>JAOTBA010000008.1:14415919-14434972 GCA_025629845.1 Erythroxylum squamatum | reverse complement strand
AAGTGGGAGCTTAGGTAGAGGACGTAGGTCTTAGCACCGAACCTCTATAAAAACAGTGTTTGATCTTCTTCCCTACTATTTTCATTTAAGTTTATTTAAATTATTCTTGTGTGTTTTAACTTCTGATTTTATTGTAGAAAAATTCAAAAAGTTTCAAGATCTATTCAACCCCCCCTTCTAGATCACTTACACACGGGGCTTTAACTTCAAAGTTCAAGTTTATTGGATGCAATCTAAAATTAGAGGAGATGCTTGGAATTGATGACCTATCAATAAGATTGGTAATAGGCTGGGTCAGGCCTACCAAGGCCTGAGCCTTACCCGACGGCTTTTGCTCAAGGCTGGGTCTGACTTGAGATAGTTAAGCCCGAGGTCGTGCTCAGGCAGCCCGAAGCTTGACTCGGTCCAGTCATGCCTAAATTTTTAATTTTATTTTAATTTAAAATAAAAACAATATCATTTTTTCATAAAATGACATCATTTTCTTATAACTATCGAGCTTCAGACTGAGCTAGGACGATTTGCTAAGTTTGCTTATCATTGTTAGAACTATTGGAAGTTCCGAAAATGCATAACCACCTCAATGTGATAAAAGTTTAACTTTAAATGCCTTGAAAGTAGTTTTGATAGTTCGAAGGAACTTAGTATGACAAATGACCATGACTTATTGGTAGTGTTGAATGCGATGAAAACTTTAGGAATTAAAGAAATAGAAGTACAATTTATTCTTAGGTATGAAATAGATGATAGCATAAAAATAGAAGTGCAAAGTTAGGTAAGTATAAGAGAATGATGGTTCAAGATCAAATGATAAATTTGATTCTCAATATATTCTTGTAGACATTAGTTGCATTAATGATGAGTTAGATCTTAGTGAACTATGCTCTAGTCAAAATATATGTAAGTTAGGAAGAACTCCAAGAAATATACTACAAAGTTTAGGTTTGCTTATGATTTTGATAGTGTGACTGAAGGTGCTAGGAGGTATAAAAGATTATACTATAATGATTCTAACCAGAGTGTTAGTATAAGTGTAGTGGAAGGAAACACTTACAAACCTCATTATGAGTATGACAACTCAAATAAGGGGGTGTCCTATTGTATTTAAGGATAACAATGGGTAGGCTCAAACCTGAGCCAATTTTTTTTAAGCTTAAGCTCTACTTGAAGCCCAATTAAACTTATACTAAATAATCTAATATTGGCCTGTTGAGTTCAAGATAAGACCAAAATAATGTTAGACAGATTTTGCAAAACCTACTAATACCTAGTGATTTTTATGATTTTGTGGTTATATGAAAGTTGGGGAGAAAAAAAGGAAGAGTTATAACTCAAATGTAGACTATAAAACCATAACATTAAAGTTGGGAATGAAGTTTGAGATTCCTAAGCAATTCAATGATATTGTATTATAATTTTCTATCTTTAATTCATATGACATTAGGTGAAAAGGGTACATTCAATAATAAATGGAGGCAATTTATGTTATAGGTTGTGGTTAGAAAACTTTTCAAAGTTTGAAAGGATAGGAGTCATTTATAATGAAAGTTGATCAGCCTAATTATACTTGTAATAAGGATATAAGGAATAGACAAGTGACCTCCATATAGGATGTAAAAGAATCTTTCAAGATGTTTAGAAGAAACTCATCTTGGAATATGAAGGAGATGATTTATGATGTAGTTAAAAGGTTTACCATCATTATCAAAAAAGTGATGTGCTATAAGGTATGGGAGAAAACATTAAAAATTTTGAGGAGTTCCACGAAGTGAATTATGTAATATTATGGTCACATAGGCCTGATTTACTTTGAACAAACTGAGGTGGGAGATTCAAGATTGAAACTAATTTAAAAGGTCCACAAGGTAAGCCTATCTTTAATAGATTTTATGTGGGCTTTGATGCACTCAGACTTTGTTCTTTACAAGGCCATACGAATATAATTAGACTAGATATATACTTTTCAAACACACTACTTTATGTTTCTTTTATTCTCAGAAATTTTTAAAAATGGAAATAATCAAATGTATCTAATTTTATAGGCAATAGTGGTGAGTTAGAATTATGATTATAAGAACTGGTTTTTTGTTTTTAAAAAAAAAGAACTAGTTTTTTATATGTTTGTAAAGAATATGAGTATACTTGGTTAATGGGTGGAGTCTATAAGTAACCAATATCTTGGACTAGTAGAGGTTTTTGAAACTAACAGTTCAATATATGGAGCATAAGAAGTGTCTATAACATATTTATGCCAATTGCAGTCATTGACGACATACTTACAAGGCATTATTTTAGAAGGTAGTAAATTACATAACTAAGTATGAATAAAAAACGTGTGTAGAGGAAATAAAGGCCTTATATGTTACTGAATATTAAGACTAGATAAGGATCCACATATATTTTGTTAAATCCTTCATTATTACACTACTTGAATATGAGATTATACATAATAACATAACTAAAACATTTAATAGGTATATATGTAAAGTTAAAACAAAAATCTGTCATTAATATGCTTGAGGATATAACAATAATATTGATGACTAATATTGGATATAAAAGAAAATTGATGTTAAATAGTGATGATGATATTTGCCCTAAGATTATAATAAAGTTGGAAGTTGTGAAATTTGAATCGAGGTTATAGGCACTAAGTCCAATGGAAGTATAAAGTTTGAGCCTTCTTACTTTGATGATAGAATCGTAATTGACTTAGAGAAAAGGACATATGAATTTTAGGAAGAAATATAGTCATATATGGAGAATTTTAGGATTATATATTACAAGGTAAGAATTTAGGAAATAAAGTTGAAATAATTTTATTTATAAGGTGTTAATTTTTCTTTTACTACTGATTATTAACCTTTAAAATGGAGTAGGGATCAAGTATTGAGAAGAATATAAGATCATATTGTTAAACCAAACAAATGACTCAAGATCTAAGTTCACACACAAACTAGTATGATAAAAAACATGTCATACTCTCAATCAAATTAAGAATCTTAGATAACTACTAAACATAACTTTGTACCCACTCAAGGTAGCAATGCAACCTACAATGAGGCTTCATCTAGTAAGAGGTTCAAGCAATTGATAAGGAAATCAGTGATATTACCTATTCCAAGAAAGACAATGGCTAAAAGAAGCTAATTTGAAGTGTTTACCATCTAATTGTAAATATTATAGTTAATTATATTGTTCTACTTTAGATTTATTTCATTTATTTATTTCCATATGTATATTTTTTATTTATCAATTGCAATGTTGTGACAAGTTTATTTTAATAGTTCTATAATATAACATTTATAAAAAATTATAAGGATTATAAGCATAATGCCATAAATAATAGGTTTAACAATCCTTATAAAATTACCTTCTAAAATAAACTTGTATATAATCACTAAGCTAAGCTTTTGTGTTACATAAATTTATGTTCATAAAACAATTAGAAAGTTTTGTCTTCTAATAGATAACTTAAATATATACTTAAACTACTGTAAAAAAAATTCCACCATTAAGTATATCAGGTGAGCACATTAAGATTACAATAATTAAGCATGTAAACAAACTTAACATTGTCAAGTTATTGATTATCCTCTTTCTCATCATGTAGGACTTAGTTCCAATTTAGCATTTTAGTTTTTAGCTTTCAAATTTCAACTACCATTTTTATCTATAGCCTTCTCTTTCTCAACAATCTTACATTCTAAATTAATAATTTGTTAAGCTAACACAATATTCACCTCTTCTTTTCCTTTTAATTCTGCTTTCAAACTCTCTTTTTTTTCCCTGAAAATCATAGCTTAGTCATTCATATTAGCTTTGTATAAACACATTCAAAATAAGAATCATTTCTCTTCCATAATAAGCACTTGTAAAACTTTCTTTTTGAACTACTAACTTTGTGAAAGGTATAAATCACCTTTAAATCATAACAACACACCCTTTGCTTTTCACAATCATTATTGGTTGACGAAATATTTATTTAGGAAGGTAGTTCATATTGATGATTATTACTCATCTTCTTTTAAGCTTAAAATGGAAATGAATTTTGGACTGAATTACTCCCTAAATTTAGAATTTGATGATGTCTTGATGAATTGGGGTAAGTAGGTTAGGGTTTAGTTGTGTAATAAAATAGTTACTTTAGATTTAGTCAATTGATTGTTTGTTTACAATTTTATCATTTTCCTAATCTGTGTGCATATGCCACATCATTTAAAATTGTTAGGAAGTGTTAAATATCTTATTGCGTTGTTAAAATAAGGCTTATGCTACTTTCAATTTATTTTGAATAGTTTATATGTTTTTCTAATAAATTTTTAAGTTGATAATATAATTAATAAAACATGTATAATTTATGATTTTTTTTTTACTAATGACCTCTTTAGAATAAAACAGTTTTTTTGTAAAATTTTCATAAGGTTTAATTATTTATTGTTTACTATTTATTCTTTTATAAAAATATAAGGGTATTAAATTAAAAAAAAGGGAATTTTGTTTTTTTTTTGTTAAAAGTCCCCAATTTTATAAAGTGAGTAATTGACCCACTTAATATGGAGAAGTTAATGAGTTTATAAACTCATTTTCCCTTAACTTATCTCTTTTTATTTTTCTCTATCTTTCTCTTCTTAGTTCATGTATTATTGTTCATTGAACAACTTATATTGATTGATTGACATTGTTAAATGAATAAAGTGTAATATTTGAATGGTTAAAAATTGCATAAAATGTGTTTGTGTCTAAACAAATTATATATAAATAATTGAAATCAAAATAATAATTGTTATTGAACGTTATATTTAGGTAACTGTTACATTTAAATGATTGGAAGTTATTTTAAATAGGCTTATGACTGAAAAATTGTACATTAAATGGTTAGAGTTTGTATTAAATTAATATTTATAACTAAAAATGTCTATTTATACATTTCATGTTCCTTTTAAACTCAAAGGCTCATATTATAATTAAGATAGTTAATGTTCCTCTTTATAAAATTGTCAACTAAATCTGAAACTTAATTATCCCCTAAAACCTACTTTCTAGGTGAACGGTTTATATAGGAAGGCATTACATGTTCAAACATTTGGCTAAAATTCTTGAGATTTTTATTACTAATTTATCAATCACTCTAGGAAATAATTAATATTCAACCAACTATTAAATGTACCATTTATCCAAGGAACTTTAAAGGTCTAAAATTCTTGAGATTGTCATTACTAATTTATCACTCTGACAAGTATTTAATGTCTGACCAATTATTAAATGTATTAAGTAACCAAAGAAGGCTAAAGGTTCTTTTTTTTTGTCAAAAAGTATGATGGCAACCCTTCATCTCAATATATTGTGTATTATCATTATTCTAGTAATCTATGTCCATCATTCTAGCATTCTTCTAAGAAATTTAAGTCAATAAATAAAACTTTTTTACCAACCTTAGCAGCTTTGTCTCAAGTTATACCACTTATTGTTATGATATTGATAAAAAAAAGAAGAAAAAGAAGTTAAAGGAAGAAAAATTTTGCAGCTATTACTTCTACAAAATATACCTAGCAAATGCTCTATATATAGAGCTTACAATCGTCAAACAATGCAAGAAAATAGGAAACAAAAAAGAAATGTTTCCTAACAAGCTAACTAAGAAATGGGCTACACTACTCCATTACCGATAACTCCTAATATTTAGGACAACTAACTGACTACTCCAAATACTTGGTCAAACTCAATCAAAAAACCAAACAAATTATTCCAAACATTCCCTCTATTAAAACTGAATATTTCAAAACATGCAGTTTAACTCCCAGTAGGGTCCTCCCATAAATTATATCTTATATAGTGAGCACTTTTAAGTAACCTTTGGACCTTCAAGAAATTGGCTAATTAAGGGGCTTTTTTGAAATATTAGTAACTTAATCTTCACTCTTACAGAAAATTAGATTAATAGCTCCAACTTTTAAGAGATCACGTAGGAAGTGATATCTTACAACTATGTGCATGCACCTCCTATAAAAGACAGGGTTCCTTAAGAGCTGAATTGTTAAACTATCATTGCAAAAATTCTGAGTGGGCGTTTGTTGCCTAAACAATAACTCTTCAAGAATATTCCTCAACTAAAGAACTTAAAATGCATAGGATGTTACTGCTATAAATTCAGTTTCAATGGTTGATAAAATAACTAGGGATTTCTTCTTAGAACACCAAGAAATAGCTGCATAATTCATAATAAAAGCATAGATGGAACTACTTCTTTTATCATCTAAGTTTGAAGCATAATCACTATCACAAAATCTAAATGAATATAATTGATCATCCCTTTTATATATATAAAAGCCCAAAATCCGTAGTTCCCAGTAGGTATTTAAGAATCCTTTTTGCAGTCAGAAAATGAATCTCTGCTAGACTTTCCATATACCTACTAATCATACTTACAACTTGCATTACATCAAGTTTAGTAGTTGTCAAGTACATCAAGCTTCTAACAATCTACTTATAAAAAGTGCCATTAACTCCTTTTCCTAAAGCATTATTCACAAGCTATAATTCCTTTTTAATGGGAGTAGTGATGACATTACAATCATACCAAACCTGATCAAACTTTCCTCTAAATACTTCTTCTAGCTGAGAAAATTCCAACAACAAATCACACAATCTCTATCTCAAGAAAATAATACATCATCCTAGGATCAGACATGTCAAACTTACGAAACCTAGATTGCTTAAATTATTTAAGTAAGGCATAACATTTTCCAATATAAATTAAATAATCTACATATAAGCATACAATAAGGAGCTTTCCACCATATTTAATTTTTGCATAAAGATTATGCTTATATAGACACCTTTTAAAGCCCTCATTTAAAAGATAGTATATATACTGCTATACCAAGCTCTTGGTGCTTGTTTTAGTTTATATAAAGCCTTTTTCAATTTATGAATTTTATGCTCATAACCTGATTTCACATAACCAGGAGGTTGATTAATAAATACCTCCTCTTTCATGTCTCCATGTAAAAATATTGACTTCACGTTCAACTGAAAGATTGGCCATAAATTACAAGATGTCAATGCGATAATCAACCTAATTGTGGCATATCTTACAACTGGACCAAACATTTTTGTGAAGTCGATGCCAAACTCTTTCTTGGGCCCTTCAGCTAAAAGACATACTTTGTATTTATCAACTTCTTAATTCTCATTCAACTTTGTCTTATAGACCCACTTCACACCAATGGTCTTTTGTCCCTTCAGAAGGTCATTCAACTACCAAGTATTATTTCTTTCAATGGTACTCATTTTCTCATCTATAGCTTTCCGCTATTTCTTTTCTTTGATAGTAGCTTCAAAACTTGTTAGATTACAATATGAAAATAAGGCAAAAAGTGTGAGTGGATCCTCAAAATCATTAATACCAGATACCTGATAACGTAACATCTATACTTTGCTTTCTTTAATTTGTTAAGGATGTGAACTGTCTGTAACTTAAAGTTGATCAATGGTTCCTTTAAGTTATTGCTATGTTGTGAGGGACTGAATATTCTTTATTTAACTAACTTTCAAGAGCAGGTAATATTGGTTCTTATTGTTGTTGGAGTTATTGTGTTTCACTTCCATTTTTGTCTTCCTAGTTTACTAGAATTTGTTGTCTAACAACTCTTTCATTACTCCATGGTCAAAACATCTCTTCATCAAAGATAACATCTCGAATGACAATAATTTTCTTGATGATATGATTATATATTTTGTAAGCCTTTGACTAATCACTAACACCAAGAAAATTTCAATTTCTACTTCGTCATCTAACTTCCTTCTTGTCTGATATAGGATCTGAGCATATCCAATGCTTCTAAAAATTTTGGGGTAGTCTATTATAGGATTCTACGTATTCCAATCCTCTTTAAGGGTCATGTTTTGAACAAAAAATAGTAAGATCTCCATTAGCAACATGAACTCTTCAATTGACTACTTTCAGCTAGAAACTCTAAGAACTCTGCTTATTGTAAAAAGGCTCCACACCATATTTAGAATTGTAAGATTCTTCAATTGACATATACCAATTTTGTGTGTTTTTTGTGTGAGTGTGTGTGTATATACATTGTTGTAAGCTATTTTTTGATGCCTTCTTCCTCATAAAATTTTACAAATTCATATGAGTTATATTATCCTCTTTGATCAATGCAAGGTATTTATATGAAACTCTCGGTTTCCTTCTCAATAAGTGCTTTAAAAATTTGAAATATATAAAGACTTCCAATTTCTCCTACAAAAAATATATCTAAATTATCTGATTATAATCATCAATGAAGGTAATAAAACATCATGTACCTCTATTAGATATAGGAGTTATTGGCTCACAATATCTTAGTGTACCACTTCCAGCATCTTTTTTACTCTATGGATTTTTCTTTTTGGAAAGGTATCTTATTGTTTTTTACTAATGACATAATCCTAGCATAGTTTAGATGGAGTTATAAAGGGAAATAGAAGGAGATCAATCACCATTTTTTTTTACAGTACGGTCTTTTACCGCTGAAGCTTAAGTGATTATAGCATAAATGTCATAAGCATGCCACGTCCTTCAATTTTACCAAGAAGCATAAATGGGTGACATTATGGAGATAAAGTGGGAACACTCAACTTGTTGTCATTTTAACTTCAGTAATGAATCCGAACTTGACGTCTTGAATTCTATATACTTAATTCTTAATACAAATCTCATATCCCTTTTCTTGCAAGCGACCCGTACTAAATAAGCTTGTCTTCAAATTTGGTATAAATAGGAAATTAAAAATAATGTGGTTGAGTTTCTCTTAGTTTGTATAATTACCTTTCCCTTCCTTATTACAGTCAAATTTGAACAATCACCAAAGTCGATAGTATCTTGGAAAGTTTCATCCAACTCAAAAAATGCATTCTTTTCTCCACATGTGGTTGTTGCAGCTGGTACCTAGATACCACATGTTCTTTCCAATAATAAATAGAAGAAAGATAAGGAGCTAGGATAAGGATACCATAATAATAAACAGAAGAAATATAAGCAGTTAGGACAAGGATTTCAATTTTCTATACTTTTTGATGTGAATTGATGCATAGCCTAGTTAGTGATACATGAGTATCCAGCTATATAAAAGGTAATTACAACCTATAAACATATTATTTAAGCCCTTAATTGTACCTCATTGATAATTAGCAATTAAAGCTAATAATCCCACAAATATAACCTACATTTTAGCTTAATCACCACTTGATTGACATCATAAATCAATCTCTATTTCACTAAAACCCTCCCTCAAATTAAAGTTAATTAGGTAGCATTAATTTAGATAGTAAATAGTTATGACATGCTCTTCTCCTGACTTTAGTGAAAAGATCTGCAGCTTGATCATGCGAAGGAACTTTCTTTAGACAAATAACATTTTCTTGTACAAGATTACAAATCTAATGGTAGTCCACTTCAATGTGCATTATACGCCCACAAATATAGGATTGAAGGTAATATAAATTGCACTTGTAATATCTCCATGCAAAGGAGCAAGATAACTAATTTGTATATTCAACTCTCCTAATAACTGTTGAAGCCAAATAATTTCAGATCAAGCGGTAGAAATGGATCTATATTTCTCCTTCGTTAATGATTTTAAATTGCAATCTTGTTTCTTACACTTTCCATGAGATCAAGAAATCTCCTAAGAACATACACTAACTAATAAAAAAAGTAATGAGCATCTACACGCCCTGCTCAATCTAAACTAGCAAACCTTTACGAACTTAAGATGTGTTGGAAGGAAAAAAATAAACCTATGTCTGTAGTACATCACAAGTACCTAATAATTCAAAGTAATGTAAAATAATAAAGTTATCGAGGGTCAAATATAAATTGACTCAGCACTTGAACAACACATGAATTATCAAGTCTTGTCATAGTATTTAGGAAGATAAAACTACCAACAAGTTGTCGATACAAGGTGGGATCATTTAGCAACTCTCCATCATTTTTCCCATTTTTAGTATCGATTTCTATAGGATTATGTGCATTTTATAATAAGAGAGATTAGCCAATTTGATTAACTCCTTAGTGTAAGGATATTGATAAAGTTTTGTTCCTTCTTTTGTAATGAACTCCCAAACTTAAAAAATTTGTTAAAGTACCAAAATATTTCATATAAAAGGAAGATTATAAAAATTGCTTTAAATGACAAATAAACTCTTGATCATTTCTAGTAATAATCATAAACGATAATACCAAATGATGAATGCTTCAAGAACATACAGTGATCAATGTTACTTTGAGAAAAATCCAACACTAACTATAACAGATCTAAATTTCTCAAACCAAGCACAAGATGTCAATCTGCAAAGAGCCTTTTGAAGTCGATAAACCAAATTAGATGTTGCCACCGCTCCCTTTTTCTCTGAAGTGTGAGGACAAGACCATTGAAAGACACATTGGAAACAAAAAAAAAATCTCACAAGTCAGTTCTAGTCTAGTGTATTGTCTGAATGAAAATTTACCAAAAAGACATTATTATAATTATTTTAGGAACTTCATATCAATTTCGTAAAAATATATCCACGTAAACCTTGTGGCATGACCAATAAAAATGATAGAATAATAATAGCAGATATGTGTGGTTACGGAGGTGGTCCTAAACATCACCATGAACTAAATTAAACGGCGAAGAATAATGAGATGTACCAAAAGGAGAAGGACGTCTATGATTTAGCCACTTGAAAATTCAACCAACTTAGAATAAATATTTTTATTAAAAGGCAATTATATTCTTTGGTTGTGCTACTCCAGAAATAACTACAGCCCAATATTCCTTCCATCTGAAGAAGTTTTCCATCGACATGCTCCATTGATCATAATGACCATCAAAGCGACGAATTGCTGGTTGCACAAAATTTTCGGACGTCATGAATACTCTTTGGCTGCTGCAATAATACGCAAGGTGGAAAGTAGGCTACACGAACACTCAGATTTATTAGTGTACCCTCACAAATTTAAAGTTCACTCGGCTCACCCACTCACAAGCTCTGATGCCACTGTTATGGTACGGATAAAACGGAGAAGATAGAGAAGTCAAGGGATGGAAAAATTTGCACCTATTACTTCTACGAACTATACCAAGAAAATATGCTCTACGTAGAGCTTACAATCGTCAGACAATGCAAGAAACTAGGAAGCAGAAAAGAAATGTTTCGTAACAAACCAACTGATGAAAAATGGACTCCACTACTGATAACTCCCAATACCTATGAGACCTAACTGACTACTCTAAGTACTCGATCAAACAACTAAACAAATTATTCCTAGCACTTATTACATAACCTCACTGAGCATTTGTTAATGGTGAAAGGTTAGGAAAAATTCAAGACGGAATTGCGTCCAGAGCCTTTCTGTTTGCATATTTCAAATAATTTCATACTTAAAAAAGTCTTTCATTAATGGGGGTTTGGTATAAAGCTCTTCTGCAACAGAAAATAGTAAGAGTTAGTTGCCAAAGATTATGCGCTTCAATCTTTGCAGGATTTGTTTTCAGAAGCTTGTAATAACAATTTTACAAGCTTTGAACTGCTGAGATTTTCAGGCATTTCCTCTGTTTCTTGTGGCGAGACCCCATTTCCATTTCTTGCTCCGGACAACTTTCGTTTGATCTTCAATTCATTTTCTAGCTGGATGGCCTCGTTAATACTTTGTATTACTTTGTCAAAATAAAGATATCGTCCACAAGCTCCATAGTCCATGGCTTCATAAACACGGACATGAGCTTCCGCCACCTTCTTTACTTCTGCAGTTGCTAGAATGCCTCGTTGAAGCATGATTGAGCCACCTATACAAAACTTCGTCAATTTTGAGAGAACAAGACCATAAATAAAAGAGAGAAGGCTACTCAGAAACGGGTATGATGTATAAAAACTTGAGCTTGAGCTAAGTTTGTGGAAGTCGATCTAACGTAATGACCTTTAAGATACGATATGGACGTTTCTTTGTGAGCATGCGGGAAGGAATTAGTCATGAGAAGGGCAGGGCAGAGAGTGACAAGATTCACTTTTAATTCTTTAGACTTCCTCCAAGCAGCTCTTTCTGCTGTTGTCTTCCCCAAGGCAAGCCACAGCTGTTTTCCGTTCCAAAGAGATAGTCAAGTTCAGGTTTTGATTGATAATGATTCAAATCAGTGACAGATTTGGAGTAGGAAAGTTTGTTCTCAACAAAACAGAAAGGTACCCTTTCTTCTCTGCAGAATTCCTCATCGCTCCAACATTTTTCATTGATAATCCTATCTGGAGTTTCACGAGTCCAGATGGAAGCAAGAAGAGAAGAAGTGAAGATGCATCTCCTAATGTAAGCTGCCCTACCACAGGCTTCAATTACGTTCCTTGCAGCCTCAGCCTCAAGAAATGCCATTTGTTCCTGAAATTATTGTGCAAGGGAAATCAGGAAGAGAACACAGACTGACCCTTTTTTTAAAAAAAAAATATTTATATTATGAATAACAAACCTTATGATTTGGAATATCATCTACTTGAAAACACAATTAAGATGACAAATTCGTGGAGGTTGTCAATTTTCATGACTTAAATATCAGAAATTGTTGACTGGACTTGACAATTATATTATATTTATTCATAAGCACACCCATAGGAACCATGGATGGTACGTGGGATTCTGACTTACGGAATAACCAGAGATTCCATGTGGATCAATGAAGGAGGATGTATGGAAAACAGCATGGCAGCCTCTAAATGCATTGCAAAGGCTGTCCAGATCTTGCATCTTTGCCACTACAACATCATGTAGTTTGTTTAGCTCTTCTTCTTCAATTAGCCTCTTCATGTCTTCAAAATCCTCTGCATGGCAAGAACAGAGCTGGCTGAGGAAGAAACTTGGAAAACATAGTACAAACTTGGAAAACATACTATAAGAAGAAGAAGATAAAAAACAATCTTACAAAATTGAAGCATGATATGCAAGAAGCATTTATGAGTTACCGAAAAAGTTAAGAAGGTAGATCCTGTGCCCATGTTAAGAATAAGTTGCTAATTGAATGAATTACTCGAAGAGATTTTTTTTAAAATTTATATATAGCAGGATTCTTAAATTTAATGTTTTATATAATGACCAAGTACGTAAGAGCTGTGTAAATTCATGCTAGATGTTAGTGATACAAGTACAGGGATTTATTTGCAAACCTGGATTTTGAAGGGTAACTCGAACAAGGTAGCCCCGAGCCAAGAGCTCCTTGACGACATGGGAACCCAAGAATGAGTTGCCACTGGTTACACAAACCAGTTTAATCTCTGTACTATAACTCAAAAACGCATTTCCATGACATAACTTTCTTTCTTCTGTCAAAGCCACTTTACCCATCTCTCTTGGCATCATCATTGCTAGTTTATTTAGAAGAGAAGACTGGGCTCGTTTTCCTTTATAGAAAGCAAAGGCTGACCATAGTGTGGTAGATGAGAAGATTAGATGGAAAATGCACGAGGGAGGTAAGTGTTGTCCTGTGCCTGATTCCCTTTATTTGTTAAGTGCATAATTAAGGATAGAGACCTTAAGGTCATGCAAAGTAATGTTGGTTCGGATTTTAGATGAGTTGAAGCGCTTTTTCTTTTTCATTTTGTAAACATTCCATCTTTTTTTTACTGAATTACAACAAAGATATAATATAATATCAAACCTACAAAATAATATGACCCTAAGTTCACATAACAGAATATTTCTAATAGAGTAAAAACCAATATTAATATAGACATAGTACGAGGTATTAATGTGACTTAGCTTTTAGATGTCAGTCACATCAAGTAGTTAATTGTTGGACTAAATTACGCAATTGTTTCTGCCCATCAATGTCAAGGACAGGAATGTAGTCTTTCTAGTCAACTACCTTTATCTACTATTTTCAGTTAGCAGCACCTATCCTAACACCAAATCAATAAGAGAACCCACGACTTGATTCTACATTGGGTAACAAAAATTGGAATAAGACTATTATTAGTACATTACCTTATCAAGTAATCTTTAAATACAAAGGAAGGCTAGAAATAGAATAACGAATGTATGTGACAAAGCATACAAAATGAGGGAATCATACAGGAAAAAAAATGTTGTTAGTCGAGACAAAAAGAAAAGCCACCAGGTTGTTGTACATGGGTCTGAACAAGCAAGTCCGACGCATCTCACGTCAGCTGTTACCAAACCTGGTGTGCTGCGTAACTTAGGAATAGCTCAGAATTTTCCACGTCAAGCTTTCAATCCAAATACATATATATTTACGGTATATAACTCCCCCTGTCACCACGATCTCCACTCCTCCAGCTACTTTGAGTATGGTCAAAAAAATCTGAACTGTAATCTTGACTGCCAAATGCCAACCTCTGAAACATTCTGATTTGTGCCGACTGCTCTCTAGAGTCGTATATTTCACTTTGGCCAGGTCTCACTCCATTGGATAGATCTGACAACTCATCTAAGGAGTCTAAAGCTCTCACAACCTGACAGGCAAAAATTATCAAGTTAAACATCTCTAAATCAAGAGCACTACTTGAGGAGAAACAGTGCAACAGGTACAATGGTTACCTGACTCATTCGAGGTCTTTTTGCAGCTGAATGACGCACACAAGCTGCAGCTGCCTCAATCATTCTGAACATTTCACCTGCAACATAATTCCGGCCTAGCTTTGGATCAACTAATGCTTCAAAGTCTTCTCTCTCAAGTGCTTCAGTAAGCAATGGTCTAGCCTGAGCACAAATTTCAAAGCCAAATTGCACGTTGCATAAGAATATGTTGCCAGAGAATCAAGTTCCAAACAGACTCCCTATCAATCACTCCTTTATTTCATGGATCCCACGTGAGGGGATGCAGCACGCGGGATGTGATGATACAACCAAGCATTTGGGAGAATAGAAAGGCAACTACTATCCTAGGAATTAAATACAAACTTATAGAAAAACAGTTCAAGATATAGAGATGCAACAATATGCTACAATATAAAGAACCCAAAAGCACCAGAAGAATTTTGAGCTAATACTATAGTTGGCATGCTAAAGGAAAGTAAGCTAAAGGAAATTAATGCATTTGGAATGATAGCATTTGTTATTACAAACGTAACAAATCATGCTATAACCATGATAGCAATTTAGAACTAACTTCTAATGCTAGCTGACATGCTTAAATTTTAAAAAGAAGAATTGTCTAACTCAGTTATGAATTTTCTGACATCTTTTCAATCAACATATATCAGAAAATATCCATCGAACTCCAGAAATTATGGCATTCAACATTTTTATGGGACGTACCCATTCAACCAGGCTTTCATCCCCCAATGGTTGAGATGCATCAACAGGCTTCCGGCCTGTAATCAACTCCAAAAGCACAACCCCAAAGGAATAAACATCAGATTTTTCAGTCAACTTGCCACTTGTTGCATATTCTGGAGCCATATATCTGGAAAATAGAAGGTCAATCCATCAGAAAGCAATGAAATAAGAAATCTGATCTCTAATAGACATATTATTCCTTAAATAGGTACTTGCTAAAATGACATCATTCATAACCAACAATTTGATACAAAAGCATAGAACACGCACAGACTTCTAAAAGAAATAATAGTCAAAAGCAAGAGGAGAAGAAATTGTGAATCATTAAGTAATGCTAGCTTATACTACTTCCTTTTTGAGAGAATAAGCCCAAATGGATAGCATTTTACCCCTAAGAAAAGAATCAAAACCAGTTATCAATGGATCACATACCCAAAAGTTCCCATCACACGGGTAGTTACATGAGTATTTGACTCCAGTTCCAGTGCTAATTTTGCGAGCCCAAAGTCTGAAACCTGTATTTTAGAAAATCATATGGTTCGAGAAACACATGCTGTTAGCTAGAAAGTTTCCAATGAAGGAAGAAAAGAACCCTCCAATTTTATCTAAATTTAATGTAGTAAACCATATTAGGCATCTCCGCACTATATTACCGCCAAGAGGTTTACTTATATAATAAGGGGGTCAAGAAGCACTCCAACAGAATTTTGATTAAATAAAGTGCTTAGCTATAAAACCATTTCTCCAGGGGCTGTCAATGATCAACAATGTCTATATGTTCAGAAAGATGCATACCCGAGCTTCGTAATTGCTATCAAGAAGGATGTTTGATGACTTGATGTCCCTGTGAATAATGCGAGGATGGCCTGAAATATTAAAAAAAAACAAGGGAAAATGAATAAATTGTCACAAAAAATAGAATTGAAGAGAGAAAATACAAAGAAGCACAGTTTTATTTATATGTGGGGACTAAAGCAAAGTTCCAAAAGCTTTCTAGAGGATCATGTGCTGTTGACTTGATAAGTTTACCTACACTTGCAAACAGTATCAGTAGTGATGCTAATCAGACTTATCTTAGGAGTGATTGAACATGCTTCTAACATACACTTAACGGGCCCGTGAGAAAGCAAAATTTTACGCTTAAATGGCAAAATTTTGCATGTAAAGAAAAGAAAATGTCCATATTCAAAAGATAGAATTGAAAATTTTTGTTTAAAAGACTGGAATGTAAATCAGAAGTTAAAATAGAATTGAAAAAATAAAAAGTAGAAACTTTACAGTCTTCGTGGAGGTAAGCTATGCCACGAGCTGCACCAGCAGCAACCTTGACTCGGACTGCCCAATCCATAATTGGTCGCCCTTCACCTGAAAAGGTGCATAAGGATGCAGATAATGCATTATCATAGGATTTCCAAACCAGATCACAGTCCATAGCAAGGTGAAAGAAAGCAACGGGCTGACAACAAAGATAACGACAATTGGAAATGAGAGGGAGAAAATGAAGAAAACTAGAGTCCAAAATACCCAATGCGCCATAATCCTCCTTAAAGCTGAAATACATTCTCTGATGTCTTTTGATAAAAAAAAAGAAATCCGAAACACTTCTCTATTCAATGAATAGAGTATAATAATGCGAATCTACCTAGTAATCAACTAGTACCTAATTATTAGGCTATTGACCAGTCATGTTAGTTCTTTTACAGTCTGCCACATGATTCTACCAAGCACCTTATTGATAAAACTATCCAATACAAACACAATTTTTGACTAAAGAGATATTCCATGAGTATGTCTGCATGAAATCCACTTATGATATAAAGCGCACTCAAAATGGAGGACTTTACCCTTTCAAAACTTAGATATGTATCTTACCATGGAGATGATAATGTAGAGTATTGTTTGGAAGGTAGTCATACACAAGCAATCTTTGATTCTCTGATATACAGTAACCCACCAGAGAAACTAAATGCCGATGATGTACTCGGCTAATAATCTCAACCTCTGCCCTGAACTCACGCTCTCCTTGTGAACCACCAATCTTCAATTGTTTTACAGCTACCTCTCTTCCATCAGCAAGAATGCCTTTGTAAACACAGCCAAATCCACCTTCACCCAAGAGATTCTGTGTTGAAAATCCATTCGTGGCTTGAGCTAGTTCATTATAGGTGAACCACGATTTCGAATTATTTACTCCACCAGACTCTGATGGGGAATACACAAAATCACTGCCAGGAGGACTTCCTTGAAGGGGGGCTGGTGGGTAAGCCCTTAGAAATAGTGAATCTGAATTGCAAAGACAATTTTCAATAAATTTACTCGCATTTTGCACCAGAATTTGGCAATAGTTTCTGGTGAGTTCAAAATTAGGCTTTCATTCAAGAACAAAAAATTATCTTGTAGAAATATGACAACATAAATTATTCAATATAACCTGAAACCAAAAAAAGCTTCATTAAATAGCATATATACTGAAATTCTCTTCATTAGAACAGACATCAGGCACCATATAAACTGAATTTGTTGGTTCAAGTAAAGGTCCCAAAGTGACCAGTCAATTTAAAATAAAGATTGAGGTGGCTTGGTTCAAGGATTGATATCAGGTCAACAATAATGGAAGAAACATTAATTCCGTGAAATGGCTCATACGACCTTTCATGATTGGTTTTCCTGATATCAAATAGTACGGACGGACCATAAAAACTGCCACTGAATCAGTAAATTGCATGTGGTGTAGAGAAAAATATTACTAAGTCTCTATGAATTAGCCTTCAAGCCTTCAAGTGCAAGATATAGCTGCATAACCTTATACCACACATTATGAGATCAGAGATCCACTGTGTCTGGTAGGAATTGGTAGTCAAATTTGTTTGTCTTTCTAGATTGATATTTACACATCATATCCGTATTACACTGACCAAATTGCATACCAAAATACTTCAAGCAATTGGTGACGACACAAGTGCTGCACCAGCAAAAGTTTTGGAGTAGCAGTGTACCAAATCAAAACCAAACCAGCATTTAATGCCTTACCTGAATTAGAGGAACCAAATGGTGAAGGCATGACATAGCCAACGTTAGATTTAGATCGCTTTCTCTTTCGTTTATGTACAATCCACACGGCCATAACAAGAAAACTAAGGATCACAAACCCAACCACAATGCCAATTGCAATTGCACCCCCAGAGCTAAAACCTCCACTATTTGTGGATGTTGAATTTGCAGTAACATCAGGACCATTTGTTGGTCTTGCAGTTGGTTTCTCAGTAGGTATAGAGGGAAAGGTTTCATTGCTACGACTTCCATTTGCTGCTGAATTCTGCGGCGGAGCTGGACTTGTGCCTGGTGGCAATATAGAAGGTGTAGAAGGAACTGAAGGAGGCGGTGATGGCAAAGTGGATACTGGAGGAGGTGGAGACCCAGTGGCAACTGGAGGGCTACTAGGTGGTGGAGAATTAACTTTAGGAGGTGATGGAGAACTCTTGGGAGGCTTTGACACCGGTGGAGGAGGTGGCGAATTGGTCAAGGGGGGTGCAGGGACATCTGCGGGAGGAGGTGGAGAAGGAGAAACAGCGTGAGGTGGCGGAGGTGGTGATGTCACAGGAGTTGTTGGAGAGGCTTGTGGAGGAGGAGGAGGAGGAGGGGAAATGTGGACTGGCGGTGGAGGAGATACAACAGGAGATGTAGCTAGCGGTGGTGCTGGGGGTGGTGAAGTCGGCGGGGATGGTGGTGGG
>JAOTBA010000008.1:14405378-14415819 GCA_025629845.1 Erythroxylum squamatum | reverse complement strand
GTGGTGGGGATGGGGGAGGGGCTGGTGGTGAGGATGGGGGAGGGGATGGAGGTGGTGCAGACGGTGGAGGTCTTGACGGAGATGGAGGTGGAGGTGGCGGTGGTGATGATGATGGTGTGGATGGAGGGGAAGCGGCTGGTGTTGCGGGTGGAGGGGATAGAAGTGGTGGAGCTAAAGAATTTGGTGGAGTAGGAGACACAGGTGGATTAGTCGTCTGGTTCAGCTGAGTAGGAGATGAGGATGAAGAGGTCGGAGAATTTGGTTGCGGCGCCGATGACCCGGATGTGGATGCGGGTGGTGGAAGTGTAGTAGGGGAAGAATTTGGTGAAGGTGATGATGTTGTGGAGGCCATGTCTGTGTCAAACTGTTAAATGTATATATGAAACTATAAACTCATATCCAAATTGCTAAAATATGTTCTCACTTCATAAAAATCTCAACTTGAATAACACAGACAGAGCATTAACTCACATGTGGCAGTCAATAATGCAACTTTTCCGACATCAAGCCCCGAAAATCTGGACATTAACACACAAAAGAGACGCAGTCTACCTAGTTTGAGTTGTCTAAGAAAATATCCGTGTGCTCCAATGGACTTAAAGGAAAGCCCAGATTCACAAATGCCAAGCAGGATGCATTCAGACAAGTTCCTTAGTAGGTAAAATCCAGAACCAACATGTAAAGATTCAGTAACAAAGAGGTCAACTAAACCGATTCGACTCCGAAAACTTGCTTTCTTGAGGCAAAATCCGAACTCTCCAACGACAGCGATCAAAATCCAGACTTTGGTACTGTGGTCCTAAGTTGAGAAATGCAAATGCAGCAGTACCCAGATCACCAAAATGCCGAAAAAGAACCCTAGAAGCGCAAAGCCGAAGAACGTGGTACGAATCTCTCTCTCGCTCTCTGCTGTCAAGTTGAAGTAATGTGGGAAATTGGAGAGTGGGCTTATCAAGAAAGCTCTTTTCTTGCCCGGAAAATGGTGAAAGGAGGAGGAGATGTTTGACTCAAAATATGCTCAAGAAACGTGGGGGCGACTTGGAATGTGGATACAGCCTTTCAGTTCCACATGTATGTACGTATATATATATGTATGTAAGAATGTATGTATCGTATGCAAATTCAACGCGGCATTCCCATTGTACTTCCAATCACCGAATCACACCATGTTCTGGTCTCGTCATCATCTTTAAACGTGGAACAACCCGACTCCCTAATATGAATTTCCTACATTTAGTTACCAGTAACTAAATGTCGTGTCAACTTTTCTTCTTGCTTTTGCCCAATTCTAAATCTACACCATCAAGTGCTAAACTGGCCAAGTGTTGAACAAATTTATGAGATGATTATGAATTAATAAATTGACTTGACGAATTGTGCAAGTCGTCTGTTATATTTAAGATTATAATTTTAAATAATTAAGAAAATATATTAATATTTTTGTGTGTTTTTAAACTTGGATATGGTTTTAAAATATTAATGTCTATAAGTGTAAAGTCAAGTAATCATGCAATTCAAAAAGTTAGCGACTGATTGTTTACTAATAGGACTTCCTCAATTGATGTGACACATTAGTATTACATTTCATAATATGTGGCTCCTCGTGTGCGGTAGGATCATGGGAGGGCATGTACAGCGCAGGTATATTATATTATGGACCAGAAGGCACGGGGGAAGTTCCCTGCAGTATAAACGACAAGAAACTTGGTACTTAAAATAAAAAAGAGGGTGGGTGTAACAAATGATGGAAGTAGGAGTTTTCTTGCTTGGAAGTCAATCTGCGACGGACAGCTATGAAGGATTCCTTTGGATGCAAACGTTGAATTGTTTCACCTTCTTCTTATTGATCCACCAAGCCAACCCAACCCAACCCAACCCTGTATATATCATATTGAAATTATCATGTGTTTGCATAACAAAACCATTTCTTTTCTTTTTAACAGCCAAGGTGAGTATTATGTTAATAACATTTAATTAATTGACATGTATTGTTTATACCACTTGCATTTTACTATTATTTTTGTCAAAATTTTAATTTTAAAAAAAATAAAGAATCTCAATATTGCCTTTTACTGTTAATTTTTTTTAAACGGAAGAACCCGTAGTCGCTATCTTTTGGATATGCACTAAGTAAACTTTTAGATTGATGGAATAGTCTATAAATTACACCAACCGGGCATTTCGTACTAGACAAGTCATATACAACAGGCTCGATCGAAAGAGCGTAAATAGAAAGATTCAAATACATAACCTTTTGACTCCATGCCTCTTACTCCACCAACTCGACCATCCTTCGAGTATCTTTTGCTGATGATGTATAGTCATTAAATGAGAAATGCTTTTAACTTTATAATGTAAGGAAAAAGAGAGTATATATACAATTACTTTTACATCATAAGGTTGCAAATTCCATCACACATTTAAACACTAATTTTCTCTTTCGTTAAGTCGTTAGGTTCAATGCTTGTATAACAAAGACACTATTAATTTCATAATTTCCACTTTTTATTTTCTAAATATGAAGTTCAATAAAAACAAGGAAAACTTTATAATTTCTGGACATTTTCATTAAAGATTTCCATCGTACAGTATATAATATATACAGATAGATATATAGATATAGATATAGAGATATATCATTTTCATGAGTCAGCGAGTCCCTTGTATTATTATCATATCGTAATGGATCGAATCCATCATACTTGGATTGAAAATGAAGCACCCACTATGAAGAAAGTCTCCGCCATAATGAATTCAGCTGAGACTTCTTCTACTTCCATATAACCGAATTGGCTTCTTTAGATTTGAGAGAAAAAAATTAAAAACTAATTGCATATAGGATCAATTATATTTTGAATTTACATTTTAATTAGTTTTTCAACATTAGCTACTGAAGACAATGTTCTGAATATCGAATCAATATTAATGTTGGATTTAGATCTGACACAATACAGTACCAATAATGGTCAATATTGAGTATTGTTTTAGATGATTTTTAAAAAATATAAATGGCCTCTACATTTTTTAAAATTATAAAATTGTCCCTTATTATATTGTGCTATAAAATTTAATTTTACATTAATCATGTCTAAGTTAGGCAATTTTGGACCGGCCTAGTCCGTAGTCAGTAGGCCAAGCCCCTGGTTGACCGGGCCTCTAGCCAGACCTCTGTACTTACTTAGACATATAAGTAATGTTCCAAATTGATTTCTCATATGAGGTCAGTTTAGTTACCTTGTTCTCTAATAATCACCTACATGTTTATTTAAGTGTCTCAATACTTTAGTCTATAAGACTGACTATTTCCTTCGTAAGGAAAAACATAATATGTGCTAGTCTTTTTACGTTCTATTAATGTCTAGTCTTAATAGAATAATGGCTATAAGAATTTAGAGATAATAATATATATAATATGAATTTCATAATTATAATCTCATCATAATTTCTTTTGCAATGTATAATTATCCTATAGACTTTATAATATACATCTAAATATGTACAAGATAAAGAATGCCTTTAAATTATTTTGTCACTAAATTGCAACCAACCGATTGGCTATAGGGCATAAACCAACAATCTTCTACTTGCACATAGTCAATCGTTTGAGTATCTTATATCATATCACCATATGACAATCACACTACTGTTAGGATAGTGACTTAATGAGAGAATTATAAGATTTTTAATGGTGAGCACTTAATTAAATCTTACAAGTTTCATCTTAATTATAATCATAATTAAGAAATTTTGCCTAAATACATTATTAGATCTTTGATGAGACTTTAGCTCCTTTTACGTGCCCAATAGCTCTAATGTTTCGTATTACTATCTTGAACAATGCAAGGAACTATATCAAGTTCATTAAAGAACTTATTGATCCAATTAATCATTTCTTCTAAACGAAAAAATATATTATGGCTTAATTAACAATTATTGCTCCATTGTAACATTTTCAATCTCTAGATAATATTTTTCTAAGTAAAATATACCTTAATTAGGATTTACTTATAAATTCCTTATCACCTTGAACTCACTTATCAACTCATACATAGAATAATGGATATCTTTAATACTTCAAAGGTATCAGATATCCTCACTACTAAAATTTTTTAGTACATTATCTATGTGCCTAGACTTAAAATTGGTAATCAACTTCCAATCTATCTCTATAGATCTAATTCATATAATTAAGTTGTTACCTTTCCATATCCAAAAAGAGCTATTCTTAGATAATTATATTTTCAACAATTTAAACTTAGAATTGTTGTTCTCTATGAGCAATATGACTATACATACTCTCACTGAAGAGGACAACTATATTTTAGCTAACCTTCTTGTAGACATGATAAATCATAATCATCTAAAAAAAACTATTTGAATTCATCATGAAAGTGAATTTCTTAATGTCTCATATCCTTTCAACTATACATCAACTGTATCAACAAAGGCACTGATTTCAATTGGATGTATTATCGTGAGCTTTGAACTTTTCAAGCTTTATCTTACTTTCACTACTTATCTTGAGAACCATTTTCTTATAAGTATACATTGAAACAAACAACTCGTGCAATAGATATGTAAAATTATGTCCAAGTTTATAACGAAATTTGTTAATATAAAGTTATGAGATATCCAATATAAAGTTATGAGATATCCAATATTTTGGATATCTCATAACTTTATATTAACAAATTTAGTTATAAACTTAATGGATAATGTATGCTTTCATCAAACATTACATCCTTAAATCATTAACTTTGACTCTTTCAAAGACTTAGCGTTTTATATCTGATATGAAATATTATTAGTTGATTTAATTGGCACTGTTAAAGGTGATTCATTATACTAGACATCATTATAGAAAAAATAAATATTGCAATATATAATATCTCAGACTGTATATTCCTCCTTATATAAAACCTTGCTCTTATGAAATTTTATTGTGAAGGTATTCACCAAAGAATCTCATTTCTTATTGATAACAAAAAATTTAAAGCTCACCACATTGATCTCATCGAAGTGCTTCAAAATTCTCAATACTTAATTTTTACTTAAATTAACTTTTCAAAATATTTAAATCATTATTTCATTTAACATATATGACTATATCATATAAAGTCATTAGTAGTTTACTGAAATTCAATTATCATTATTTTGTGAATTGTTATTCCATCCAATACATAACATGTATAAATTTAACAATCCAATACCATCATCATCCTTTCACAAAAGGTTAATTTGGTTATTCTTCAACTTAACAAGTTTCATATAGTTTATAATAAAACACAAATATACATATTATATCCTTGTATGCAACTTTATGATTTTTATCATATTGATTTAACCAATATGCCACAATTTCATCAAGCAACTATACGTTTCAGCTCTACTATATGCAACCTCTTGCATCTTGCTATCATGGTGTTGATGTAAATCTTATATGTTATCATCAAAGTTCATAAGACATTAGTCAACTTAAAATGTCAACAAATTTAGTCATCCATATGATATTAATGTATCTTTAAAACTTTAACACTAAATCCTTAACAGGGATTGATAACAGCATAGCATAATGGACATACAACTTTTCCATCAAAATTTAAGATCTCTTCTCAAACTTATTTTATGTCTAAGAAATCAAGTTTACTAACTCTTAGTATCAACTATACTAAACAGGATAAATTCTAGTTTTAACAAAAATATAAATGTAACAAAAGCAAGTAATTGATTATATGTCATGAATATCAAATGAGTTTAGGATTGTATTAATGTATTTGGTTACTCCCACCATTTTATTTGAAATAATTGTTAAGTTAAAATGACTTCACGTCTAATAATTTTGGTGACAATCAAATAATAATAATATTAGAAATAGATGAACCATTTTGAACAAAAGGAAGCAAAACACATAAGGAAGGAAACACATAAGGAAGCAAAACAAAGAAGGAAGCAAAACACAAAAGGAAGCAAAACACAAAAGGAAGCAAAACACAGAAGGATGGAAACATAGAAGGAAGCAAAACAAAAAAGGAAGAAAACATAGAAGAAGCGAGGAAAGTCAGAAGATACAAAAGTAAGAAGATAAAAAAGTCAGAAGATACAAAACACAAAAGAAGCACGGAAAGTAAGAAGATACAAAAGTAAGAAGATACGAAAGTAACAAGGAAGAAAAAATAGAAGAAGCGCGGAAAGTCAGAAGATACAAAAGTAAGAAGATACAAAACACAAAAGAAGCGCGAAAAGGAAGAAGATACAAAAGTAAGAAGATACGAAAGTAAGAAGGAAGAAAACAAAGAAGGACGAAAAACACAGAAGATATAAAACACAGACGATTCGAAGACGAAGACACGATAGTACGTCAGACGGTTAAGCAGTTTGAGTTAGTTACAGAACTCAGCTGAATAACGGTTTCTACAAGAAACAAGAAGCAAGAAGCAAGAAGCAGTTATCAAGAAGCAGTTGAAGACGAAGGCTATAAATACAAGTGGGAGTCGAAGACTAAACGAGTTAGTGAACAAGTTTTTGAGATCTTAGTTTTTGAAATACTGTATTCATTGTGCAAAACACTAGAGCTATTTTTATTGTAACAAAGCTCGCAACATCTTTCTAGTAAGAGAGAGGAATAGCTGAAAGCCTGAAGAGGCTAAGAGAGCGAAAATAATACTTGGTGTAAGAGACCTGAAGAGGATCTATAGAGAAAGAATAATTGTACATTTGGTGAAGAATAGTGAAATCTCAGAAAGAATTATGAGGACTGGACGTAGCCCGCGGTTTGGGGTGAACCAGGATAAAATCGCCGTGTTCAACTTCTAAACTCTCTACTTTAATTTCTATTGTCTTTATACAAGTATATAGAAGTTATTTGCAATACATTGTGATATTCACTTAATAGCTTTGAATAAGTTACCTTTCAAAGAAATATCAAAGGGGCTTGTGTTTAAGAAAAAGAATACATAATTCAACCCCCCTTCTTGTGCATTTTGTATATTGTTCGTAAAGACTATACTAACAAGTGATTTACTTCAGATCCCACCTTATCTGAACGACTACAAGTTCAGATCCAAATCACTGGAGCAGATCAAGATCCTACAGCCATCATGGCTACTCTACATCACCAGCTGATCTATCGTCTACATAATCATGCTTTAAACCTTAACTTCCCGAATTCTACTTCGGATGCTCTTTACATAGTTGCTGATCATTCCAATGATCAGACTACTATCATTCAGATCCTGAAGCAACTACTAGCATAGGAGCTTGAAAAGTTGATGCCTACTGAATGGATCACCAACTACCAAAAGGTGTTCCACACGCTTCATCGGCATTCTTTTCATACTACCAATCCTCCAATTCTAAAGTCTTTGAGAGATGGAACTGTTAAGTCCATCTATGCTCGGCCCGATGAAGATCCATCTCGACCTTCTACATCTGAGGCAATCCTTATGATCCAGTCCGTATTTTCTTATACGGAAGGTAAGTCTGGTCCTCCTATTCATTACTTCAAATATAACGGAGATCTAGTCTGTGCCAGTCATCGTCGTGGACATTTTACATAGGGCATCGACCTATCTATGTGCGAACCAAACTATGAAGTCTATCTCAATCCTGAGTCAAATAGTGATGATGATGATGAACGATATGCAAGAAGGAGATGGAAGAAGAAAAAGCTAAAATCAGCTAAAATCTCATTGTATGCCTTCTCACGAGTATCATCCACATAGAGATGATCCAGATCCTAATGATTCTAGCATTGTTAGATGTTTACAAATCGAAAGATCCAGAAAGCCCTATGAGGAAGATTTTCCTTCGTTAACTAGGAGTATTGATGAATCAACAAGGGTTGTCTATAATCCTTATATCCGAGCCACAGAAATCACTTCATAAGGTACACTAATATCTAATCCTTCTGATGAAGTTCTCAACTGGCAAACATCAAATGCAGTAACACAAAATAAAGTTCTGAGAAGAATTGATTCTAAGCTGTATGGAATCAACCAACAAAATATTGCTACTCATTATAAAGTCAATGCAATCTTTAAGCAGATTCAACAGATGTATCAGTCGTATAAAGTACAGATTTAATGCCTTGATGTTGAACTCAAATATTACATCTCTACCCATTATATGGGGCCTGGCTTCGACGCTAAAGTTCGCGAGATACAAAAGATACAAGGAATTGTGCAACAAATGGAAGCTGACATACATTCTGCACAGTCAAAGATAGTATATGGCTCATCCTCTTCATTGTTCCCAAATACTCAGCCAATATACCCGACACCTATATATTAGAAGTATCCAGAAGAAGCTGACTACTCAAAGATATTCAAGTTCAATTATCCTTTAATTAGATAGTACATTCATTCTCAGACAACTCCAGAAAAACTTAAAAGGTCAAAGTCAAAATTTGACAAAGTTCCTGAAAAAAGAGTTTCTAAGAAATCAAGGGTTCATAAGCCATCATCTTCATATACACCATTTGAACCATTCAACCAGTGGAGTAAACCTTTACAGATTCATACACCTCCAACATCTCCACCAAAAGTTCAACCTTCCACCACATCTATTGGGAAGGACAAAGTGCCAATGACGGAGTTCCTTGCAACTCTTACCTCTAAATATCTTGGAGAAGATTTCACTTCTGAATTAGATAATACAGAAGCTCGTTCTGAAGCCTCTGTTATAACATCTGAAGTTTCTGCAACACCATCTAAATCATCATCTGAACAGATCTCTAAATCGTCTACTGATTCTTCAGCCCAGCTAGCTGATCTATCAGAGTTATCCAATGTTCTGATGACGATGCCTCAATCTACTGAAGTTGAACCTTAAATTAGTAAAGCAGAATCCATAGGTACTAAACCTTTCAAACTTGAACCAGCACCACAAGCAACACCAACTGAGCCTGTGCAGTCTCAAACCAAGCCTACTTTAGGACCTTGGTTTACTTTTGATGATCTACCTCCAAAGAAATTGAGAGAAAGAATACATGAATTTTGTGCATAGATTGATCTTCAAATGACCAGACCAAATCATCCCTTGCTAGATATTTTGTCTGAATTCACATCTAGTTTTACTGGTACTTTGCGAGAATGGTGGCAAAGTATAAATGAATACCAAAGACTTCAGTAAATACAAGTCACTACAGCATGAAAACTTCTTGGAGTAATCCATAAAGAATTTATTGGTAACTTTTAGCTTATTGATAAGTAGGTCTATCAAGAATACTTTGCAATGAAATGTTGTTCACTTGACAAGCATGATATCCAGAAGCATTACCAAAGAATGATGGAAAGGTACTATCTCTTGAATGGATGGAATGATGTTAACTTGTGATATACTTTTATCTCATCCCTTCCAGATCAACTGCAACCAGAATTACAAAGCACCATAATTTCTCTACAGTGCGATATGTCAACAATATCTCTTAGAGAAATCTACCAACTTGCTCTAGCTTCTCTTGATAAGTTATGTGACCAGCATACCTTATTCAAGAATATCATGAAAGGCGGTCAATTCTCAAACAGGCTTGCGAAAAGCCTTATCTCTAGATTAAATGCAAAGATACAAAGGCTTGTGACTATCATAGCAAGAAGAAATCTCATCTTAATCAAGTCTACCCTCGGAGAAAGTTCCATAAAAATAAGGAAGGTTACAAACCTTTGAAGAAAGATTATGAAAAGAAGAACGATGGCAAAAAGAGAAGATTTGTTCGGTTCTTCAAGAAATCCTCTGTAACACCCCATCCCTGCAAGACCCGAATCCGACATCGATGAGTGATATTCGAGTCCGTGCCCCGCAAGGGTGGCGTGCTAGATCACTTATTCAGTCAAAAACTCAGTATAAATTTTTTTTCTTTCAAGCGTACGCGAGAATCAGTCATTGAAAATTTGGGCCCACTTTTATTCAGAAACATTTTCATTTACATGAGTTACCAACATTTTCAAATATCAGAATTTCATTTATCACTAAGGCCTATTCCAAAAACAAAACATATTACACTTTGATCAATCTTTTTTGCAAAACTTTTTTCCAATTGGAAAGTTATACATAACAAATCTATTCAAATACACAAAATACAATAATTTGCGGAAAATACAATTCAGTACGAAAATAAAGAAATACAATGCATATGCGAACTGATCCTAACCTCTATCTTTCCCTTGCATGTAGTAATTATACTCCCGTTTGCCTAACAGAGCATTCTTCTGAGTCCTGAAAAATATTTGCAAATTTTGGGTGAGTTTTGCGAACTCAATGAGTGACCATCATCAATGGCTCACCTAGTCACATAACATATAATCACATTCACAACATTTCACACTTCACATTCAATAGATATAATCACTTATATTATGCATATGCAATGCACATGAGACCCACTTTCTATTTGTTATTTTGTTGTGACCGAGTGCCTAAACTGTCCCATATAGGACTCATTAAT
>JAOTBA010000008.1:14386916-14405278 GCA_025629845.1 Erythroxylum squamatum | reverse complement strand
TCACGAATGCATGTACAGTCATTTTTATGTGCAATTTTCACTGTTCACATGTAAGGTTATGCATACAGATTTCAAAACCAGTCTAAACACTCTTACCCCTTTCCAATTTACCATTCTGCCCTTCTCATCGGGGGTGGGAAGTTACATTTTTTCTAGTCCAAAAATACCCTTAATTCTAAAAAATTCTCAAATTTTACCAAAAATTATAAATCACTACTTATTCACACCAACTTAATTTTTAAGACACATAATCGATAATTCACATTATAATCACATTAAAACAATCATTTATACCCGAAAAATGTCGAATGAGTGTATGAACAAATCATCGTAATATGTGCAAAATTCAAGTTCATATGTGTGTATGCTAACATTACGCATGAGTATGAAATGTATTTTTCTAATCTCTTATTGCTATTTTTCAGTTACAAAAATCTAGAGTTCTAACCCTTAGTATGGAAACGGAATGTTACATGCTGAATCCTGCTTCTTGGAATGCTGACAAAATGATTGGGAGCTTACAATCTGAGTATGCTCTTGCGGTCATGGGTTATCCACTTTCACAGGTGCAACACTTGGGTGATAGACAAATTTGGAAACATACTCCAAATGGAAATTTTATCTCAAAGTCAGCCTACTCTAATTTGTTATGGGAGGAAGGGCAATTTGGTACGGATAATTGGACATGGTTGTGGCGACTACCGGGCCTAACTTGATGGATTTCCTTTTTATAGCTAGCTCATAAGAAAAGAGTGCTTACTAACAATTTATGGTTCCAGTGGAGGATGGCGGTGGAGAGCACGTGTGCTGTCTGTGGGGCAGCTAAAGAGACCATGCTTCACCTATAGGTGATTGCCCTATGATGTCTCTAGTTTGGCAACGTTTGGTGCCACCCCAACAATGATCTGCTTTTATATCTATAGGTTTTCTTGAGTGGCATAATCGAAACCTGCAGGGCAATTAAGTACAATTGTCAAGTGATCTTGATTAGCAGTTAGTCTTTACCGTTATGGTGTAGCGGCTATGGATTCGACGATGTTATCTTAGTTTGGAACTTGATGAAGCGGTCATTAATGCTGCTTCTAGTGTCTCCAACGTTAGGGTAACAACATGCGAATTAAGCGTTGTGTTTCCAAGCGTCAAAGAGGTGTGCCTCCGACCAGTTATATAAGCTGGTTTCCTTCACTTGTGTTGTTAAACTTAATAAGAATGGGGCAGCCCGAGGCAACCCATTCGTTGTAGGGTTGGGGGGTTGCTGTGTAATAGTAAGGGTATCTAGCTGGTGGGTTTCAAAGTACACCTGGGTATTTGTTCAAACATCGTAGTTGAGATGCAAGCCTTGTGGTTTGGATTATTGCTTGCATGGAGAGTAGCGTATAGGATTGTAGAGTGTGGAGTTTGAATTGGATGCCCAAGTGGTGATTGACCTTATTAGAATAGCTGAAGTTTTAACTCACCCATTAGTTGGTCTAATTTTAGATCTACGAGAACTATTAAGTAAGTGTTAGTCATGCTCCCTGCTACACATCTTGAGGGAGGGCAATTTTTATACTGATGCTCTTGCCAAGGCGGCTTATGAATTGGTGGTGGAAAGTGAGATATTAGCTGAGCCTCTAAGGGAACTACTTCCTGCTTTATCTGCCGACACCCGTGGTGTTGCTTTTCCTAGAGGCTATCCTAGCATTACTGCTTCTCTTTGTTAAAAAAAAAGCTTATTTATAATAGGTTTAGGATATTTTAGTAATTTAATTGAAATTATATTCTAATTTTAGTTAAATTTTAATTATAATTACTAATAATTCTAATTAAATATCAATTATGCTCAAATAAGATCAAATATCTCATATTGATCCTTATTTATTAAATATCTTATATTTAATTATAAAGCTTCTCAAACTTTACATTCAAGTCCAACTTGATTAAAATATCTTTGCTCTCTTCAACTCGTTCTTTGTGTGTGACTTATTAGATTCCTAAATATGTTGTCAAGTGATATAAATTATAACCCTAAATCATATTTAGGATTAGATAAATTAATTTTCTTTAATTTATCTTTAATTATCTAATTAAACAATTTATATCCATAAATTAAGATTGGTGTCTAGCAATACATTATGACTACCTAAATATTTAAAAATGTCAAAGTGGTTTTGAATAATCTTTTCGTGCATGATTTTTCATATAATTTAATCTTTTCATCATACAATGTTCCAATCAAACATAGAAAATGAAATAAAGTTTACTCTATTTTAAGTATAATCATATTAGTTGTCCATCATTAGCTATTGATTCAATTAATGAAATTTGTAAGCTATTTACAAAATGTCATTCCATCTTGTCCAAAGATTTCTCGAATTAATATTAATCGAGAACAATGGAACATTCTTCCTAATTACTTTAGGGTGACAAATTTTATCTTAATCATTTAATTATCTCCATATAGTTCATGCTATATCTAATAACTACCGATTGAGCTATTGACTAAAACATGTCATAAGTCGTATTAAAACATATTAATCCCTATATAAGATAGCTTTGGAGATCTCAAGTCAATGGATTACTTATACAATCATTATAATGAGAATTTTCATAGACATACAAGTAATGTTCCAAATGGATTTCTCACATAGGGTTAATTTATTGAATTTTGTTCTCTATTAAGCACCCTTACATTTGTTTAAGTATTTTTATATTTTAGTCTATGAAATCGATTACTTCCTTCACCTGGAAAAGTATAACATATACTAGTCTTTTTACGTTCTCTTAATGCTAATTTTAATAAAACAAAGATTAAGAACAATTTATGGCTAATACATAAATGCAATACAATATGAATATCATAATTATAATCTCATCATAATTTTATTTGTAATATATAATTATCCTATGAGCTTTATCATATATATCTGAATATGTACAAAAAATATCTTTAAATTATTTTATCACTAAATTATAACCAATAGAGTGGTTAATAAGTTAATTTAGGTCTTTTATGTCAAGTTGCTTTCTATCTTTTTGTGGCCTCACCTTTCTAGTTAACCACTTTATTTAGTTTTGTCTTAACTCGGTAAAATGCATGGAGACGAAAATTTTAGAAGTTAATGAAATTTCTTTACTCCTCACAAATCAAACAGTGACGGTGACACCTCACTCTTTCTTCTGCTTAGTAAAGCAATACGACTTACGACCCTATTTAGAGGTGGCAATAGAGCCCGAGCTAAGCCCAGGTTGATCGAGCCTTAGGCCCTTTTTTAAAAAACTCAAGCCCAAGCTCAAGGCTCAAGGCTCAAGGCTCAACATGTATCAACAAAACCACATCATTTTGTCCCAAAAAAAAAAGTCATTTTGACATTTAAATAAAAGCAATTCGACTGGGCCCAATCAGGCCCAAGTTTGGGTCTACTACTTGCAGCCTGGTCGAGTCTTATGCAGAGCTCGGCGCTCCTACAGTAGGGATCATCTCATTGCCATCCCTAACCCCATTGTGACAAGTTGCATACTAGTTAATCGGGAGATCTTATCTAGTTTCAGTTAAAGCTGATTTTTAGTTTGTTAAGTCGACACTTGAAATGCTATAAATGAAGAATTAGAATACTGTTAATATGTAAATTTTAATTTAATTAATCATTTAATTGTAAATCGTTTCATAAAATAATTTATCATAATTATATGATTTTGTAAATATTATTTAATATACGTTCCAAAAATAGCATTATAAATTTCATCAATAAAAAAGTAATAAATATTAAAAGAAATGAAACTCATTTTTAATTGATTTCTAGATATATTAGTAACCGGCAAAGAAGTAGAACTCCTTATGATTTATGACCCATGTACAAGAGCCGAAGTTCACCAACTTCAAAGGCAAAGGCATCATAGAACCAATTAAACTAAGAAGGAGAAATGAAATACTGGAACCAAGTATTATTGTATGAAACAAACAGAAAATCAGTGAGTAATGACGAAACCAGCAGTGTTTTCCTCCTCCCTCACATCAAGTATTATTGTATGAAACAAACAGAAAATCAGTGACAGTAATGACGATACCAGCAGTGTTTTCCTCCGCCCTCACATTCCTCTTCCCCTTGATCGCCTCTACTATGAATCCACCATAAGAGGCTGGTGAGTGAGTTACCATCGTCATAGCCATTCAAGGTCCTTATTTTCTCCAAAGCAGTTTCCTTGTCATAAACCCCTTCCAACCCATAAACAAATCCTTTCCAACCTTCGCCAACTCCTTCCCTAGACAAAGCAGGCAGTGTCCAATTTACAAGCTCTCTCACAAACCCCACGTCAGAGAACAAAACCTCCGTTATTGGCGACAACGGAAGCAACTGAATTCCAAGCCTACACTCCCTCCACTCAGGAGGTGCAAACCAAAGTCCACTATCCCTTTTGTTAGACCACAAAACTCCAACCATCCTATTCTCTGAAGTGAAATCTTCTTCATACAAATTCTCACCCTCCCTCACTTGCCACCATGTTTGTGCTGCTTGTATCTCCAGTGCAACAAGCATGGATCCTATGGCCACAAGATGAGTGTCTCCATAAGCCAAGCCCATCAAAGCTGCTGAATAGTATGCATTTACAGCCTCACTTGAGCTCTCCTGGTTCCGCCCATCAGCAAATTCTGTTAACCCTCCAGCCCAAGAGTGCAATTTATACAAATCAAAGCACCGCAAACGTGGATAATTGCAACCTGATCTCCGACTCAAGTTCATAAAATCAGCCATCAGGGCATAAGCCTGTGGCCTGAACTTCCTCCCCCATGCCGGGTCAATTTTTGCAAGAACTGAAATTGCGTAAACGAAATAACCCAGATGAAAATGGTGATCATTATAAACTCCAAATCCAAAGTCTGCACCGGAATCAGTCGACCCTTGTTTGGTAATAAGCCCACCCCAAGTCCCATCATAAAGGAAACCATTCCCACCAAAACTTCCATCCAACCATGGCTCAATTGTATCCTTCAGGAACTTCTTAATTGCAGGAATCACATCAAGAAATCGTATCTCTTCAGCTATTAACGCCAACCTTGCTGCTCTAGCAATCAGTTTACCATAGAAATAAGATGATGTTGTAGTTATAGCTAACGGACTCAAAGCCTCAACATCCTTGGTCAGTGCAGATACAATTTCTGCATATGATTCTTCTTTGATACCTTTAATAGAATGCCAAGTTATTGAAATCGGGTCTGGTTTCAACACCCATGAATCTCCGATAATACCAACAAGCTCACCATCAATGCTATTATACTTAAAATCATCCAAAACTGTAACATTAGAATCAACACCGGATAAAAGCTTGATATGGAGAGGATGTGCAAGCATAAGCAAATCACCCCACCCTTTCTTTTCCCATTTATACTCTAAACAGAAATGCTTAGAGAAAGATGCATCACCTGATACCGGATAACAAGAGCTGCAACGATCAAGAATTACTTCATAGTTTGGATCAGAGTTTGGTAGCACAGCAATCCTTATTATACCCGAAAATCCACCAGATGTAATCGAAGATAGGCTGTGACTCAAATTTATCGGTGACGACGAGTATATAAGCCAGGTTTGGTTGTTATTAAGCTTAATGTTGTACTTAGTGAGCGAAGAATTCGAAGAGAAGGAAAGAATAGCATGAATAGTTGATATCTGAATTGGCGTATTGCCGGATACAGAACAAGTCAAGAAAGGGCTGCCTCTAACAAGAAAGAAACGCAAGTTGGAAGAGGGTATCTCCAAAGTGACACTAAGATCACTATAAGAAGAAATTACATGGCTTCTTTGTTGATCTGGGCTGGTTTTATTTGCCGCAGAAATAGAGAGATCAGGGATAAAAATCTGGTAAATGAAAGCAGAGTTGTGGAAGCGCGATGGGTAGGAGACAGAAACGGAGGAAAGCGAAGACTTTACTAGATACGGGTGAAAGTATTCAGCTTGGTCCCCCTTGTTAAGAGTAAAGTTTTGGAAGAAAGAGTTTGTGGGCAGTGGAGAGGAGAGAAGAGAAGGTGAGAAGAAGAGGGAAGGATCGGGGAGGACTGAAGATTGAACTTTTGGGAAGAGGAAGGGAATGTTCTGATGTGGTCTGTGCGTATGCATTGTCGGAAGTGAGAAAGGTGGCTCTGGTAGCTGCGATGATGGTGGTGCCTGTTGTGATGGAGATGGAGATGGAGATGGAGATGGCGATGGAGATGGAGGTGGAGAAGGAGCAGGAGGTTTATAGGGAGACTTGCGAGGTTTTTTGAAGGGCTTAGTAACTAAGCGTTTGACTCGTCTCCTTAACTTCTTCAACATATCTACAGTAACACGCTTTGTGTCAGACGGTGATGGGGGGAATTATGTTATGTTATTAAGTTTGTTGGGATTTGGTTGAGAAAGAGAGAGGGCATGACCACTTTGAGTTGTTTCAGAGAGGACTTGGTCAATTACTTAGCTCGGAGGAGGGGAAGATTAAGAAGGTTGAATAAATTGGAAGTGAAGTTGAGGACGTCGGCGTTGAGGCGGCGAGGAATTGCTTGTATGGAATATGAATTGAGTGAAGGAATGGCCAAACTGTGTGGGTGGGGGGTTTTGGAATATGCTTAAGGTGAAAGGTGTTCAAGGTCTTTTTCCAATTTTGCTGATGAGAACTAATCCTTTACAATGGAAGTATTTTTATCGAATCAAAACTAATCCTTTACAATGGAAGATTATTATTATTTTATGAACTTATTAATATGGAATTGCCTTGCATTGCCTTCTGTAGTGAAAAAGGTCGTATTCCTCATGTTAGGAATGCTATTGACTACTAGGTAGGCTAATAGCAAATTAGCAAATGGGCACAAAACGAGAGAAGAAAGTCATAACAGAAGCCACCTTTGAAGGAAATCAAATTGGGCAGGTACGGGAAGCCAAAGCCTTATGTTTGTTTGTTTACTAAGAAAACAAATAAACAATTGTAAGAGTTGAAAGTGAAACTAATCTTAGATGTCACTCAATTTAAAGGTAAATAATTCAATTGATTCATGGCCTCCGCTATTTATTTTCTTTATCTTTTAATCTTCCTTGCATAGATAGGACTCCAAATTGGCCCAAAACCCATCACAATCCCCTTAGATGTCAACCGATATACCAAAACCAAGCCCATTTCCTGAACCCCTTAATCTCCGGTTTGTACCCACTGCCCACTGACCAGGCGATTTAGACTCAGAGATACAGCAATCATGGCCGGACTTTTGCAATGGGCAGCCGACGTGGTCGGTGGCCACGGCGGCTGTCTAAACGACGAAACAGACAATATCCCAATTGTGTTCACCCAAGACCAACGCAATTACGTGCAAGAACTGGACCGAAAAGCTCTCTCTCTCACCCGTTCCATCCAAGATCTGCGGCTTAGACTTCCTCCTCCTGACATCTCTCAACGCCTCCCTCATCTTCTTGCCGACTCTGTCGCTTCTAACGCTGCTCTTGCCCTCCAGTTGAACGCTCACTCTGCCACGAAAGAGCAGGTCATGCATAAAATTGCAATCTTTTTACTCACACTTATCTGGATTCGTGATTTTTCTGGGCCTTTCTTGGATATTTATGTTGTTCCTTGTTAAGTTTGGATTTTTGAATAGATTGATGTTTGTTAGTAGTTAATATTGGGTATATCGAATAATGATCCTCTCTATTCGTGCGTCAACATAATACTTTCTTGTTACCGTATGCAATGTTCGATTGCTGGATTGTGGTTTTGAGTTGACTTGTTCATTTTGTTTAGTGTACCTATGTGTTATACACTTATACTCAGAGATTACTGTTTCTCTTTCTGCCTTTGAAATTCATATATCCAATTTGGAAGGAGCTCATCTTACGATGGTCGTCAGAGGATGGGGACTGGCCCCGCAGGTTTAGGATGCATACGTGGTAGATTTAATTATGCAAATAAGGGGTTGAAGCATATTTCCAATTCATTTGGGATCGTGGATAGTCCACCAACTCCCGTTTGATTTCTCATGTCAAAGGTTTCCTATGAGCAGGCTCAATTGAGAGAGGTGACCCTTCAGGAAGAAAATGCTGCATATGAAAAAGCTATATCAAATTATGAGAACAAAATACAGGAGAAGCTGCATGAGGCTGATTTACTTCAAAGGAAGTTGCAGGTGGATTTTAGTTCTGAAAATGCTTACTTAGTGCTCTATAATGAAATTGATAACTTAATTGTTATTAATACTTGAACTGATACTTCCGGACTTAATTCATTTAGAATAATCTTTGCAAGCACCTTTTCTAATATGAATTTTCCCTTCACATAAGCCAGCATATCTATTTGAAAAGGATCTGATGGAACATTGTCAAATTTACTAGCTAGATTTCTCTCTTTTTATTCTAAATTTATTCGAGATTTTGATTTTTTCTACTTAATTAATGAAAGGAAATGAATGAGATAGAGAAAAGTCTGGAAGAAGAGCTTGAAAATGCAGAAAGGACCTTGCATACCAGTCAATCTTCAAAACATTCTGAATTAGTTGTATCTGTAATGAATGAAGTGGGACCAGATACAGAAGCTGCAAAATCTGCCATATTGGAAAAGATGGAGACCAAGAAAAAAGAACTGGTAGAGTATTACCTTTTCTCTTGAGCTCATAAATTGTCACAAGTACATCCTCAATTTCCTTTTCCCACCGGAAAAGAGTTTCTCTCCTGTTGAAAAAATATCTTTGATCCTCTCAGAGTTCAATGAAAGAAATTGTTTATGATTTAGAGAGAGAATGGGCTGGAGTTCAGGAGAATGCACTGAAGCAGCCTACTCCAGGTATTCAACATTTTTATCACTAGTTTAGTATTTATACTATTTACCAACATCCAAACCAAAAGTTGAGCTTGATATTAGGCATTTAAGCGTTTTTATAAATCTCATAAAGTTGAGAGAGTAGTTCTCTTTACCAGAAGACATGAAGGATCCCAGGTTCTTCAAAAGGTTTATGGCTTTATATCTTATTGCCTATGTTTCCATCAGAAGACACTCTTTGGGGCTAAAATGACTGTTAGACGAGACTTCTCTAGGTTATTGGGATTAATAAACTATTTAAAGAGATTGACTTCAGTTTGCCTCCAATAGTGCATACTGATTTCTTAACTCGGGTATACGTTTTGGTCTTCACCTATGGGTGGATCTTCTTGAATGTTAAGGAAAAATGAATTGGTTCTAATGTTAGAAGGATTTATACTCTGGAGTACGACTTATGAGGAAGGATTTAACTTTGAGATAATGTATGTTATGCAGCTCAGAGAGAGAAGATATTGGATAAACAGCTTCATAGCCTAATTGAGCAACTAGCAGCAAAACAGGTCAGTTACAGTTTGTATTTTTGTACTCTTCTAATCAATCCATACCTTGACTTACTTATGGGTTCTAAAAATTGGCTTATTGTTGCTAGGCGCAAGCAGAAGATCTTGTCAGTGAAATCCATTTGAAAGAGATGGAACTAGAAAGACTGAATGGAATATGGAAGAGGCTTGAAAGCAGCAGCATAGAGAACAATGCTGCTAGGAATCGGTTTGGCAGAAGCAACTCAAATAAGGGATTTGCTTCCTCAGATTATACCGTTGAAAAGCTTCCTTATTCTTCTGCAGGTCGAACTGAATACCAGCTGAGGCTCATACTACTGAGGTCGTCTTTTGTACTGTACATTTTATTTTTGCACATATTGGTTTTCATTAAGATTTCATTTTGAACAACAGTGAAATATCATTTTTAGAAAAAGAATTATGTAGGCTTTTAGTAATACTCTTGGCTTGGGATTATCCCTTTTGTATAGAGCTTATTTTCAAGATTTTGTAAGTAAAGAAAAATATATTGCCCGCTGTTGTGTAAGACTGCTATTTTATGAAACAAGCTACTTGAAGATTCAAGTGCGTTGCTGTATATACTGTTCTACTAATTTATGATTATCCTAAGCACTTGGGTTATTTGGATGATTTTGAAATTCATGTGGAGAGTGCCAAAATATATGACTGCAATGGTCATGATGTTTAAAATTATTAAGAATTATTTTAGAACAGTGATGCCTTGTAAGGCTCATATGTTGCACTATTTCTGCGAGCAAACTCTATCAATGATCCTCACCTTAGCTTCATCGCCATGTTGCATCCAGATTATAGCAGGTCTGTGTATAAAAGAACTTGTATAAAGTCCAGATTCCTCAAAAAAAGTCTGAAATGCCTAATACAATGGCATCACTACTATGACTATTGCTAGGAATCTGTCTAGTTCTAATGTACAAGGGGGTTTCTTATTTAATACCATTTGAGTCCTCGTACATGAGGTTCCTGACTTGTACTTTGCTCTTTTAATTGTCAGCAATAAAGCAGTACTTAGCTAGGCAGAGAGGATTATTTCTCACCTTGTGCGATGTTTGACTTGCCAAATCTGAAGTTAGATTAACATGTAGCTTCTAATTCTTGCCTTGGAATGAAGAGGAGGAAACTTCGTGTTTTGTTTGCCTTCACTTCATTGCATTGGCATCTGAATGAACTATTGAAAAAACATGTAATTACAATTTTTTTAGTATTATGAGAACTTTAAAATACAATTAACGGGACCAATGAATCTTTTAATAAAAATTTCAACCAAAACAAATAGAAATGTTAAAATTTAAAAAAATTAAAAAGACTGAAATAGTAGATAAACTAGGATAAATGTATAATAATTAATAAGCGATTTGTTCTTTTACTTAAAAAGAAAAACACATATTTAAAAAATAGAGTAATTAATAGAATTATTGTTAGAACCAATCTAATAGAAATATTTTAAAAATTAGGATAAATTATAAAAATAAAAACTTTACTCAATTTTATAATAATAAAATAGCTTTTTTTTTTAAAAAAACCATGTGGTGTTAAAAGACAAACTAAATATGTGGCCGATACAAGACACGTCAAATTTAATATTAAAAAACGTTATTCTAAAATAAAAACTCAATAGCATCTCCAATGATCGCCCAATAGCAACTCCACCTTCCACCACCACTCCACTAATGTCTTTAAGGTATCACAGTACGACTCTTCAAAACCTCCAGTATGTGTCCCAATGCATCAAATCTGAATGTAACACTATATAATATGGAATTGATAGTTTTGTTATTTTTTATGCTTTTTTGTGATTGTACGTAAACTTTGTTGTCATTTATTGTAAATCTATTTCCATGATTATACATGAATATAAATATTTTTTTGTACAATTAAAGCTACAAGGTAAAGGGAAGAAGTGCTTTTTTTTTAATGAGAAATTGCATGAAATATAAAAATTCAATTGGAAGAACTCATAAACTAGTAAGTGTAGATACGCATTTAGTTTGAATAGTCATGAATGCATTGACCAGTGAAAGTGATGCACGTAGCTCCTGCTAATAATTGGATCATAGCAACATGAAATTTGAACGAACTTAAATTATGGTGCTTAATTTTAAATTTAGTTTTTAAGGGTATGAGTTTCACATGCTAATATGTATATGCGTCTTTGTCTGTTCTCAAGATAATTTATGCTGAAGGGACTAAACCTAGTATGATGATCATCCAATAAGGCTTGTTTCCAAATCCAAGAATGGAGAATCCTTTTGCACCATATCCTAAAGCAGGGTGAGATATTTCTATTAACAATAATCGAAATACTCACTTTTGTATGAATGCATTGACAAAAATATTTACCAATATTAGGCTTAATATTTGATATTCGTAGCTTCGTCTTGTCATTACAATAGGGGAAATCAATATAAGGAATCTAAAAAATAAATAAAGTTTATGGTAACCATATAAATAATATACAATTAATTTATCCTATATAATAACAATAAAAAATTAATATTGTTTTACCCTTGAATGTAATACCTTTCTTCAAAAGAATTGAGAGTATATCCTTCTGACTTTTGCTAAATTGCCAAAACAAAAATAAATAACATTTCTTAAATGCATAAACGACATCTTTACACTTTTTATATGTCAAGTATATACCAAGTGCATAAGCAATAAAAGTTATATATTTATATATACTTTATTTCTACCTATATTTCTCTTAATTTATTACCTTGTCATCATATGTGAGATAGTTAAATACAACAAGTCAGCGATTATAAGTCCATCTACAAAATATCTATTACATATTAGTTTAGTATCCTTAATAAAAATATCTCTAAGAAATAGTTCACGATACTCTTATGGGACACATCAATCGATCAATGTACGACTATCAATATTGTGCAATAAATATACATTTGTTGATCAATATGACTTAGTGGTTAATCATTACTTTGGAATTAGATATTATAATGACTAGTTTTGGTTCCAATGACTAGTAAGGTCTTAAGACCCTATAGATACATTTTTTTCTTGTTGATTCTTACATTTAAAAGTATTTCAGTGTCTTATACACATATTTCTATGTGTATATCAAGTATTTGAGCATTCATTATCTCATGTTTGAATATGTGAGTCTCTTTAGTTTTATTAAAGTGATAAAGTGAGATACTTTAAAGCTTTTTTTCAGGTTTTGTCTAATGTACTTGAGGTGTTTTAAGTGGCATTAATGTTTCTCTTCACCGTTAAAGAAGACTGTGAAAAGGTTCCCTTTTGTAGAGAAAAGATTATACAAAGTTTATTCTTTTCCTTGAACGAAGAGTTATCATGAAATTTTAAAAGAAGTCTTAGGAGGAGATATAGGTAAGAGTTATTTATTGGACCATTATAAATTAGTTAGGGTTCTCTTTCCTTACCCTTTTTTACATTATTCCTTAGGTGTGTAATTAATATTCTCATATTTTATAAATTATGCTCTTTAAAACACTAAGTTACTAAATATTTTGTTTAAAATTTATCAGTACCTACTTCATCCCCTCTTGAGTGCCATTATGGACTAACAAATAATATTAGAGTAGGTTTATTAGGCTAGCATTTCAAATGAAATCCTATAACAAAGATCATAATGATATATTTTAGGAGCATTATCACCATCATTCAACTAAGAAGGATAAAACATTAGTACAACCCTTTTCTTTGATGTAAATCATTATCTTTATTGGAAAACACGGACAAAAGTTTACACTTATGGGAAATATTTTCAAATAACCGTTTTATACCTATAAAAGTTGTGATTAACAAAAAGGTACCTAACTAAAGGAAGAATGGGATCATAAAGATAAAGTATTAGTTTCCTTGAGCAGTAAAGTCATACACCTCATATTTTGTGAATTAGGAAGAAATGAATTAAAAATAGATTGTTTTAACCCACTAGTATGAATTGTTTCAAATGAAGGATGGTGAAAACATTTCTAGAATGTACGTAAGGTATGATTCTAAAGAAAAAGGATTTAGCATTCAAAGTCTTAATGGAAGAATCAAGTGAAGAAGAGACATCTACAAGTGGAAGTGATAATGAAGTTACGCTCTATATCTCTAGGAAATTTAAGAAGTTTTTAAAGAGAAAGAATTTCTCCTAAACAAAGGACTTCAAGGAAGGTAAATGTGATTCAAATGTAAATCCTCTAACATTAGTTGATTTGAATGTGCAAAACCTAGCTATATGAAGTCATAATATCCTTTACTCATAGATATTGAGAAGTATGAACAAAGTTATAAGAAGGATAATAATGAAGAAAACAAGAAGAAAATAATTAAAGCCTCAACTTGGGATGACATAAGTGAATCCAAAAGTGATCATTTAGAAGGAGAGATAACTCATATATGCTTCACAACTAAGAAAGATGATTAGATAATATCCAACTCTAATTTATATAATAGTGATAATAATTTGGCATATGATAAACTAGTTGAAAGTTTAGAAATCATAAGTAAGAAATGGAAGAAATTATCTTTCAAAAGGAAGTCCAAAGATAGTTGGATGCATGCATAAATGAGAATAAAAATATGAAATGTGAATTGAATAGAATTAAAGCATATAAAAATGTGACTATTGATGACAATCATACATTAGATGTAATAAGACATGAAAAGTAAACATTGAATAAGAAGATCAATGTTCTTAATGATTCATTATCCAAATTTACTAAAGGAAGTAAAAAAAAAAACTAGAAAGCATGCTAGGAGGTAAAAAGAATATCAATAATATACACTAAGACCATGATTACTTTTGTTAAGGGAGAACATGTGTTATAATGAAATTCAAAATTTATCAACATCTGTATTACAAATAATTGCAATATTAATTTCTAATAAAACATATAAAACTCCTTATCCTTAATACATACACACAAGATATGTTACTTCATTCAACTCAAAGTGCTCCCTTAATGAATTTTGCAAATTACTCTCCCTCTTAAATTCCACCCAGCAATAATTATGAAAATTTAATAACTGAAATAAGAATGTGACAATAATATATTAATCCATGGAATCCTCACATATTTATTTATATTTCTACAAGTATATGTTATAAACCCATATAGTGAAACTACAAAAAGAGAGACAACATCCTTTACCCTTTTTATATTGAGCATAAACCCCAAATGGAATGATATTTATCACCAAAGATTCTGACATAACATAAAACATATTAAAACACCTAAATTATATGTTGATTCAAGTTTCATATATATGTTTAACTAGCTTCCTTTTTCTTTTTGAGTTAAATTATCAATTGGCAATTGCTTGAGTATAAAACAAATGAGTCTATGTCCTTGGAAAATTAATCACCATAGGCTTTGATAGTATGATCTGATAAATTTATGTAACAGATGTTCCACTTATTCCAATTAGTAGAATTTTTATCAAAACTACTGGATCATAAGCACAAATCATATTGATTTAGATAATGCTAATAAATTCCAAATAATAAAAAAATTAGGCAGATTAATTGGTTATAAAACTATAGAAACTCAGAACTAAATAAATGATCCCATAAAATCCTAACTAAATACTTGTGTTGGAGAACTGAATAGAGTTAGAAGAATTTAATGGGATTGAGGGAATTGAGTGATATTAGGAGAATAAGAGGCATTGGGAGAACTGGGTGATGTTGGTTAGAAGGAAGACAACTAACTAATTGGTTAGAAGAGGAGAAACATAAGTTGAAGAAGAGGAGGCTTGGAATTAGGAGACACTTGGGAGACATTTGGAAAATGACTAACTAGTGACTTTTTGTTTTATGATCACTCTTATGAGAGACAAACTTTAGGGTTAGAAGAGAAGAGAACATTTTGTGTTTTTTATTTTTTAAAGATTAAATCTGACATATCCTTTATTAACCATGTGTCTGCTACGTGTGGATACATTATTATCGTTAATTATGTTGATAATGATAGATTATTTTTGCAAAATATGAAAGTTTGAGCATTTTATTATGATTTTTGGTAGTTTTGACTAGTATTGTTGATCGGGTGTTTGGTTGTGTCTAAGTTTTAATTATTAACTCTTAATAATCCACAAGCGCATAGTTCTTTAGCGTAGTACCAAAGGTATTGATCCCACAAGGAGGGCCACAAGGAGGGAGTTAATCTAATCCTAAAATCTAAAACCAGAAACAATAACATAAATTCAAATTGCACGAAACTAATACGAGACCTTAATTCAATCAAATAAATTAAGAATCAAATACAAAATACTAATTACTAAGCAATTGTAATACACCCAAGAATCAACCAAATAAATTTACCAATTGAGAGAGGGGAATTTTACCTATCCTTAATACTAACCTAACTGATTATGAATTATTGTATTGTTGGTTCTAGACTATCCTAGCGTTGATTACTCTCTTTTGAGTTATAATCATTAACCTTAAATTATAAATCCTAATCAGATTATAGAGGTTGCAATCTCTCAATTCACAACCTATCCAAAACTCTAATTAGTTCTGAAGTTCTCTAATAAACTATCAGAAACCTATGCAAGATCTCTCTTCGCACAATTTCTCGATCTCATTCAATTCTTGTTCTATTAAATCACCTAACTCTCGTTAGTCCAATTTAATCTTTTTCGTTCGATTCACTCTATCAGTTTATTACTCAATTATGTAATTTTAGAATCAAACCACAACAAATCCAATAAATACATAAACAATTAGATTTTCATTAATTCAAGAATAAAATTCTGAAAGTGAGTTTAGAATATCCTCAACATTCTAGATCCTATCATCAACTATTTAATCCAATTATATAGAATAATAAAATTGAAATTAAATAGGAAATACAATCTAAATAGATGATGGGAGGCAGTGATGTCAAGAAACTTCTGATTTAGGAAGTACTTCGAGTCAACTTCTTCTCCTCTTTTCTCTTCCTTCTTCTCTTCCTCTATCTCTCGATGATTTCTCTCTAGGGTTTCTTAAGGTGGCTGATGCAAAAAATTCTTCTCTGCCTCTTTTCTTGTTCTTTAAATATCCTCTTCTGTTTTGAGCAACTCTAAGGTTTTTTTTGGGGTCCGAAAGGTCCAAAAATCCCTCGAAACTTGATGTTCTTAAGTGTCTGCGCGTCTACCTGACGTAGACCACGATCGTGGCCTACATCTAAGCCCTTTGTCACGATCGTGGGCCATTGTTTCGGCCTGAATGTCTTTAGAAATTCCTTTGTTCTTCGATATTGACCCTAAAATACTAACAAACACATCAAAGTACCTCAAAAATATAATATTTAAGCTCAAAAGATTGTACTAACCTATAAAACACTTAAAACACAAATAATTAACAAAATAACTCAATTCTAACCTAAACATATACTAAATGATCGGATTAATGGGTAAACACATATCAAACTATGCCCTAAAACATGATGCAATTTACACTTATCATGTCCCCACACTTAAGCCTTTGCTTGTCCTCAAACAAACAAAAAAATCAAACAAATCAAGATAGCACAAAACACACACATGCCATAATGAGACAATGGCTTCAACTTAGCGAAACAAATTTAACTATAAACACAATCCTTCAAGTCGTTCTAACTTATTAACAAGCGAAATTCACGAGTCTAAGCACCTTGGACTAAATGTACAAACTAATCAACATTTTAATGTTAAGTCTATTAACCTCTACCACTTACACACACATAATAATAATCATTTAGTAAAAAACTATTCCTCAGTAGGTTTTCATTAAAAATCAAGCTACTAACAAGTTTGGTAGTTTTTTTAAATTTGAAAACATTCTTTTTATTGATTTTTTAAGGACATGAACCTAGTCTTTTTATACGGAAGCAAACATTTGTGATGACTGTCAATACGGTTACTCAACTAAGTCATATTGTTATTAAGCTGCTTGGTTGGAGTGTCATTATAGTCTTTTTACACAAAGGCACATATTTGTGATGCGTGTCGATCTGATTACTCAGCTACATCACATTCTTAACTGGCTACTAGCTTTATTCATAACCTGAAGGCTAGCGGAATAGTTTTTTTTAGTTAAAATTATACAATTTTTTTAAACACAAAATTTTGCCTACCTTATTGCTTTAGTTAATCATTCTTATGAAAATGTACTAATATTGCCACTTAATTGATTAGCCTAAAATTATAAATGAGTATGGAAAATTCCTAGGGTGAATGGACGAAAATCGTATGTAACATCCCACTCCCACAATGACCCAAACCCGACATCGATGGTGATACCCGAGTTTGTGCCCCGCGAGAGTGGCGTGTTAAAGCACTCAATCAGTCAGAAATCGGTATAATTTTTTTTTTGAAACTACAAACATAATATGCGGAAATCGATATTCAAATTGAGCCTACATTTTCCTTCATAAACATTTTCAATTATCACAAAACCATTAACAAAATTTTCAATAGCCATTTGGGCCCTTTCACAATTACAAAACACTCAAGTCATTTTGGGATACAAATGTATACAAAAAGTTGCAGAAAAATACAATTCAATACAAAGTAAAGAAATGCAATGCAGATGCGAACTGATCCCGACCTCTATCCTTCACTTGAAAGTTGTAGGTATACTCCTGTTTGCTTAACGGGGTATTCTCCTGGGTCCTGAAAAATATTTGCAAATTTTGGGTGAGTTTTGCAAACTCAGTGAGTAACCATCATCGATGGCTCACCCAATCACATGACACATAATTCATATATCATACTATATTTCACATTGATACATTTAATCATTCATACTATGCATCATAATTCACCTTTTTCATTATTTCACATTTCACATTCAAAACACTTAAGCATTCATATTATGCATATGCAGTGCACATAAGACTCTCTTTTTATTTATTATTTTGTTGTGACCGAGTGCCTAAACTGTCCCGTATCCATTGGATACCGGGCTCATTGATAACTGTCCCATATTGGGCTCATTAAACGTTGAGCCTGAGGCTCTGAATCACTTTTGAGCTCGAGGCTCTTTTTCACACGTTGAGCTTGTAGCTCTGATCGGTGGCTACTCTGGTCACAACTGCC
>JAOTBA010000008.1:14369116-14386816 GCA_025629845.1 Erythroxylum squamatum | reverse complement strand
ATTGTCTTAAGTTTCTAATGCCTCCAAAATCATTCAATTTGGTTCAGTGATTCAAAAGATATGCTTCAAACATTTTTGGACTGCTCTTGTCTAAAATAGTATACTATGCAGAACTTCCATCTGAATTTTAAACATCTTAGAGACTGAATTAGATTTCAATTTCTTCATACCATTTGTAGCTCCATGTCTCTAGGTTACCACAAATCAAAAATCATCTCATTTGGAGCTCTACCGATCCAGAAATCATTAAAATACTGAAATATGTTCAGTAGAATAACACCCATTCATATTGTTTAAGAGTACACACGTTGTACCCGTCCCACCTTTTTCACTCAATCTTTCTCACTTCAATTCAGATGGCTATAATATTGGACATGTAAAGCAATGTCTTACGAATCCAATGGTTTAAGAATCAAGTCCTTTGAGTGTCTATAGAGGAAGTTATGGCCAAAAGAATCAAACATATTTTTGTCCTTACTCATATTGTACATATCTTGGCGTAATTACCATAACTTTTGCTAAAGATGTCGGATTGATTTTATGTTTAGATAGTTTGAAAGAGGACTTCGAGATCTACAACTTTCATGAGGATCTCAAAAATAAATTCTATCTTCTGAAGGATCAAAAATGGAACAGAAGGCAGAAGATGAATAATAGTTAAGACGATGGGTATAAACAGTAACTAAGACGAAGTGGATGAACAGTTGCATCGTCTTAGATAAACAGTAACTAAGACGAAGTGGATGAACAAGAACATCGTCTTAGATGAATAGTAACTAAGACGAAGTGAATGAACAGGAACATCGTTTTAGATAAACAGTAACTAAGATGAAGTGAATGAACAATAACATCGTCTTAGATGAACAGTAACTAAGACGAAGTGGATGAACAGGAACATCGTCTTAGATGAACATTAACTAAGATGAAGCGAATGAACAGTAACATCATCTTAGATGAACAGTAACTAAGACGAAGTGGATGAACAAGAACATCGTCTTAGATGAACAGTAACTAAGACGAAGTGAATGAACAGGAACATCGCCTTATATGAACAGTAACTAAGACGAAGTGGATGAATAGGAACATCATCTTAGATGAACAGTAACTAAGACGAAGTGGATGAACAGGAACATCGTCTTAGATGAACAGTAACTAAGACGAATTGGATGAACAGGAACATCGTCTTAGATGAATAGTAACTAAGACGAAGTGAATGAACAGTAACATCGCCTTAGATGAACAGTAACTAAGACGATGTTTTCTTCCTTCTTTCATGTGCATCATCTTACTTTTGCTTCGTCTTACTTTGCTCTGTCTTACTTTTGCTTCGTCTTACTTTTGCTTCGTCTTACTTTGCTTCGTCTTACTTTTGCTTCGTCTTATTTTGCTTCGTCTTACTTTTTCTTTGTCTTACTTTTGCTTCATCTTACTTTTCACTCTCCAACATCTCCATTTAAAAAGATCATAACTTTTGACTTAGATATCCAAAATTTTCATACTATATACCGTTGAAAAGATAAAAAAAAGATCTACAACTCTCAAGAAGGCAACTTTGCCAAAAGTTATATAGATCAATCCCAAATTTTCCCCTAAAGTTTGAAGACAAATTTTACATTCATCCTTCAACGTACTGCACCTAAATTCTCAACTTCATGACAAAATTTTGAGATTCTTAATGACAGAATTGAAATTTGATGTCTTCACAAGAAATGTAGCTATATATCTCTAGTTTAATCCAAATCAAGAATCATCTTTGGAGAACTAGAGAAAATTTGTGGCTAAAAGACTGAAGCATACTCAGTGAACATTTTCCAGATCACTACCAATCTTGATTCTAATTCTTTTCTTGTTACAACTCATACCAAGATCACTCTTTCTACTCCCTCTACTTCTCATTTTCAATAAGATCACATTTAAAAACAATCATACCCGGAAGTTGTCAATGAATGCATGTACTACATTTTTCTATGCATATGTAAACATTCAATATTTATGTACATATATACTAACATTATGCATGAGCAAGAAAAATGCATTTCCTTAATCTCTCTTGGCGCTCCCATGTACTGAAATTTCGGGTCCTAACCCTTCATATGGGGACAGGATGTTACATCGTATCCTAATTAACCGACATATTTAGCCTAAAGTAACTTAGGTCACTAATTTCACACGCTAATAAATCTTCGCAACCTAAAAGACTATGTTTAAGGCTAAATCTATTCTTAAGTCCTAGCCATTGACGCATTCACACAATTCACATCATGCAACCTAAAGAAACTATCATACAATATGCAAAATTCTCACTCAAGTTAAAAACTCACAACCCTCTTAACACTTGAACAACACATTGTCTTCAATGTACAATGTGAGAAGGGTACACAAACACACCAGGGGGAAATAAAACACAATATACGAAAAAATTAAGAAGAAAATACTAAAAAAATGAGAAGAAAAGGGTTAGAACATGAAGCCGTTTACGGTGATAGAGGTGGTGATGGCGATAGTATTAAGACCAAATCTGCTTGACATCGAGAATGTTTCCTTATTTTATAAGTGATTTAAGAGAATAAAAGAATTAACAATCTAAACCATTCCAAATCATTCAAAACTTATTTTAGAATTTAAAACAAACCTAACTACACAACAATTTAAATCTAACTACTAAACATGCTAATTTATGGTCATTAGCTTAACCTTGCATCCTTGGAAGCTCAGCCCAGATCAATTATGAGTGACTTGCTTCCACCCTTCTCATTCAACATCAATTTTGTGACCTGTGAGTAAGCTACAAATTGCAAAATGATTAGAAGGATAATATTGATAAAGCTGAGAAAACCAATTAATTTCAATAATGTCCTTTTTACTAACAAACTATTAATAAAATAAGGAATAACAAAACTCCCTGAATTTTCTATTAAGTCTAGCAGTTTGTTTGGTAAAAGGGTGAGTTGCTCTTGTTCTTCCTTAGTCACTCCCTTTTCTTCTTCTTCCTTTGCTTCACGAGCAGAGACTTTCATAGCTTCTTCAAACTTGATGTCTGTTGTCATCTGTTCTTCTTCTTCTCGCTCTTTTAAGGATTCGAACACATCAATCTGCCTGAATGAGTTCGATTCTTTAATACATCATTCATGTTGAATGTCACCTGGTCATTACAAATCTGAAGGATAATGTTCTCTTCATAGTACTAAAGTTTTTTCGATGTTCAAGCATAGCATACCAAGATCTGGTGGATAATATGAGCGGTTTTCATCCTTTTCTTCATCCTCTTTCTTGATTTCTTGGTCTTCTATAAAGTGGAGTTTAATTTGATTTCTCGCTGGTTCTTCTAGTTCTACCCCATTCCTAAGTGTGATAGTCTAACATGGCTCTATTGAATTTACTTTCATGCCGCGTAGACAATTTTCCACACTTTGCTTACAAAATTCCTCAGAAAGCTAGCCCATTCAAACCTCTAGTTTGTTAATAAAAGAGGCATGATCTTCTGCTACTTGCTCAAACTTTTCTTCAAATCTCTTCTGGGTCTCTTCCATATCCGTGAGCTTATCCATTATTTTGTCCAACTTGGAATCTCATGAACTGGATTCGTCTTGCTGAAATCCTAATAAGTATTGATTTCCGATGGGAGTCCTTTTATTGTTAGACCAATAGAAATCTAGGTGGTTCTGTCACCCCAAAGTGTACGTGCTCAAATAAGAATGACGATTTTCCCAACTAAGTTGGGGCTCATTGAAATCCGCAAGAGTCCTTTGCTCCCTATAATATATATCTTTCATGATCGTTCTTTCTTTCTCTTTGTGGCGTTCAACTCTTTAGATTCCCCATTGTTATCTGGTGATATCCAAGTTGATATGTCGTCTACTTTATGCCCATCTTCTCTCTCTCTTTTTTTTAAAGAAGGTGAAAAAGCCTTAGACTACAAGAATTAAACTAATCGCCTCCCCAACAACGACACCAAAAACTTGATTGGGTGTTTGGTTGTGTGTAAGTTTTAATTATTAAACCTCAATAATCCGCAAGCGCACGGTTTGTTAGCGTAGTACCAAATGTGTCGATCCCATGAGAAGGGAGTTAATCTAATCCTAAAATCTAAGGCCAGAAACAATAACAGAAACTCAAATTGCACGAAACTAGTACGAGAACTTAATTCAGACAACCAAATTAAGAATACATACGAAATACTAATTACTAAACAATTGTAACACACCTAAAAATCAACCGAAAGAAATTACGAATTGAGAGAAGGGAATTTTACCTATCCTTAATGGTAATCTAACTGATTATGAATTATCAAATTTTTGGTTCTAGACTATCCTAGGGTTGATTACTCTCTCTCGAGTTATAATCATTAACCCTATATCATAAATCCTAATCAGATTATGGAGGTTGCAATCTCTCAGTTCACACACAATCTATCCAAAACCCTAATTAGTTCTGAAATTCTCTAATAAATTATTGGAAACCTATACAAGATCTCCTTTTGCACAATTTCTCGATTTAATTTAATTCTTCTTATATTAAATCACTTAACTCTCATTAGTCCAATTTAATCGTTGTTTTCATTTGATTCACCCTCTCAGTTTATTAACGAATTATACAATCGTAAATCAAACCACAAGAAATCCAATAAACACATAAACAATAAGATTTTCATTAATTCAAGAATAAAATTCCGAAGGTGAGTTTAGAACATCCTCAACATTTTAGATCCTATCATCAACTATTTAATCCAATTCTATACAATAATAAAACTGAATTAAATAAGAAATGCAATCTAAATGAATGATGGGAGGCAGTGACATCGGGAAACTCCTGATTTGGGAAGTACTTCGAGTCAGCTTCTTCTCCTCTTCTCTCTTCCTTCTTCTCTTCCTCTATCTCTCGATGATTTCTCTCTAGGTTTCTAAAGGTGGTTGATGCAAAAAACTCTCCTCTACCTCTTTTCTTGTTCTTTAAATATCCTCTTGTGTTCTGAGCAACCCTAGGGTTTTTTCAGGATTCGAAAGGTCCAAAAAATCCATCGAAACTTGATGTTCTTGAGTGTCTACACCTCTGCCTGACGCAGGCTATGATCGTGGCCTGATAGGCCATGAAAGTGGGCCGTTGTTTCCGCCCGAATGTCTTCCGAAACTCCTCCGTTCTTCGATATTGACCTGAAACATTAACAAACACAACAAGGTACTTCAAAAATATAATATTTAAGCTCAAAAGCTTGTACTAATCCATAAGACACTTAAAACACAAATAATTAACAAATTAACACAATTCTAACCTAAACATATACTAAATGATTGGATTAACGGATAAACACATATCAAACTATGCCCTAAAACACGGTGCAATTTACATTTATCAATTGTAAGATTGAGTAAGTTTTTTAATTTTTAATAATTTATCTTTAAAATTATATAATTTGGTCAATCACTAATTTAGAATTAGGTGACATGCAATAATTTATAAACTACGTATTTTGAGTAAATTACTTGACAAATCAACCACTCAAAACTAAATGATAGGTTCTAATTGGTATAATTAGGTCGTGTGTATCTTGACTTCTTATGTTAAAACTTCAAGGTCTTAGAGGTTTGGACTTATTTTGAGTAAATCATTTGATAAACGACCAAGTTCAAGATTAGTAATTGATTTTAAAAATAACTAATGAACTTAATTTTAGAGTGAATTCAGGATGCTACAAAATATATGATCCTCTTCCCACTAGATATGGTTGTAGGGCTTGCACCTGATCTGATTCGTCTCAAAATCAATAGACTTGGTAAAGTTTGTTCAAGTTTCAAATCAAATTCAGGCATGAAAAGCTGGCTTGAAAATTATGAATGACCTAACCTTTTAATCAAAATGATGTTGTTTTGGATCAAAATTTAAAATGATGTTATTTTAGACAATTTTATCGGAATTAGGCTATGAAGTGCGAGCCTTCTCAGGTTTTGGGTAGAGATCAGGCGTCGTGTTCCTAAGATCGAGTCAAGCAGATCGACAATAAATCCAACTTAAGTCATTACCATACCTAATTCATAATTAATAATTAAATAATGTCCTAATAATCAATCCTTTAATAAATATATCTTTTATATGGCCTCGTGCACTTAAGAAAAATATGTATTATAGAAACTAATTAGAAATAATTACTCACTGAAGGATTAAATTGGCATTAAAATTATAAATACTAAAATATTGTTTTTATAAAATAAAAATTGTAATAGATATCATTAACAATTAAAATTTTGAATAATAAAAATATATTATTTTTAAATATTTTTTAATAACTAATTACTTTGTAATCCTAATGTTTGAAACTTGTATATGATTATTACCTTACAAAGGGAAAATAAATAGTACGCCCGTACTTTGTGATTGATAATTTATTATAATAGGAACAGATGATAATAAATAACATTGAATCCCAACTCTTACTAAACCTTTTGCTTAGTTCCTGCTCACAGAAAATCTCCAAGCTTCTCTCTTCAACATATGGAGCAATAACTCATTCCAAGTGTCCACTGGACCTGGCAAGCACCAGTGGACACAGTCGGGTATGGTGGTATTCAGGGACAGAGAGTGTCCATATCGATTTGGATGCCCATCTGGCCTCAGCAGCATTGCTTCAGTAGTAGCAAGCAGCCTCAATTTTAGCCCCTTCTTTCTTCCTTCTCTCTCTGCTTTCCTTAGTTCCTCAACCTGCGTCAAGTAGAACTCCAAGGTGTATCCATCTAATTTCTTCTCTTGGTTCGTAAATGGCCTTGTCCTCTCGCAACTTCCTCCTTCGTTCCATGCACCATTTTCGAAGTGAGAAGGAGAAAATGTCCTTAAAATTGTGATGCCCTTATAGTTTTTTAGTTTCTGAAGAGTCTTGAAGGCAGTTCTAAAGGCCATTCTATATCCATAGTACTTGGTGACACTAGTAATATCTTCTTGGTTGCAGTTGTGGCAACCAACAATCTGGTCATTAATGTAGTAAATCAGAGGCCGGAAAAACCATTGTCCTGCTGAGATGATCACATAGTCGAAGTTTTCTATCTGACTTGCCCACGCCTCATCAACTTTGTCTAAGTGAAGGCTCATGAGGCTGTTGAGGGAATGCCCATTGGCGTCTGCGTCTTGTGCTCTGACTAAGAAAGGAGACCATAAAGTTGCCAGAGTGAATTTGTGCTGAGAGTAGAACCAGCGTTTGAAATATGTTGTGTCTGATGTATATTTATGAGATATGTCCTCAGGATAGGCCACCTAAAACGCGCAAAAGAAATATAGGAATGAGAACAGTAAATGTTTTTTTTTTCTTGCTGATTAACTGTATGCACAATTTAGAACTCACACTGCCTAAGAGACAAAGTAGTGATTGCATTTGGTTTCTTCCCACGGAATCTCCAACAAAGGCCATAAACTTCCCTCTAACAAGTTCCAAGAACTCTATTGCGTTGAAGAAAGGCAGCTCACATTCTTCTGGTCTCCACCTCCATTTCATGAACTCTGTATCAGGTCTTCCAAATTTCATGCAGTTCTGTTGGTCAATGATCAGACGGCAGGTTTCATTAGTGTAGTAAGGCCCTTTAGAGTAGGGAATCCACCGTCCACTGAACACATCACATTCCTTCACCTTCCCTAAGCTTCTCAAACCACTGATGCCTATCTTAGGAGATGGCTTTGGTTCGGGTGACTGTGAATGGTTCAACAGATAAAGAGGGATTATGGTAAGAAAAATTAGGATCAGGGTAAGGAGGAGTAGGCTTGTTTGGATGCTATGGGGTTTGCTCTTTCCATTGCAAAGCTCTACAACATGAACCTTCATAGTGTAGAAGTGAAGCAAGAAACTTTGTCTTTGTTCCATTTTTATATGTTGGCGTGACAATGTTTTGATTTAGGTATGTTTTGGGTATGGATGGCTTTAAATGAAGTTGACAACAGCTATGGGAAGAGAAAGTAGAAGTTACCAGTTGTAAATCACCATCCTGATGATACACCTTCTGCGATAAATGAGGTTAAGGAGGAATTTCCTATCTTTTCTTATCATCTTATTGATTTTATTTATTTTTTTGCATAAGAGATTCATAAATCATTATTCAATTCTATCCTATATTCGATGTTTGTCTTGCAGTGGATGACAGAACAATGCCTCTTTTCTGCATGGTTTTGATATCTAGATTACGAAGTGGTCCGAAACTTGAAGCTACTACTAAACCAAAGAGATTGCCTTGGCAATTGATTTACTTTGTGGAGGAAATGTAATTCTCTTTATTTCTTAAATATATCCTTAAACAATAAGCCTCATGAGTACATGTGATACCTCATCGTGAGGGTGAGGCTTAAAGATGTCTTGGGAAATAAGTGTGAGTTAGCTTTAATGATAATAAATGGAGCTAGAAAGGAGTCTCATCAAGCGTGACTTGGGAGGGAAGTGACTGATGATTGCAAAATTGTTCCATCCGTAGGAAAAAAAAAAAAGAAATGACTTTTTGGCTCCGAGCCTGACAATATCATTCACATTTCATAACCTTTACGATTCGCCAAACTTTGTGTGTCGCTGGGACCCATGAGGTTTTTGAGCTTGGTAGACAACCAGCCACAATACGGATATCTGAAAATAACTATTTTTTCCTAAAAAACGTCCTGATTTTGTTGTAAAATTATAAGAGCTATTAAGTGATTTCCACATACTATAGTCTTGTGTATATAGAAGCTAACCTATGTAATCACGTAAATGTACATGAGCTGTGCTGTTAGGAGGCTTATGAAAGAAAGTGAAAATCAGCATATTAGCTCAAGGCATAGAAAGTTTATATACGGTGTATAGATTTGATATTAGTATGTGTAAGAAACTCTTTGAGGACTTTTGGTACAACAATATTAGATTCGGATTCAATAAAACAATCTCAAAGAACCCGAAGCCTACCAAGTCCAAGGAAAAGCTTAAATTCTCGTTTCCGATTCAAGTTATTTCGTTGAGTTTGCTCTTTGCATGCAACATGATTGAAGAAGCTATATGCCAGGTTGTTAATGCCTATCTTAATATGGATTCAGTATGAGTTTTGATGCAATCTAAGGTTAAAAAAAAAACATAAATTAAGAGATGGCCGGCGATTGAAATTAGCATCTAAACTTTGGTTGGAGGTCAATTTGAGAGAAATCAGGCCTCTTATTCACAAATCGCCCTTAATTTCTCTTCAGACAAAGTTATTCTTAGTTAATTTGTACAAACACATGAAAAACAGAAATAACATATGCCACTTCCCGAAACAACTTCCCCGCTATTAAAGATGATGCATTTCCATAATACATAAATGCCATCTTTAAAGTCCAATACAATGTTATTTTTGACAAGTTTAAAGCAATGTTTAGTTGGACGTAATATTTTTAATAGAATGGAATGAAATGAAATGATTTATAATAGAATGTACTATAAATGATGTAATATTAGAAAATTGTTGTTTGGGAGGGATGGAAGAGTTCATAATATAATGTAGTGAAATGTTGTTTAGATGAAGAGTATATAATGTAATATAATGTAAAATTATTTATCATTTTACGTTTTATCCTAAACTCCGCAAATTGGAGGTTTTTCATTTTTACTGTTTATGATGGAATGAGATGTAATATGAAACCCTCTTCTTCCATCCCATTCCATTTCATTATAAATCCTCATCTTAAACAATAGAATAATATTACATTCCCTTCCATTCCATTAATAAACTCCCAACCAAACATAACATAAAGGAGAATGCAATCCTAGAAATGTCCTCATCCTATCCTATGTAATTGTGCTTATGCTTTCAGACAAGAACATGACTTAATATATGCTGTTATCTTAGACTTTGTATTGCATTTGTAACCTTTTTTACATCAAATATCTAGTAAGGAATACGTCTTGAAACACAACCATATGCCAAGTTGTGTTTAAGCTGATGAACCTTGACAATGATATTTTGATATTTTGATGATTTTTGTGATGAAGAAATCATCTTGTTAGATTATTAGTTTAATACTAACAAGTTGATTATGCTAATACATCTCTTTTCTGAAGTTAGTAATAGCGCTTATACTATTATGACAATTTTAGCTTAACTATGATGTTTGCTAAGTTTTTATTTCTTGTATTCATGATTTTTGAGATTTTTCAATCATGGCATGTCATTTAAATTATAATATTTTTCATCTTAAATATTTAAACATCTGTAAACATCATATAACTTGAGAATTTTGATATGGTGTTAGAGTCTTAAGGATCTTAAGCGATAGTGTTAGCGAATATACTTTCTTCTTTAAAGAAAACATAATGATTTCAAACCTGTATTGCTAAGATGGTTTTAATAAACTTCTTTACATCGATATCTTAATTATTCAATAAGAATAACTAAGATGTTTGGATAGTCAAAATGAAGGCTTATTTGAGGCATTTGATCTTTGGGATGTGGCCAAGAAAGAGGCTACTAAAAAAAAGAGTTTTTGCCTCATATAGCTCAAGTAGAAGACCAAGGGAAGTTTAAGAAAGATAGGGAGACCCAAAAATTTCTTGTTGAGGTAGGGATATTTTTGTTTCTTCACAACCGTCCAATCTAAACTCTCATACATTCTAACAATAAATCAACTAAAGAATCAAAGTTAAGAAAATGCTAAGAGGTATAAGGCATTGGTTAGTATATATCCTTCACTTCAAAGGCAATCTTTGTTAGAATTATGGCTTATGAGACTGAAAAAGAAGTTTGAGAAAAGATCAAAAAGGAGTTTCAAATATCTAAAAGAACAAAGAAATTTCAAATTCTTAATTTATGGAGGGAATTTAAACTGTTGAAGAAGGGGGAGTCTAAAACTATAAAACAGTGTAGACACATACTTATGAAAGTTATGAATCAATTTAGGCTGTTTAGGGAAGTTTTCAAAGATAAAAGAAAAGTTAGCATGGTCTTTATTAGTATTCTTAAGAGGTTTGAGACTAAGATTTCAATTTTAGAGGAGTCCAAAGGGAAGATGCAATCAACTTGATGGAACTTGTAAACTCTCTTCATGCTTGAGAGTAAAGGAGAATGTCAAGACAAAATGGTCAAGTTAAAGGAGCCTTCAAGGATAATGCTAAACCTAATCAAGTTATTATAAGCTAGAGAGAAGGAAAAAAGAAGACTAAAAAGAAAAATAAATAGAGATAGGAAGGAGGTTAGTATACTATAGGGTAAACTTGCACTTTATCCTTATTATAAGAGGAGAAATCAGACTCCTAACTATTGTTAATTTAGACCTACTATGAAGTGTAGCACTTATAACTAGATGAGGCATATTGAAAATGTGTGTAAAAGAAAATGAAAATAGATAACAAAATATGAAAAGATAGCAGAGACAGAGGAATAAAAAGCTAAGGAAACTTAAGAATAAGAAGCCAAAAGAACTCTCCTCACTTTTATTGTCTTGTCTACTTACATTAGTAAGTATTCTTAACTTGCGGATTCTACGTGTACATGACATATGGAACATGATGAGTCCCTTTTCAAAATCCTTAACAATAGCTCCTAAAAAATGTCAAAATAGGCAATGCTACTTTGATGGAAGTGAAAGAAAAGGATTTGATGTTATTCACATTTCCTAGGTATCAAACTAATAACCTATATATGCTTGGCCTTGATCAAAATCTATTTATTATTGGTCAATTGATTGAAAAAGAACATGATGTGAACTTTGCTAAGGGTAAATAAATGATAATTCACTAAAAGAGCTAAATTGATAAGAGTTTACATAAAGAGCATATTGATAAGTCAAATTATTTATATATGATTTCGGGATGAATTGGAACTAATTTGACTTATCTCTATGTGAATTTTGAGCTTTATTTGGTTAATTCTCACACATTTTAACTTTATTGCTTAATAGGTGCAAATGGATAGATTTTGGGGCAAGAAGCATAACTTTTGTAGTAGATTTCAGATTAAGGTCATTCTAGTATGCTTTCAAAGAGGACTCCGAGTTCTACAACTTCCATGAAGAATTTGAGGATTTTGCCATCTAAAGGGTCAAAATTGCATATTTCTGTAGATGCACAGCGGACATGATGTCCCTTTAAATGGACATGAACGAAACTAGAAAGATGGAAAACACTAGAAGGTCCACTTAGCTGACATGAAGTCCGCTTAACAGACATTTACTGGCCAAATTCACTCCGAAAACCCGAAAAGGTCCACCCAGTGGACATGAAGTCTGCCTAACGGACTTTGTCGGCACTATTACGACCTATATTCCCCTGTTTGAAAAAAACTAGGTTTTTGACCTTCAAGACACTATAAATACTCATTTTTAAGACCAATAGAGGGGGTTCTGCACTGAAACCGAGGCTGCACAAAAGGAGGCACCCAAAAGAGGCAAAGAAGAAGATCAAAGAGGATTGAATCAAGCATTGGAAGCAATCTTGTTTTGTCATCTCTCTATCTTCTCTCTCTACTCTTTCTTGGATGTTGATTGTCTTTATTTGTATGGATTCTTTTATCATACTCTGGAGCTAAACCCCATTTAGGGTTAGGGATGTAGCCTACTTTGGGGGATTGATTTATATTTTATGGATTAATTAGTGTTGAATGAAAGTTCTTGGATTATGTTTATCTTTCTTGAACTTCACTATTGTTTCTATGCTTGATCACCACAGATGCAACCTTAGGAATCATATGATGAGCTGAAAGGTGAAGTATGATTTGTGCACTAGGAAGATAAACACATTAGATTTAGAGATAGAGATATTCTGAACTAAGGTGATAACTTATGGTTGCTTGTTCTTAATGAAGTTGATTAGTTTGGTTTCGTATTAAGAGATGGTAATCAACTAGTTAGGTATTTTATATTTCATGAGAGAGACTATAAGTAAAGTTGTGCAATTGTTATTATAACCTGTCATTCAATCAATTCCATAATTTATTGATCAATCTCTTAAAGTAGTGAACCCTAAAGCCCTAAGTCTAAATCATCATATTTCTCGTGTTTGTTTATTTACAGTTTTTACAATTTATTGTCTGCTCTAATCCAATCATCTTTTAAGTTTCTTGTTATTTTAGTTCAAGTAATTAGGATTAATTTAGTAGTAAGTATTTTAGTCCCTGTGGGAGATGACCTTGGAACACTTGATTTGTAGGTACTAGGAATGACTCTGTGCACTTACAGATTTTGTTGACCAACGAGTTAATCCTTGATGTTTTTGGCAAATTATTATTCTCTATTTCTAGAGATGGGTATCGAAGCTAAGGTAGCAGATTATTGTTCTCTATTTCTATAGACTGGTGGTATCATTCTTTATTTCTGGATATGGGTGTTAAAGCTAAGAAAGTAGATTATTGTTCTCTGTTTATAGATATGGGTGTCGAAGCTAAGTTGAGAACAAGGATCATACTTGGTTTTTAGCAGATTATTGTTCTTTGTTTCTGGAGATGGGTGTCGAACTCGAATCTAAGGTGAGAACAATTATCATCCTCTGTGTTTTTAGCAAATTATTGTTCTTTGTTTTTGGATATGGGTGTCTAAGCTAAGGTGCGAACAAAGATCATCCTTGGTTTTTAGCAGATTATTGTTCTCTGTTTCTAGATTTGGGTGTTGAAGATATTGTGAGAACAAGGATCAAGAAAGGCTTTTATGGGTGTGAAGTTGGGTGTAGCTTAGTTATGGAAGGTGGGTTGAGTCGCTGTTGTGATGATTCCGGCGAGTAGTTATTGATATTGTTGTGTGTTGTTTTCCATGTAGTTTAATGTGGTTATATATTATGTTTAAAAATGAGTTTGTCAGCCATTTCTGTCACTGGAAATTGGTTCGTATGAGATATGGAATTGGATAGATGAAGGAGCAAAAAAAATGAGAATTGATGAATGGGTTATGAAGTAAAATGTTGATTCCAGCTGTCAATCCATGTTTGTATAGAGTTTGAGTTTGTTCACTGTTATTCATGGTTTCAATTTGTTTAGAAATAACAAATAAGCATAATTTAATAGCTTTATAGGATGATTTGATTAATTAGTTTTCTGTAATAGTTGAACTCTATTTCATGTTAAGCTAATTTTGGTAGTTGTTTTATATATCCTTTGTTAATCGAAAACTCCAATGCTAAAAGCTACGGTAATTATTGTAGCAAGTTTAATAATGGAGATTTTGTTCACCATTTTGTTGTTGGTAAGTAATAACAAACAATCTATCTACTCACCCGTCGTTTCTTTTTTCATAATTCATTCCCATATACTTAAATGGCCCCTTTTTTGTTGACACAATGAATCAATTTCACAAATCAGACTGCTCGGTATCCCTCTTCAGTCAACAACTATTATTTTAATATAGCCTTTTAAAATTACTTATGTATATGGTAACACTAAAGAACAGAAGATGTTTACATGCTTTTAATTTAACCAATAATTACTTTACAAGTGTTTATGCCTATCTAGTTACTTCATTTTGTATTTTGTATTTTTTTTACTATGTACTTTTAACCTTGTTCAATTATTTGAACTATAACTTTTCATTTGTACCATAATTAACAATTTCAAGTTGGCACACGGTTGACCCACTAAAATTATGACTTGTGTGTTCTGAAAATGATAAGTAACGATGAGGGACTAAAATAAAAATTTTAGTAATTAGAAGATTAAAACAAGACAAGATGTAAAGGACTAAAATAAAATATATTATCTTTTTTATCTTTTCATTTTTAAAAACCTTTCAATACAAGGAATCTACATTGTGCTTTTGATTTGTTATCTGTTAAGCATGTAAGAGTGTTTTTTCTTGTGTTTTTGTGTTTATGTTTCAAATTTTTATTGGATCGAGTTAATATTTATGTTACCTTAATTGAAGGAGTTAACATGACCTATTGATTTGAAAGAAGGAATTCTACTATAATTATTCCTATCTAGATCTTGTGAAAAAATTCTCCGTTAACCTACACAAGTTGCATTTTGCATATGGTTTTAAATATATACATCAGCTTTATTGAATTAGAAACTAGTACATAAACTGTAATTAATTATAATTTATAGCTGGTTGAACTCAGACTCTCAAGTTTTCATTCGCAAGTGCAATCTTTGTGAAATCACTTGACACTTAGTCTATTATATTTTTGTCGTTTACAAGGCTAAGGGTCTGTTTCTACTATTATGTCAAGTACCCATGGTTTAAGTGCTCATCTGATAATTGTCCCAAGCGCTTGACGAGTGTACGACACGGGAGGAAGCGGATCACCGGTCCGCTAAAAACTTTACTTAACAGCACTTCAAATTCCGATTCGGTACATTAGAATATCACTATTTCTGCTTGATCGATAGCAAATTTAGGCTTTTCATATGGAAAGCTGTGCACGTAAAGGCAGATGGTAGGGTAAACTTCTCTTCTAGTGGTGATCGTACATTGATGATACTGTATCATATCTGGAGCTGGATCTAATACATATACGTGATTCTTTATCTGTGATTCTGTGATATCTTTGTTTCTTCTACTTTTCACAACCCTTTTAACTTTACTCTGTCATGGACCCGATCCCTAGGCAGCCAGCTAAGAGAGCACAATTATAGGCCTGAATGATTTTGAAGAACTTTTGCAGCATACGCACCGCTAACTGCTCTGGTCCCCTAGCTCTTCTTCGGCCTTTTCTTGCTTGGTTTCTGCTGTCTCCCTCTTTTAAGTTTTATCATTCGCACAATCCACCTCTATCTATATAAACTCTTTTCTCGTGTTTGCGATGAAGGATAAACATAACCAGACAGAATCTAACAACCATGGAATCAGCGTCCATGCTTAATAAAAGATTTCTGCTATCCATATTTTTGTCTCTCCAAATTTAGAGCTTAATGTAGAAAAACTGTAGAGCACATATATCAAAAGAGATAATCCTAATAAAAATACCAGCACATGCGTAATTACATAAAGGCAGTGCCCACACCACACCGCCCTCCTTTTGTAATCTTTCTTCTTTCATTTTTATTATTTAACCAAAAATCGACCAAGATTCGGAAAGTTAAAAGTTAAGATGCAGAAAAGACTGCATTTGTAAAGTCATATATGCATCTTTAATAAAATGGAATGCATGGATGTTGTCACATTGCCATCACTCATCCGTATACACATACGTCAATGTGTGTGATTGTGCTTGTGGGTATGTTTGCTGAGTGCGAAAGAGAAAGAAAGGCGGAGACAGGATGAGAAAGAGAGACAAAAGAGGGGGGCCAGTGTGTGTGGGCTTTGAAGATTAGTCGCGATCAGTGCACGAGGGTAAGATTTGTAAGTGTCACCCAAAAATCAGTAATCAGTGCCCTTTGTCTTTTGTTATTTTTCTCTTATCCTTGTCTGCATGGAACTCTGCCCCTTTTCCTCAACTTTTGCTTAAACAGTCGCTGTTACTTCAGTGACAATTCTCAAACGACACTGGAAATGACAAGCTCATTTTGCATATATATACAGGAGAGTGGGGCTTTTGTGGTAGGTACAATCCTGATAGAGTACTACGCAGATTTAGTAATAATTAATTAGGATGAAGTTTAGAAATACATTGGGCTTTGATATTCGTGACCAGCTATGCTGTCAGCTTCCAACCACTTGCTGGTGGAGAACAGTAGTAGCATCTTATCCTTACTAAAGCCGCTTAGAATATTTGCATAATTAAAAATAGAAGCAACATATTAAGCTATTAGTCCTTCCATAAACCACATTAGCTACTGTAACAAGTATTGACTCGTAAGCATATATATATAGGTGCAGCTATTGCTTGATGTAAAATGGACTAGGATTAGTTTGCTTTGATATGGGGTGGAAAAGTGTCTCATTCCTGTCAATTTTCCTGTAACAAATCATTACAATCATGTCTTGAAGTTAAATAAATTTCTCTAACTATAACATGAAAAACAGTATAGTATGCCTAGAACAATAAGAAGACAAAATTTTAAGTGTTTTATGTTTATTGCATCTATTGATTTTATAATCTTTTTACCAGGTGATTTATTCAAATTAATTACTAATTACCAGAATTGTACATAACTTGTGTCACAGTGATTTTTCCAAGGCATTGTGAAATTGAACCTTGAAGGAAGACTCGTAAAGTTTTTGGATGACAGCTAAGCTTTCGTTGACTAATTCAACTTTTTTCATGAAAAACTTTTCCATAAATCTCAGATACTCATATTTAAGGGTTTTTTTTTATCACACCTCACACATAAGTTTTGCATATTCTAATTTAAATGTACAAGAATGAAGCATATTTAAAATACCAATCTTTACTGAATTTTCACGGCACAAATAAATTGAGATGCTTCAAATTTGAAATTTTCTCTTGAAATACTTTTTCATTCAACAATTTCTTTTTAGATGATTGAATGTAAAAATATTACAAAAAGTGAAGTGACCACTCATTTATGCATGATACGAAAACCCCAAGAAAACAAGGTTCTTGAAACCCCCTAATCTTATTGAATCGAAACCCTAATCTTTCTATTCTAAGAACATGCTAGATCAAACCCTAAATTATAAGTTTGAGACCTAATCCCAAAGAAATCAGAAATCAATTTACGTTACAAGTACTTACTTACTGATGCAAATCAATTTCTTGAAGTAACCATGAAGACATTCACGCCTCCCTTAAAGAACTCACTCTGAAATTTTATTAATCATCCAATCTGATCTAAAAGTTGACCTAAAGACACATATTTATACCTAGGTTAAATAATAAAAGGTTGGGCTAAAATACATGGAAGCCCA
>JAOTBA010000008.1:14325007-14357356 GCA_025629845.1 Erythroxylum squamatum | reverse complement strand
GAGAAATCATTTTATTTTCTTGACTAAAAAGGAAATCTAATAGCTCATTATCCAATTATAAACATGAACCCACCTTATTTTTCCTTGCTTAATCTTGACTCCAATTGCCTCCCCTTGTCTTTTCTTGATTCCTCTTGCTTCAATCTCTTTCATCACTATTCACAAAATCCCCAAATCAAAAATTGGACAACCCTAAGGAACATATCATGAAATTGATCTTGAAAACTCTAAACCCATACCATTCTCAAGCTATCTAAACCAAAAGCTCTCTAAAAATCCAAAGATTGAAAAATCCTCTTACCTTGGGTCTCCACCAAATGAAGATTTTCTTGGTTCATAAGGAAGCCCTTACCCTCTTCCATCTTTTTTCTTCATGAATATGCTTCAAATCCACCTTGAATGCTTAGAAAAATCCAACCCTAGCTCTCCCTTTCTTCTTTCTCTTCTCTTCTCCACGACATCTCCCTCTCTTCTCTCTTTTCCTTTCATTTTTCTTCTAATTTTCGTGCTCCTCCTCCCTTTTATACTACTTATGATTGAGCAATGACCCTTTTGCCCTTACTAATAAGCCTTGTCACTTAAAAACTTAAGTGATCTTCCAATCTTGCCCCTCATGCCATTTTACCACCTTAGTTCAATGTAATCTATGTCATATAGTCTTAGTCAAATTAACATGTTAATTAATCACATTAACATGCTAATTAATTCCACAAAAATACTCTATTAAGACTTCAAAATTCATTTAAGTCCTTGCCTAACTCTTTCTAAAAAAATCAAGGCATTTTCTAATCATGCAATTGAAGGAATTTGTTAAAACTTCCTTCTAGACAATTGTTCCTCATTGTCTAAATTTTCTAATGACATCAAAATAATTCAATTTGGTTTCATAGTCCGAAATTTATACACCAAACATTTTCGGACTGTTCTTATACTAAAACATTATCCTGCACATGACTTCCATCCAAAAATTGACTCTCTTAGAGATTGAATTAGAACTCAATTTCATCATACAATTTGTAAACTTATCTCTCTAGTTTAATCCAAAACAAGAATCATCTAATTTGGATAACTAGAGATCAAATTATGGCTAAAACATCAGAGCATGCTCAATGAACATATTCATTTTCCAGCTTTTAACCTTCAATTTTCTTATATAATCCATCTTGTATCTAAACCATCTTTTCTATTTCATGTCAAGTTCAAGAATTCTCCTTTCTTTATACATGAATAATCATGAACAACTTTTCATTTAATAGTCCTAACTTCCAAGAAAGGTTCGGGGCCCAACAGACCAGGCCATGTTAATTATAAAAATTTTAATGCTATTGGGAAATGATATGGAATATGCATATGTCTAGTGACCATTGATCTTTTTGTATCTCAAAAGAGTTGCACAAAATTTAGAACACACCTATAGTTATAAAGTATGGATCATTCATAACCTTGCATATTAGTACATATTTAGGACACTCTCATGGATATAAACCATGGATATGTTTGTAAAGAAAAATATTGTTTGTTAGAGACTGTGTTTCATTATTGACTTGTGTAGTAAGTTACATTAGGTTGATATCTAATCATGTTAGAGGTTGTGTTCACATCTAATTCTTTTTTCTACACATGTTATCTTGATTCTACACATGTAGCCACTTCTCTCACCACTTTATTAAGTGCATCTTGAAGAATTTTCTTCCTTGTTCACATAATTGGTCCATATGGCAAACCTAAAAGACCAAAGACAACTTGATTCTCATTAGATTTACTGAACATAGTCTCAAACATAAGCATATTACAACCCATATTATAATTTAGACGGAGGAAATTAGTGAGAAAGTTAAATAAGACCTCACAAATGAGCAAATACTTGTATGGAATCAAAGTTTGAAAGATATAGTATCATATATGAGAATGTCAAGGCCTGTTTCATATATCAATAAAGTTATAGTATTAGATAAAGAACTCTACAGTGTGTAACACGACTTGGGATATGACCATATCATAAACCATATTCATTGCAGAAACTATATGATACCGTGTTTTGGCATTAGTTTTTGGATTAACTGTTACTATATTTTGGGATATAGAGGCACCTCTTTCCTATTCTTGGGATATAGAGGCACCTCTTATCTCCTCTCTCTCTCTCCCTCTCTTATTCTTTTTACTTGTCTATAACCATGGGTAGCTAGACTTTTATACTTGTTTAAAGGAAATTAAAACCTTAAGATGTATTAAACCATGAAGCACTACTTTTATTATTTGATTTATAATTGGGAATTGAAAATCTATGTTTACATTTTATGATTATGTCACTTAATTAATAGGATGCATACTAGTTTATTATTACATATTAAATAAAAATTGTTTAATTCATTTAAACTATGAAGAAACTAGGGTTAATAGATTGTTACATTAAAATTTTTATATTTTAAGAAGGAAAATTGACTGAATTAAATTCAAATGCTCAAGCTTATGCTGTTATGTTTCATCGATTCTTCTAATTCCTTAAGTTGCTACTAAACTAAATATTTAGCACGTGGCTTAAGTTATTCAATATTTAGGGTTAGTTGGATCACATTATTTTTAATTAACTAAGAATAAGCACATATAGGACAATAATTCCAAAGGTGAATATTTAAAGTGCAAACTAAATTATAATTATATCAAAGATTGGCATATAATTACAATAGTGGGTGTGGACTTAGACCAAAGTTTGTTTTCTATTGCCTTTTTATATTTGACCCTTACTCACACAAATACATAAAATTTTAGGAGTAAAGGTTTTATTGGTTTAACACTGCCCAATTGATGCTTTGGTTGACGCTTTAAGGCTTGGACCTTAGGTTTTTGAATTATGCAATATAAGCTAACATTATGAATTAAAGTATGGTATGTGCAAGTTTTAGCTGTTGAGGTGGCTGCTTTGAATTACCTTACCCATTTACTTGTTCCTTGGCACCTCCTTTGCTTACCTTCGACTTGGTGCATTAGCTCTCTTCGTAATAATTCCTTAAAATATGACAATAACAAAATTTGTCAAAATAAAGGAATAATATACATTAGTTAAGCCATAATAAACAATCACCAAAATAATATTCCATGATTAATTAGTTCTAGATTAATAAAAAAAAACACAAACACATCCAACAAACTACTATTTAATCTATAATTATCAAAATATAATGGTATTAGCAACCCCAAAACATTCAAATTAATCAACAATACTCCCTAATACCAATTAATCATAAAATTCCAATTAATTCACTAAATTTACTAATTAAATTCAAATAAAACCTATCAAAATTAAAACTGCCTAAACATCATATAGTTTAATAGTACAGAAGTCCAATAAAAATGTAAAACATACCAAAACATGATTAATTGTACAATTAAATTCATGGAAAATCATCCAACAACCCTAAGGAGTAAAGTCCACAAGAATATATCCTTAATAGCTAAAAAATAATTATAAAAATTTGAATTTAATCATACAAAATAGCTTAAGAGTTTCAACTAAGCCCTTAAAACCCTTTCAATCACTTGGTTATTCTCAAACAAATCAAAAACATCCAACGAAACCTCCACCTATTACCCAAAATTTGTAAACAAATGAAAAAATAAATGAAATAAAGCAATATAAGAATACCTTAAATTAATGAAATATCAAGAAAAATAGGTTCTGATTTATTTATTTATTTTGCAAAATAGGTTAGTGAGACATTGTCTCTAGATGAGATAATTGAGAGAGAAAGTAAAAGATGTAGTTCTGGGTGGTAGGGGAACAAATTTATAGTGATTTATTCAACAAGGGCGATAACACAACTGTGTACCTGGCCCATATGGGACATTTTAGGGTTAATATTTACTGTACACAAGTGTTTTAAGCTAAACCATAGGATGTAGCTAGGATTTTTACACAAGTGCATATCCTAGACATGCAACAACTTTTCCTTGAATAATAATAGGCTAGCAACTCATAATCCTTCTACTCCGTCTCACTTTTTTTTTTTCATTCCAAGTTCATTCATTACTAATGTTTCCTACTAATTTCTTAGCTACATACTTTGTTTCATATACGGTGTGTCTTTTATATTGAATTGAATTCCATTTGCTTATCTATATAGAAAACTTTTAGGTTTTGTTTCGGACAAAGTAGTCCAAACTTGTTCGAGTTTCAATTTAAAAAAAAATTAAGCTAGACTTAGGCCATACAATACCCGGGTCCAATTCGATCCTTTTTCGTTCCTTATCCCATTTTAAAGGTGGAATCAGCCACCTCAGCTGCCTCCACACCCGGGCCCGACCAGATGGTGAGGGGTTAAATCCTTTTTCGTTCCTAATTCTAGTGGTCGAATAAGGACATGATTTTAAAGTAATTCTTTTAATCACTGATTTATGAATAAGTTTTGTTCTATTTTTAAACAAAATTTTAAAAAAGAAGTGAAGTTACGAGATTGGTGGATAGACAAAAAAATCTATATTTTTAATAATCAATTTTAATTTAAATGGTTTATAAACGTTTGATTACTTGTTTCTAAAATTTATGTTATTTCCATATTTCCATATTGACTATATGATTTATGTTACTTTCTCTTATAATTTAGAAAAGGTATTTGTCACCTTTTCTGGAATACAACTAAGGGTAATTTATTCTCACTCTCACGAGATTGTTGACCCACTTTCTTTTTCTATCTTCAAAATTATTATTTGTACAAATTTAGATACAAGGTATATCATTTATCTTTTAGTGTTGGTTGTCCTCTATTTTGAAAATTAAGAAGATTTATTTTTATACTTTAGATACTCTGTAATGTGATCTTTTTTTTGTACTCGACCCTTTTACACTTGGATAAAGAGTTAACTTGAGATTTTCATATATGTATATTTATTGTTGCTTATGGTATTTGAAAAGCATTATAGGTAATAATATTTTATGTATATTTATGTGAGGCCCAACTCTTGTTAGGAGGCCTGAGCTTAGATAACTCAAGCCCGAACTTAATTAAAAAAAAAGATGTCATTTTAGACTTTAAATTTTAAGAAAATTATTTTAAAAAATTGGTAGGTCCGGCTCATAAGTAGGGCCATTGTCATCCCTAATTTTATGACCTTTGAATAGGTTTTTATAGCATACGTTATGTGATATGACTACATTTTTATGCAAGTTTTTCAATCAGGATATCAACGGCTTATGACTTTCCTTCGAACCTAGGGTGTGATTAAAAAACTTGCAAATAAATCATGCCATCAGTTTGTCAAAGGAGAAGGAAGAGAAGGAAGGATGTTGTTGAATTTGGTAGGTTTGAATAGATTGCATACTAAAGGTAAGATATTTAGAGTGACCTAAGGTATTAATCTTGCTTGAACACAATTGAATATATTCAAGAACGTGTTAAAACAAGAATAGTGATCCTTAACCAGAAAAATTTTAACATTTTACATGTTTTCTCCCTTCAGATTTAATTCATTGAACCATGCTTCTAAGCTTTAGTGGCTATATTAGCCGCTTTACCTACCATATCTTACTGCTAAGCTATCTGCCATTGTAGCAGCCATTGATATAATCTGTCAAATGTCAAGATAGCCACTGATTTTCCATATATGGCAAGGAAATCGAATTGAGACTATTTAAACTTAATTGTAGGGTTTTAAAAGAAAACAATGCAACTTAACGAAGTTAAAAAATTGGAGATTCTCATCGACGGATTTTCATGTAGTATTGGTATTATATCGATTTCAAATAAGCAAATACTCTATGGTTTAGCCATGGTACTACACTAGTGCCCCTTATATCAACAATAAAGAAACAAATGAAACAATACGTTCATCTCCAGTGAGTGATTGAAAGTGTTTATTTACAAATTACAAATGAACAAATTCAGATACACAGAACATAGTTGTTACACAATAAGACTTTGAAGTTCTTTACAAGTTACTCCCACCAGCCTTAATAACTGTAGATCCTCTCTTGAAATGGGTTGGAGAAGCTCTAAGCCAAGTTTTCCCTCCTATCCTGTCCTTGGTCAAGAAAGGTGTGGCCTCATCCTTGGACAAGCTTTGCGACCATTTAACCCTCTTTGATCTATCAGCTCCGGGACCGTAACACTTGTATTCAGCGTAGAACACGGAACTGTTGAACAATAAGAACATAATTAAACCCAATTACATGAAGTTGCCCTTTGTCTGTATATGTAAATTAGATTAATGATACCTTTGCTTGGTTCCGTTTGTCCAGTTATCCCAACCAAGAGGGACTATGACACCAGACATGTAGGTGTAGGTAAACACCACCCTGGAATAAGTACCCCATGGTCTTCCTAGAAATGCACTTCCATCGCCCGTGATCTTGCAGCCCAAGAAAACGTAGCCCGTGTTCTCAGATAGTGAATTCCTGGACTGAGCTGTTATGGATCCATTGTTTCCGGAAATGGAATGCAAATGACACCTCTGCGTGTACGTGCATGATACAAAGTGTATTGTGTAAAATAAGGAATTTATTGCCTTAATAACCCTGTGTCCTTTTGTTATTCAAAAGTTGCTAAAAAAATCCTGACATATAAAAATTAGCAAAAAAAACTCCTGAGTTAAAATTTTATTAACTTACAGCCCCTTAACAATACACGGATAAGGTTTTTTTGCAGCAAAATTGAAAACATAAGGTTAATAGAGTAACATTTTATATCTCAAGGTTTAATTAGCTACTTTCGTATAATACAGGGGTCGCTACAACAATTTTGTCTTAATTTTAGGGCTCCGCTGCGCCACTGCAGCCCCACTAAGCTAAAACGACATGGAACAAAGCTGGCTGAGGATTGAAAGTAATGCCCTTTTGTGAAGGGCATTTACGGTTCCATCCAATTCATTCTACCACTTGTGTCCACCGACTAGACACCTAATTAATAACCGCGTTGCGTTGTTTGGCTTTTGCAGACAAACTGCACAAATGAGAGCAATAGTATATATATTGATGTTCTCCGTGAGCTACAGCACTTCTTGCGAATTTAATTTGAAGCTTGAATTTATATAACATGCTCTTTATAGATCTTCACGTGGTCTGGCTGTCTTCAGGCGTCTTCTTGTCTAAGCAACTAACTACGCGGGTTTCAACGTACGAGATCTGAGTATACAGTTCAATATAAGAATAGAATAAGGTAAAGCTCAAGTTGCACGTACACATGTCCTGTCCTTAATTAATTTAAATACTTAAGTGATAAGCAATGATTAGAGGATAATGAATCCCCGCTAAACGTTAAGCACCGGCATAGGGATTAAGTAGTTCTGATTAGAATATATTGTGCAGACTTGAAATTAAATAGAAATACCTTCCAAAAAAAATACAATAAATAGAAAAACTGCTTAGAGACACCTACCATTGGGCCGGTAATAATTAAGGTTTAATTACCTAATTTAGCTAATCAAGGCAATTATATACTCCAGTAGTATATGTGTTTACGGAGGACCAGTTAAATAGTCCATTAGAATAAATTCCTTTTAGAATATGGTCTCAAAGTTTGGTGCTGGAGCACGACCACGAAGTTTATTTAATTTGCTAGGGTGAAAATGAGAGGATCCATGCCTTGAAAATTGTGAGAACTTTTGTTCTTCCAGAAGTATTCTTGTTGGTAGCATCACCATCGTATCGTATGTATATAATAAAGTGGAGAATATCTTTGAAAGTTGTTGAACAAATTATATTTATTATTATATGTAATTTAAATTTTCAATTAAATAACTTGTGTAATTGTTAAACATGAATATAATGAACATAAAATATAAAAGACCTAAAAAACCAAATTAAGAAAGAAATGAAACATTAACATAGCTAAATTTTTCATATAAAATATTTTGAAAAGACAACTTTAAAAACCTCGATACCAACCATAAAAAAGAGAGAGTGCCATTGTGAATATAATTTTCCAAATACAAAATTTATTCCTTCCCCAAAATCCAGTAACAAGGAATGAGATTCCTTACCATTTAAATGTATCTTGAATGACCTTTCTGCCTATTGGATACAATTCCCATCTAATACTTTGTATGGACATTTTCTCAGTATTGTCACTAATATACATGCCTCTTCAGGAAAGATAAAATTTTGGGAGATGCCATATTCGGGAGTTCTATTGCACGTCTTAAATGCTATATAATTGGTTTTTTCCTTAAAACACGTTTGATATCTTTTTCTTGTACAGTTTTATGAAATACTCCCTCGTATTTAAAATAAAAGTCATTTTAGAGAGATTTTAATTATTCAAAATAAGTATCATTCACGATTTTTCATGCATGTTTATAATTTTATTTCCAAAATTACCCTTTAATTTCTCTCATTTTAATTAAAGACAGTTCAACATGCAATTAATAAGGGTATATCAAACATTTAACTAGTTTTCTTAATAAGTATGCATCTATTTAAAACGACTTTTATTTTGAATAAGAGGGAGTATATCTGAACACATACATTTACTGTAATTTTCGACAACCTAATAAATTCTACATCCAATGCCTGCCTATTGATGTCAAGATTCTCTGTTTCTTATCTTGTCCCATTGAATTTCAGCCATCTATTTATGTGGGACCTAAACAAATAAGTTGTTGAGATTTAATGAAATAGGGTAAGGCACAAAAAGATCTGTCCCCTACCTATTGGCCCTCCGAAACCTCGCATGTCGAAGAAAGACCACGAGGTTAAGTTTGGTTCTCCTTGCCAGTAAACGTTTTGTAGCTTAATTAACTAGAATTGAGTCCCCAAAACTCGGAAGTGGATTCTATGTATTATTTTTATAAGTACATGCAAACAATTCTCGTGTTTTATACTTGCTACTATTTTAATTTTAACGTACAGAAATACTCACTTGATTTTAGTATTGTGCCCTGTAACTCTGGACATTTTTCTTTTTATAAATACACACGTGACTCGGTCTTCCCCAGCCTGGTCCTGACAGAGGTCTACAAAAAAGTGAGCTTCATTATGTCAGTAAATCACACTATCAATCTATAAATATGTCGGGACCATGCTTCTCTGTAGCCTGTTTATGAATAAATGGTCAAAACACTAGTAAAAAGCTGTTTGCTTAACTTGTACGTTAATACAACAAAAACGCAAAGCTGTTTCGAGTGTGATAAAAGCTAAAGCAAATTGGCTGAAAATGGCACGTATGTCATTCAAAACTTGCGACTCGTACGTATATACATACGTAGTACCTCGTGATAAACAAGATCACTGAAGTTGAAGTTAAATTGACAAACACACACATAATAGTACTTCCAAATAACAAAACACAAGTACTCTAAAAAAAAAAAAGAAAAACGAATCTTGTTTTGAAAGAAAACTGTCGAAGACACGCGCAATTAAAGGGTTCCGGATGTAAATACAGGGCCTTTTCTTTCTTCCGTTGTTACTGTCTAGATATTGATCTGTGAAAAACAAGGGTTTGAGGCCCATTGAATAATGGGCTATCTATTTGCAGACTTTTGAAAGCTCTAAAACCCCATCTTGTAAAAGCCTCATAATTTCCTACACTCGTGCGTCCGCATTTTTTTTTGTTGGTAAATATCGGGAAAGGGGTAATTGTACTTGTATTTGAGTATCCTAATTACACTTTGAGTTAATATTTAACTAGAGTTATTTTCCAAAAATTATTAAGTGTCTGCTATACTATTTGATACAAGCAATACAAACAACAAATACTTTTACGATGTATTCAAATGGCATAAAACTTATTTATTTCAATTAGATATATCAATTATAAAAAAAAATCTCTATAATGTAAGGATAAAACTGTATATTAGATCTTTCGATATCTCACGACTTAATAGAATTACAATTGGATATTGATAATAATGATTATAATATCATGACAAAACTTTATAAATGATAATAAAGAAGAAACCCTTTTTACATGCTATTTTGATGGTTACTATTTTCTCTTTCTTGAAAATCCAAACATTTTCTTCCATCGAAAGAAGAATTTTTTTTACAGTTAAGAATTCTATAAGATATAATAATTATCTCTTGATTTTCAAGAGATGTCAAAATTTCATTAGATTGATAAGAGTCAAATCTCAAATGTATAAATTATGTATAGCCTAAGATCAAAATAATTAGACTATTTTTTATTGTGATTTTAGTTTTTAATAAAAAATTGCTTAATTTAAATTTGTAACAAAAAACTGAAAATAAAAATATGTTTAGTTGATATTTGTAATAAAAAATTGAAAATAAAAACTTGTTTAACTTTACTATTTTATTTTTATTTTTATTATAGTATCAAATGTTAATATTAATTTTTAATATATCAAATTATATGAAAAGTAGTTAGTAAACCATATTTCGTATACCAAAATAAGCATCCAAACAAGTATATACAAAGTTTTCCAATTATAACAAGTATATACTTGATTACTATGCTCAAGCATGCAATTCTTCAGGGACTTGGAGTAAATATACTCATTTAAAGTAACAAACAAGGTGGCAAATTAAACAAAACCCAGAAACAAAAAATGTTCTTACAAAAAATAAAACGAAAGCCCTATACTAATATCTACCTCTAACAACACCAATTACTTTCTTGTCTCATTTCTTGCAAGCCTACACGTATATTTTGCCATATTTAATGAAGCTTATATATGTGCCAACACTGAAGCATATGGTTACATAAGACAAGCAAATTCACTTTCATTGATTCCAAATCACTTTTCATATTGAGAATCACTTAAACAACCCAATGCTACAAATCACACAGTCGGAGTAAAGTGGCCTTTTAGTTCTTAAGGAGATGCCAATATCAAAACAAAGAAGGATTACGACTTCAGCTAAATTTTATCCTGTCACAGTTTTAGTTCAACGTGAACTTCAATTCTAGTTTTAGTTCAGCAATGATCCCCGTACCTTAGTGTGTTTCTGTCTTAAATGCTTCGCTTGCCATCAACGCTGCTCACCGTAACCTCCTCTTCCTCAAGTTCAGATCATCTGTCCAATATTATGGTGTCTTATTGTATCTAATAAATTTCAGTCATTTATTTATATGAGTCCCGCATAGGGCCTGCGTAGGTCCCGCAAAATAAATGGCTAAGATTTCATGTGATAGAATAAGACAGAGTAATATTGGACAGAAGATCTGGACTCCTCGACCTCTGCCTCAATCAACTCCATCGCTATGGGTACGAGAGTTATCTCCTCACTGCTATCACCATAGCAACAATCATCGTAGAAGTTGGGATGACGAACCCCCAAGCTTGCCTTAATTAATTGAGAGGAAAATAATTTACTTTATATTCTAAAAATTGGTCGCGACAATTGAGGAAAACATAAAGTTTATGTTTTCGTAACTTATTTTTACTTTTTAAAACAAGAAACCAAAAGACAACTCAACGAAACATCTTTCTCTTTCTTTCTATTTTTTTTGGCAACCGCAATAGAAAATAATAAAATACATGGAACTAAACATGTTAGTACGTAGTGGGTTCCTTATTACGTACCCCAGGGTCCCGTAAAAGGATCAAAAACGAAAGTAATGCAGAATACATAGATTCGGTTCCATTTCTGATTCAGATGCCGATTCCGAGCTCCAAACAACTTCGAATCTCTCGGGGCCTTTAGCGGAAAGTGCTCACCGACTCACGGGCAAGGCCTTTCTACAGTTTCCTTAGGTTCCGAGCTTCCCTAACGGGTCAGGAATCCTTATGCTCGTGAACAGCTTCTGAGCAACTGCAGGAGACCTTACCTTATATAGCTTCCATATCGGGCTTCCCCATCACAAGGCCGATATGGACCCGATCCACACTAATCGAGACCCATTTTTCACCCGAACTTCGATCCATTAATTTAGATCATTTATTGGGCCACTTAATTATCTTTATCAGGATCAAATGGCGTCGCTTAACCGATAATTTATTTAAAAACTAAATTGCAATTAATGTTGGTCCAACTTAATGAGACATGGACAAAATTGTCCTTAGGGACAAAAATGTCTTACAATCATATCTTGCATATATCTTCATCTAGACCAAAACTTTTAGTTAGATGTTCACCATCACAGCCACTGTGATCTCCTTGATCAGAAGAGTGATTAGTTATGGGCTAATGCCCAGTTGCAGCAATCGGTTGTATTGTCATGTTTCTAGGAAGTCTACTGAACATTCAATGCTGAAATTTTGTAATAGATATTCCCTTATCCAGCCTGCCAGAGCAATCAATTCCAGTAAGCTAGTCTAAGAAGTCACTTAAATTTGATGTATAACCAATAATTATAATATTAGCATATATTATTACAGCTTATTGATTGGAGGTCATAAGAAAGATATACACTACAACATAATAGACTATTAGCTACGGTTTTTTGGTGACGAATTGAAATCGTCGCTAAATGTAGACTTTTGGCAATAATATATCTCATTTCGTCGTATAAAGTCCCAAGTTTAATGACGTTAAAGTAAATCGTCGCCAAAGCGTATTATTTGGCGACAATTTTTAGGAATTGTCACTAAAAGTGGACAATTTTGTTTACTCATATCATCGCAAAAGATCGAGCCTTTGGCCACAACAATGTAAAACATTGGTAACTATTTGAACCTTTTCTGACGAAATTTGTAATTCGTTGCCAAATATGGACATTTGGCGACTAAACCTTTAAATCGTCGCAAAAAGTGTAGACTAAAGAATTATATATTAATAATGTTAATTTGTTAATTTTTTAATGGTCAGTATGCTTAATAATCCTAAGGTTGATTATAATTGACATTTATATATGATTTTTCATATTTTTGATTTATGTTTTATTTTTAAATTTGTTTAAATATATAGTTAATGCATAAAAACTCTATAAATTTTATTTTTAGATATTAAAAGATAAACATACCTAAAATTTAACATATTAATAAGATTAAAATTTAATAAATTTAAGTTGACTATTATTGTTAATCATTAATATTTATTAATAAGAAAATAATAATACATAAAAATTGAAAATTGTTAACAATATAATATAATGATGTACGCAGCTAAGTAGTAAAAGATTGTAATTATAAGTTTAACAATTCTTATAGATATACAACAATAACAATAACGACAACAACAACAATACTCAGTATGAATCCCACCGATATGCAGGGCCTAGGGATGTCTAATAGTATGCAGCCTTATCCCTAACTAGTAGAGAGGTTGTTTCTAAAATTCATACAGACATAAAAATAAATAAAGTTTCACGTTTATTCCATCGAAAAGGAAATGAAATGATTTTTTTTAGATTCCAAGTGATGTAAGAGTCGGTAAAGGTAAATGAGTTTGCTATGTCTAGATTACCAAGAAAAGCCCTTGCACGTTCGAAGGCATCAATTGAAAACGTCAAAGATATTCCCTTAGGTGTTTGGTTATTAACATTTTCTTCCGAAAACTTCTTGGCTATAACTAAACTTGTAGACGGTATAGTGAATAAATCCCCAGATATAGTATGGATCACTAAATTAGATGAACTACCAGTGCAATACGTTTCACCTAAGACACAATTAGTATGGAACTTAAATAGCTAGTTAAGTTAAAATGCATTACGAAGCCAAATTCAAACACATTCATACCTGATTGACCAACCATAGTAAATGAAATCGACAATTGATCAAAAACAACTAATTGCCCTAATCCTGTGCCGACCCTCGGGATATCGCCATTGTTTCCATTTTCATCTATATTCTCTTGATGATTGGAGTAAGCTTTACACAAGACATAGTATATACAATCAAACGAACATGTAATAGCTTACTATGATACAAATAATTAAGGAAGAGAGGTAATTCAGATGATACTAAAATCCTTGAAGAAGAAGATCGTCTATAGAAGGCAAGCGGTGATTAGTGTATGATGACGATATATCTGCATCAATTTTTTCTACACTAGTTAGAATTCTCCCACATTCCTCCCATTGGAACTTATTTTTTCCATCAGAAACCAATCGCCATGTCGACATTCCTCGATGAATTGATATTAACAGTTTAATTATGAAAATTCAATGCATCATAAAATTACTATGTTAAATAAAATTCGTTTGGTAATCAAATCCCACAAATGAATTGTCAATGTAAAGAACTGATGCATATGACATTTTCTGCATTTCATGTCAATGTGATCAGTTATGCTAGTTTGTCAATGATAAGTCAAAGTAATGTATTTAGTAGTGGTTAAGATTTGGTGTAAAAGGAATCATAAGGTAAACATTTTACATAAATATCTATTGTAAATTGTGCCTCGAATCTCTATCAAACCTTTCATCAAACAGTTACGAGGGTTTCCTCAAACAATAACTAGAGGTTGGGAGAAAAAACATCTACCCATCGTCATCCAATACAGAAACACAATTCATCATCTTCCAAACACAAACAAAAAGGGAAAGCCCACATTAACTTTGGGACGTGGCAGAAAAATATAGCACAATAAGGAGGGTTCTTAGTAACAGAAAAGAAGAATAATACGTACAAACACAACACACGATGCTTCCTTAACGGTGAGGACCAAAAGACAGCAGATGATCACAAAAGATGAGATGACGCTTCTTTAACTAATTACGAAGAGAATATACGATGATTGAGATGAAAACGAAGTCAACTTTATTTTCATGTTAATAAACTAGTAGAAAATGAAACTAGGTTATTAACATGGAAACGAAGTTGTTTTCATTTCATCTCAGCTGTCGTATATTATGTTCATAATCGGTTGAAGAAGCGTTATCTCATCTTTTGTGGTCATCTCCTGTCTTCTTGTCCTCACCGTTGACGATGCACTGTGCATTTGTTGTTAAGGTAAACGACGACATTTTCGATTAAGTCAGAATAAATAAACCATTTGGTGAGGATTCAAAAACCCGTAGCCAAATGCACCCTCTGCCTTGTGGGTTCACCTTTGGCTAACATAATTATATATAATATATTAATTATATGTTAAGGTACGAAATTTTAAAATAATAAATAGATAATTATTATTAAATAGAGTAATATATATTACATAAGTAAGATATCATAACATTTATAAATTATGTAATAATTCATAAATCATTAAACTAGTTATAATTATTATCTATGCATTCGTATAACATCATATTAATTAACACATATGATGATGATGATGATGATGATGATGATGATGACGATGATGATGATGATGATGATGATGATAATAATAATAATAATAGCAATTTAATTAAAGGTTAATTACCAAAAAAATCCCAAACTTTCTTCAATTTTTTAATTATAGCCCAAACTTTAAAAAGTAACAATAAAATACCCAAACTTTCAATTTTTTCAATTTTAGGCCAAACTTTAAAAAGTGGCAATAAAATGCTCAAACTTTCAATTTTCTTTAATTCTGGGCCGGCGTTATCTATTGTTCTCCCGATGCCTTAAGCCCTTTGTTTTCTGTTTGTTCTTCTGAAGCCCCAAACTATTGTCGCATTATAGCGTACTGCACCAGTAAGCTCCTCGTTTTTAGTTCGTTCTCCTAATTTCCTTAGTGTGAAGACGTCGGGGCCGCGTAATCTAAAAATCAAAAGGTGAGGGTGCCGAGAGAACAAACTAAAAATAAGAGAAAAAACTAAAATCAAAATGTAAGGTTGTCAAGGCAGCGTAATCTAAATTAGATATTTTTAAACATTGACGTCTTTTTAATTATGTGATTAAATGATGTCGTTTTATTAATCTTCATTTGTTATGTTAATTTTGGTTGACGAGTATTAATAGTTAAGGTTTCTGAAATACTTGACAAGTCACGTCAACAAACTTAACGGAAGTACCAACGTTGGGTTAGAATTGAAAAAAATTGAAAGTTTGAGAATTTTATTGCTATTTTTTGAAGTTCGAGCCAGAATTGAAAAAAAGTGAAAGTTTGGACATTTTTATCACAACTTTTTAAAGTTCGAGCTATAATTGAAAAATTGACAAAAGTTTGGGCTTTGTTTAGTAATTAACTCTTAATTAAAAATAACAGATGGTACTTTTAGCTACCTTTTCATTTTATTGTTGACGAATCACAATTTTAATGTTAATAAGATAAAAATATTATAAATTTAAGTTAACTACCTTTCTTAATCATTAATATTTATTAACAATAATACAATGATTCTATAAGTGTAGAAATAAATTTAGTGAAAAAATTTGTCATTTATATTTTTATTATTTATTTAATATATATGATTTCATAATCTAACATGGTATCATAAATTTGTATTTATTATATATAATTTCTATAGTAATTTATGTTTATGCTATATTTAAAAATTTATAAAAATGTAAAAATCTATACAAAAAGTTTAGTATTGGCGATGAATACTAAATTGGGACTCTTTAGTATACAACTACCAATTTAATTTTATTAAAAATGATTGTAAGTATAAAACTAAATTCATTTATGTAAAATGTAATTTAAGATGTTTATAAAAAAAACAACATTTTATAAATTGAAACATAAAGACTTGAACTTTAATGTGATTAATTCAAATTTAGTATTAACATTAGAAGCCAATGCAATAGGAATGACAATCCTTTGTATAATAAACCCCTAGGATAGTATATAGGCTAAAAACCTGTGATACAACTCCTGTGAGACTCATCGGTGAAAAATTTCACGAGCCTAGGAGTCACAACCAAAACTTGCTTTCTCGATTCATTTGGTGTAATAATGTCACATACCATATTGTAAGTTTAAATTCAAACATAAAGACTTAAACTTCAATGTGATTAATTCAAACTTAGAATGAACATTAGAAGCCAACATAATGGGAATGATAATCCTTTGCAAAATAAACTCCTAGGATGGTATATAGGCTAGAAACCTGTGATGCAACTCCCATGAGGCTTATTGGTGAAAAATTCCACGAGCCTAGGAATTACAACGAGAACTTAATTTCTCAATTAATTTGGTATAACAATGCCACATACCATAGTGTAAGTTTAAATTCAAACTTAATTTATGAACTTCAATGTGATTAATTCAAACTTAGCATTAAGAACCGAGGATTGCACTTAGTAGTTAAGTTATTTACTTTCAATTGTATAGCTAGATGGACAAAAGTTAGACATCTCATCAGAAATGGTCCACTGAATACTTAGAAGGAGTTCAAAGTTTCATGCAATTTGTAAAAGATCAAATGAGTGATGAAAATCATTGAGAAATCATTATAGATATTCAATATAATGAATAAGGGAAAGAACGTAGCAACTAGCGAAGATGTTCCTTGCCCACAACAACCAGATCAATCCGAAACTATCCAACAACAACAATAGACTTCATCCACCAATGAAGTCAGTCAACAACCTCTATCTACATCAAATAGTGCTAAGGGATCTTCATGTTTGTGAATCTTTACCACCTATAATTATAGTTATCCTCAAATATATCTTTACATGTTTAATGCATTTTTGTTATAATTATTTTTTTAAGTTTCAATACTAGCATCAGAAAAAGAGGTAGATGTATCACTAAAGGTTCTGAGTTGCAAAGCATGAATGTTGCAATGAACAATAAGTTGTTCGTTTATATTGACACCTCGCAAGGTCATCCTATTGACAAGATCCAATCAACAAAATTGTTCAGTGAGTTAGGGGTGTCAGGACTGAATTGCCTTACCTTTAATATGCCAAGTAGTTGAAGGAAGATCACTTACTACAAAATGCTCTAGAAAAAGTTTCGGTAATTTCTTAATTTATTTAATTATATGCATTTTTTATTTATTTAAAGACTAATTTCACTTTCAATTGTTGTTTACAAATGAAGCTCAATATCGTTGATATCGAGAAGCCTGAAGTGTCAAGCTGTGTGAGTTCATAGTTGAAAAAAAGGGCCAAGGATCATCGTTATCGACTACATAAATACTACAAATCTTTTCCTTTCAGATAAGGAGGCAATGAGACATGTTCCTGAGTGGGTGACTCTAGAAAATTGGATCCAAATGTGTGATTATTGGTCCTCTGCCAACGTTAAGGTTTGTCTTCTTTCTCTTCACATTTGGTTCAATTAATCTTATTTCACAATTTAATGACAATTTTTTTATTTAGGAAAGGTATGAGAAAGCTAAGGTTAATAGAGAAAAAAATGAAAGCTCCTCACAACCAAAGCTCCAAATCATTTGTGGTTATACGAAATGAATTTGTAATATTTTAAATTTTAGAATAAGATGCAGGAGTTCTTGCAAATATCATTGTCTGACAGAATGAGCCAAATGTAGAAGAGATTTGCAAGGTACAAGATCAGGCTAAATCAAATGTCTTGGGCATATTGGTTCATCATCGTTATGATCAGCATATGTAACGACGCTTTAAGAGGACAATCAGTTGCTTAAGGCTCAGTTACAATGTAATGAGCAAAAGTTAAACCGTATCGAATGAAAGTTGGCTAAGCTTGAAAAAATGGTCAAACAAATAATTGACCCAAATTATGTAAGTAGTAGTAACGGTGAGCACGAATCTTAGTTTGTACATAACATTTTTTTGTTAACATTTGCATTTAACATTTTAATTGTGATATAAAAATTCTTCTAATTTTTAATTATTTTTCATTTAATTAATCATAAATCAAAAAATTCGAAGTATTACAATCAATAAGATGGATTAAAAATCTTACTATTAATTATAATTAAATGAAAAATTATTACTAGGATTGTTTAGTCCAATATAAAAAATCCTCAGCAAAAATTTTTAACTATGTTATTAAAAATGTCGAAAATAATTTTTAAAAATAATTAAAAATTGAATCAAAATTTTTAAAAAATAAAAAACAAATGTAGCTAAAAAGTTTTGGCTACGATTCCAAAATCTTTGCCAAAAGATTTTAGATACGTTACAAAAATCGTCACCAATAACTTTTAGCAATGTTATGAAAATTGTCGCAAAAAGTCATTTGCTGCGAAACATGACACGTCACATAATATTATTACCTACACATAGGTAATGCATCTAATAACTTTTAACGACAAAAAAAAAAGTATTCGTAAGTATATTTTGGGACGATTTATCTTTTTTTCGCCTATCACTTTTAGCAACGTATACAAGATCGAAGTTAAATATGATTTGTGACGGTATTTGAAAAACGTCGTTGGTAGTATTTTGCTATCAGGATTTTGGGATGATTCGTGTGATGATTTTTTGTCGTTGCTAAATTTTCGTGCCAAAAGCTTATTCTATTGTAGTGATAGTAATATCAATAATAACAAGTCAAGGATCAAGTAATCAGGTTCCTGCATCTATCATGTATTTTCTTCCACTTTAATTCTAAACGAGGAATATGCTCCAATAATTATTCTAAGGCAGAAGCAAGCAAATATTTAGTAAACAGTACATATGTTAAATACAATGTAACTTGTAAAATTTTGATAAAATTCTTTAATCATTTAGCCCCCTAAAATTTCAAAATACTAACATTCGTAAGGCGCGATCACGCATTATACATGTTAGTAGTCTATTTGGGTTTCAAAGAAACTTGTCATTTTTACTTAAATTATATTAATAAAAATTTAAAAATAATAATTAATAAAATAGAGTAAAATAAAAATTAAAAAATTTTATAATATTATAATTTTGTAAAAAAAGAAAACAAAAAACAAAAACCTTAGTATGTTTGTTTTTGTTTTAGTAGGCAACATCACAAAGTAGCTCCAGCCAATCACGCAACGTACTGGTAGCACCAAAGCTGCCTAACTCCAACATGATAACCCCACCAGATGCATACCAACAGAAGCAAGCAACATCACTAGTAGTGCCCCACAGTAACACAAGCCAACAAAGAACCAGAAGCACAAACCCAACCCTATTTCGCTCCAACCAACTAGCCACTTAGATTCCCACGTTATACATAACAACACCCACTAGTATTCTTTTAATGTTCTATTTATTCTCTATTTACTTATTTTTACTTCAATTTTATTAATTACTTTTAGTTTCTTTAATTTTAATTTTAATTTTAATTTCAATTATTATTAGGTTGTTTTAATTATTTTTTTGAATTAATTTTCTATTTATAATTGTTACAATTATGGGACGCTCTAATGATGCTACTAGGACAATAGTGAAAGGAAAGTCTATGATGAATCCAACTACACAAGATTAATCTGCCATATGATCTACCATAAGGACTCATTAGAAGCGTGTTCGAATAGCCAAAGGATGTGATAGATTGAGAAAAAAAGAGAGTTCAGTTATGTGTCACACGATACCTCCATGTCCACCTAGACTATAACACATCTGCTTTTGGATGTTGACAACTCAGGAGAGTCTTCTATTCTATGCTTTATTTTTGTTGATTATTTTTGTGAGAGATGAGTATCCTATGCGTACATTGGGGGCAATGTATGATTTAGGTGTGGGGAAGCGAGTGTATATATTATGATGAACTCTGTGATTTTTGCTCAAACTCATGATACTAGGATTCATATATTGATTATTCCTCATGATAGCCTCATAATTTTCTGATCGCTGTTTGTAAATAATCCTTAAGTTAGGATACATTTTTTGTTTAAGAAATAATACATGAAAGAGATAAGCATGATAAGTATTTTCACTAACTTATTTTAAACGTCTCATTAGTTTTATTGAATGAAAGTATGTAAGACTTGATGCATTTTTGACAACTACGTGAGCCTTAAGCCTAAGAGCATTCATCACATTGTGCTCACACTTATCTTTTCTGTTGTGTGCTTTCAAACACAGCTTGTTTATGCTAGAACTTGCTTTGGAATACATGTTGAGACCACATTTTCGATAAATTTGTGTATAAAGATGATAAGGGTACTTAGGATAATCATTTTTTACCTAAACAAGCCTACCTTACTTTTTATCCCTAGAAAACTAATTTGAGACTTATCTTTTCTTTTGTTGAATAATACCCTTGTTACAGGCCACTTTTATACTTCTTCTTGTTGATGCTCTTAATGATTTTGAGCCCCGAAATTGAAGGAATTGTTTAACGCTTATTTGCATATAATTTGACTATTTCCATGAAAACTAAATCAGTTGATTTAAGTTGCAATGTTTTTTATTTTGCATTTTTATAAAAAATAGCGGAAAAGTATAAAAAGAGAGAAGTCTCCTATTTGATGTTCTTGTTTGAAAAAAAGAAAAGAGAAAAAAAAAAGATGTGATTTAAAAGGATGCTATTTGAATCAAGTAAATTTGGATTGATTTAAGTTGAAACTTGTGTGGATAAGTTTAAATGATTTCCTTCAATTTACTTAACCTAAAAACTTCTTTTTATCATAACTTAACCTAAAAACTCCTTTTTATCATACCTTACCTAAGCCTTATTATAACCCTTATCAAGTTCCCTTTGATTTATGCATTAAGTTCACTTTTATTAAGTGGTGGAAATATGATTCATGAGCAAACTTATGGAAATAACTCGCTATGCTTAAATTGAGTGCTTAATGAACCTTAAACACTCAAAGTGTACAGAGTGAAATCTTTGAGAAGGTGTCAAGTCTTGATTCATCTTATTTTGATGCAATTAATGAGATGCTATGTTTTAATTATAGCAATGCGTCTTATGAGTGTTTGTTCTCTCGATTGTTATTTTATCCTAAACCTTTAATGTGAATTAGTTTTTGGACATTTCTGGATAACATGAAAGGAGATGTGAGATTGTTATGCGGATAATTGATGTATGCTTGAGGATAAGCATGAGTCCAGTATGGAGGAATTTGATAAGATGTTATTTTGATATATTAATTGAAACTATCTCTTTTATTTGGCTATATTTTGGTGCTTAAACAGGAAAATTAATGTTTTTCTTATTTTAGGAGATGAAAAGTGGAGATTGTATCAAGTTGGAGTATTATTGGTGAAAATCACATATTTTGGAAAAAAGTAGATAGATTACTGCAGTGGATAAGGCGAGATCATGTCTAATGTCAGATTCACTTGAAAAGTTGAAGTTTAATTAGGAAACTTCTTTCCATCCCTGTTATGTAGGGATTTTGACTTATTTTAGATAGGAATCTTTGAAAGATAGAACTAGACTAAGGTTTGAGTAGAAAAACAATATGATAGATGTCTGACACCTCTCTAGCCTTCTTTTTGTTTCTTTTGAGTTTTCTCTTAATCTTTCAGCTTTCTTTTATCTTTGGTGTTGGAACAAAAGTCACGTGTGACTAAACTCAAATATTTTAATTCAAGGGGATTCAAAACTCTAATTGTAACCTTATAAGGTTTTATTCTAAACTTATATTCCTGTTTTAATTTAAGCATTTCTTGTTTTATGTTCTTATACTTCATGAATAATTAATATTAATTGATCTGAGAAATTAATTTGATGTTTATTGTTCTATAGTTATCCATGAATTCAATAATCCGTAATTGTCATTAAGGATTGGTATAAGTAGTAAATAAGTTATTTATAAATTTACATATTTAACTTATGATAAACAAGAAAAATAAGTTAAATAGTTCCAACTGTCTCAATAGTCTTTTTCACTATGCTTATTGCTATCATTTAATTGATATGGAATGTTATCATACCCAGTCAATTGATGGTAAGTTTTGATTTGGATGTTGTGTTTGAACTAATTAATTTAGGAATATCTGAGAGTTATTATGACTATCCTAATATGTTTCGAACTAACTGTTTGAATTGTGACAATTATTCTTTTTAGAACAATGATTAATGTTACAATTAGAAGAGATCCTTTCCCTGAATCGGAGTTAAGTATTCTTAAATTCTCCTTTTATATTTTGTTGATTTATTTTGATTTCTTGTTAATTTTAGTTAATTAGTTAATTAATAAAAACCCCCACTTTATTTTATTAACTAAGATTAAGAAAATAGTGTTTAGTTCTCTTGGGATTCGACTACTATAAGAATGTAAAGAATTGAAATTAATTTTGAGGGCTTTGACAACCTGACTACTTGGACTCACTGCCTTGTGCTTGGTTAGGACTCAGGCTAGGCTTAGGCACCAACAGCAAAGGGTTGAGCCTAGCTAGGGCTTGGGGTAGCTTATTTCACTATCTTAAAAGAACATGCAACACCTTAAATGCCCCAAGGAAGATCCCTCATTAGGGTCAGGCTAGAGCCTAGGTAGGTCCAGACCTAATCCAACCTATTGCCATCCTTAATGAGGGATCTTCCTTTGGGTATTTAAAGTGTTGAATGTTATTTTAAGGTAGTGAAATAAGCTACCATAATTATATGTATTATAACTGCTATGAATGAAAGTTTGAAGTATGCTTCTTTGAGGCTTAAAGGTGTGTGAATAGTTTTGCACATTATCGTAGAAGTTATGTGTATTTTTCCTTAAGAATATTGAAGTCTATGTGTATATGTAGAACTATATATGAAATCAAATGGCTTGATTTTAAATTGACATCTAGTGGTCATACGATATGCATATGTTTGCTTAGATGTGAGTGTATCATACTTATTTGCTATCTTAGGTAAAGGCTCTTCAATATGCATATGCTCTCCTTTAACAAATGAAGACTTGGTATTAACTGCACTCCTATAGATATTCCTAATCTCATGCTTATTATGAGAAATCTTTTGAGAACCTAGCACGTTTTCTACTTTTTTACTCTCTTTAGTGAATTTAGATAAATAATAAATATTAATGTCATTTCCAATGTCTCGTTTCATATTTTAATACGTCTAATATATGATTGTCCTTAATGGTCACATTTATGGAAGTCTTACTGCTATATAATTCACTTTTCATTTGATTCATGCATGCATCTAACTACTTTTGAACTTCCTTGAGTTCGAAAGATAATTTCTTCCTCTTTGTACTCATGATTTCTAATTTTTTTACTAGTTCAACATATACAAAATCATTATTACTATCACACAAATTAGAGTTGGATGTTACTGTAGTATCTTCCTTAGACACATATGTGAGCTATCTCTCTTTCTAGATACTCATTTTCATATTCACTTATGTGGTCTCAAGTTGAGGTTTAACTGTTTCTTCTTGGTTTTATCCTTTTTATTATTTTTTATATTTGTCATTATCTTTAAGTGGAGGATATTGCGACTTAAGTGGCCTAATGTTTACATCAGAATAGATAATATAAGAGAATTTATAATTTGAATTACTTTTACCTTACTTAAAGTTCTTTCTTTTATAGAAATTATTTCTCTTCAGAAACTTCTTAAAATTTTCTAGTGATGAAGGTAAGGTTTTCATTATCACTTCTACATGTACATCTCTCTTCTTCACTTGATTCCTCCTTTGAGACTTTGCATGCTAGGTCCTTTTTCTTCCGAGGCATTTGTTTTTCTTGCACCTCTTGAACTGCCATTTCATATGTGAGAAGAGATCTAATGGTATTATTGTCAAATCTTTGGCTTCTTGTATAATCATCACTTTACATTTCCATATTCTAAAAATGACCTAAGCAACTTTCTTATTATTTCAATATTAGTATAAGTCTTTTCAAGATCTTTGAGAACATTAATAATATCAATGAACCTTGTGTATATACTATAACTGTTTTCATCATGCTTTATTTAAAATAACTTATATTGGTGGATTAACATATTCACTTTGCTCTCCTTAATTTGATTTGTTTCCTCGTACATAATTTCTAATGTATGCCAAATTTCGTGAGTTGTTTCACACATAAAGACTTTATTAAATTTATTTCTTCTTAACTTATAAAATAATATGTTTACAACTCTACTATTCAAGAAAATTAATCTTTTATCTTAAGGACCTCGTTCTTCCTTTAGTTTGGGGCCTTTTTTTATTATCAACAATTTGTAGGTATAATGGTTCATTTGAAAGTATTTACCATAGTTATACACTTTTGGCCATTAAGAAAAATATCATTACGTTTTTTTCTAATAGGGATAGTCATTTACATCAAAGAAGGGGCTCTACTAATGTTTTGTCTCTCTTGGTTGAACTATGATCATGATGCTTTTAAATATTTCATTATAATCTTTGATACATGATTTTGTTTGAAATTTTAGCATCATAGACTCATTCTGATACTACTTATTAGTCTCTAATAGCACCTAAAAGGGCATAAATTCAATAAATTTTAAATAAAATATTTATTAACTTGGTATGTTACTTAGCACAATTTACAAAAGATGAAAATATGATATAAATAATAAATATCAATAACACACTTAAGTAATAATATAAAAAAAGGTAAGGGAAAAGAAATGTAAACCAATTTATAATGGTCTACAAATAACTTTTACTTACATCTACCCTAATACTCTTTAAAATTCCTCTATAACTCTTCTTTTAAGGTGAAGAATAAAATTTATATAATCTTTTCTTAGTAAAAAAAACTTTTGCAATCTTCCTTGTTAATGAAAAGGACGCTAATGCCACTTAGAACACCTCTAAGTATAATATAAAACACCTTAACAAAAGCTTACAACTTAAATTCTCTCACTTTTTCATTTTCATAAAACAATAAAGACTCTTTCACTCAAATATGAGATAATAAATGATAAAATGCTTTAGTTATGGCTACATCTTGTTCTTATATAACATCTCATCGAAATAATAAGCTTATAAGTAGTATTTATATTTTTTATCATTAAAATATGGATTAGAATCTCCTTTAGTTTAACATATTAAATATTATAAAATAAAAAATATTTAATATTTTCTCAAAGTTCACCATATTTTAGATAGTTTACGTTGAAAGCTACTAGCCCAATCATCTTATTGTATTACCACTATGATATGTTATATTGACGGGTAAATTATAAGAATCTTGAAATTTTGTAAATTTTGAAATACTAATATAAAATTTTAAAACTAGTAATAAAATGTTACAACTTTTATTTGTTTTGTAAAAAAATTAATTGTTAGCCCTACAATTAACAGTGTTAACATGACAACTAACGCCATGGTAGATTAAATGTAAAATAAAAATCTAAGAACCAATAATAAAAAACATTAAGCCGAGATAAAAGACTGAAAAACTAGCCACACCAAATTAAATGCACTCTTACCTCATTTGGGAGAATAACGACAAATTATGTTTAAAAAATTAAAATTAAAATTTTATCATTATTTTTAAAAATTTGAACGAATATTATAAAATTTAAGATTTTTTATAATTTATCATATATATATGTATATTTATGAAACTTCGTTTTTGTTCTAAATCCCCAGTTATTAGTATTGACAAAATAGAAAAGGAAAGTATGTGAAGGGAATGGATGCTCACTAAAAGGTAGAGACCAAATAATCCTAGCGAGGTATCGTCGCCAAAAGTGTCCACTAATTATGCAGTTCGAGCATGACCAATAAATAGAATATAGCTGTAGCAAACTTCTTCTCCTAGGCTTTATTTTAATTTGTTTGTAAGTTGCATTTCAGCTATTCTAAGACTGAGATAGCTTAGATATACATTTCTTTTATAATGGCTTAAATTGGAACGCACCACTAAAATGAATTTTATTAAAAAAAACACATGAAATAGTGTGGGCCTGACTTAAACTACATGTTGGTCTCCCGATCTAAATATTTGATTTTCCACTTTAAAGCGGGCCGAGTTGGCCACATTAGGCAAACTTTTGGGCTTAATTAATGTTCCATCAGTACTGCTCTACTGAGCATGATTAGGTACAATTTGTACCGTGATCAATTAAATTGTGGAAGAATTTTGAAGTCTGATTAAAGTGGCATATGTGAACCGCTCTTGCTTGCTTTCATCCTGATCCCCTCATCTGCAAGAAACTTTCTCTTGGTGTTGTCCAGTAGTTGTCCAGAAGAGTAGTGGTCTCTTGCTTTTTGGGTTCTTGCAAGCCTTCTTATAAAGCTTCATTGTAGCTTAGAAAATTAACATCACAATGTACTAAACTTTCACTCGCAAATATATTCACCTACTTTAACATCTGCATTCGTAAGAAGCTCATCAATACATGAATTAACCATCCGGATTAAGGACTTGTGTATCTCATGGCTCCAAATAAGTAGGTTTCGTTTCTGCACTCCTTTTCCTTCCTCCATGGAACTTTACTTGAAAACGGAAAATTCAAAGACCAACCAGTAGTTCCAGCTGACCACTTAAAATATGTTAAAATGGTTGTATTCAATGGAAAAGAACGTGAATATAAATCCCATGGAAAGTGAGAAAAGAGAGGCATTTTAGGAGGGGCGTGAAGAGTTGTAATCACAATGGAAAAATGGAATTAAGTTTGCGTGGAAGTAAGGAATGGCAGTGATGGGTGGGGTTAAAATTAACAAAGGTGCGGGAAATGAGGATTGTACTTGTGGAATGAATTGAAATAAGGATGCTGTATTTACATGTGAACATTCAGGATCAGGACGGAGTCAGGAGCTCAAAAGTTTAACCACTACTAGCATTTGTACCTTTCAATTCCTGTATCACTTGTAACCGTTATATTCATTCATTTCTTCTCTCTTACTTACTCGCACTTCTTCTTAAAGCCCATTTGGTCTTTTGTCACACAAAATCTTCCCTAACTCTTTCGTATCTACATCTCACCTTCTCTCCGTTCCAAGCTTTAATACTAGTCTCTCTAGTTCTACCTTTTTTTCTCATTGCCGCTGCGGCTTTGCCGTTGAAGTACTCTCTTAATTTTCCTTCAGGCTTTCTCCTTTTCTTGTCCTTTCTGTAATTCTCCCTTATTTTCATTTTTCTCTTCTTTCTAACTTACGGGTTTGTTCCCTATTTAGCTTACTAGTGAAGGGTTGTTTATATTTTCTTTTCTTTTTTCCATCGACGCGCAGGTTGTAACTTCTTACCATAAACATGGTGATGATGGGAATAGAGAGGCTAGTTGTGAGCTTGAAGTCCAAAATAAGGTCACTGAAGACCAAAAAACCATATGATAAGATTGAAAAAAGTGACAGCATGAGATTTGAGATAAGAAGCAGGAAGGCCAAGAAGCTGATAGAGAAGACCCTCAAAATTGCAGATTCACCCAAGACCAGAACTTATGCTTTTTAAGGTTGCAGAGACAGAGCACAGCCATAGATTTCTCCTTTTTCTGTTCTTTAACAGCTATGTTTAGTTGCTGTTAAGTGTCAGACTACTACACTTAAAAGAGGGCTGTTCCTCTTTTTTGCAAGAGACCACTCTGTCTCTGCCAAGCTCAATGTAAGTCAAGAATCATCTCTAAGTCTATTGCTAATAAATATGACTTATTGCAGTGGCTACAAATTTGTACTCTTCATCTACCAAAACAGTAACAAATTTAAAGCATTGAATGGACTCTCTCTCAAATGAGCTGTTGTTTACAAAATAGAAAATTCGAGGTAACGTTCAATGACATTTCCAACCCAACTTTTGGGGATAGAAGAGAGTGTAATTAAGGTCATCCAAGTTGTAGTATTGTGTAAGGAGTACTTGTTTTTAGAATTTCTTCTCATGCTAGCCATTTCAAAGAAATGTTTGCGTATAGGGATCATTCAAAATATTGTGCATATGTAGTACAGAAGTTCGAGTTCCACTAGAATGAAGAGAAAATGACAGGGAGATCTATCCCTCCCTCTCCTAGACCAAGAATAGCTATAGATACACAGTTCAGTTGTTTTCATTTGAGCCGACGTAGGTTGTCTGATCAACTACTTGATGTACCAATAAGTTACTGACTAGTAGCTTTACAAACGTGGATAGATGTTATATCACCATATCAAGAACACATGGAGTAGGTTTCCCCATAAAAATGTGGCTATTCCGTTAGAGAAGGTTTTCTGTTGTTATCTTCATTTTTATGCTCGTGAAAGGAGACTGCAACCCATTTTGTCGTATTTTCTTTCCTTTTTGTTTTTATAGCTAATACATACTAATTTGGACCAAGTTCCTAAATCTAAGTTACTAAATCTTCATCAGGCCCTACTTTGATCTTGTTGTTGCTTTGATAAACTCCTAAGTCGATCGCTTCTGGTTGACGCCTAATTTGGTTCGGAAGTTTTCGTGGGACAAAAAAGAAAATCATGATTGTTCATTGTTCTTAACTTCCAGTTGAAGCCGTTGATGTTACATCTCAACCTTCTTGTTGAGCCATTAATTGCAATTTCAATAGCTGCGAGTTCCTTTTGTTGTCAACATTTACAGAGTCGCATCATGGTGATGTATGGGTGGCCATAATCGAATGGACCTACGTATTATGAGTAGCCTTTGCTCTTTCTGGTAATTAGGAAGCTCCATTTGGCATTTCAGTACCATCTTGATCATCCATGTCTATTCTACCTAGGTTTTGGCAAAAGAGTACATACAATATGGATCCCCAGAGAAAGGTACGGAACTGTATCCTCTCTTAGATCCCCTGAATCCAATACACTAAATTCTAGGAAAAGGTAAGAATTGAATTCAATAAATTACAAAAATGTCTTGACCTTCTGTACCATTCGACTTTATTTTTTTTTTATTTTAAAAAAAAGGTCTTAATCTTCGTTACAGCTTTTTTCTAAAATAATATTGAATTTCTTCTTTTTGAGGATTTATCCATCTATTTCTCATCCCCTAGAGAGAATCTAATAGGGGTGTGAAACAGATTAGATAGTATGGTAACTCCAACCAGTTGAGATGCTGATTTAAAGCTTTAGACTAGTTCATTTTTGTACGGATGTTGGTCCTTTTCCACGTAATAAAGATGTATGGATGATAAAGCCTTTACTGGAAAGATTACTTGCTGACATTATCCAAGCTCCACCACAAAGCGAAAAGGGTTGGTCTAAAGTAATGAGGAATGCTAGAGAAACATCAAGAACCCATATAATTGACCACTTCAATATATAGATAACAAAGACAAAGCAAAAAATTAAAGGATGGATTGTGGGGACTGGGAGTGGAAAGAACATATATACGAGGCTCAGAACATGAGAAGAAGTTAATCCTGATGTGGCAATTGTTTACACATGAAAATGAAACTTCGATGGTTCAAATGTTCACAATAATATATGCTCAAAAAGACAATCCCGCATTCTTTCGCACTAATTGTTATACAAAGAAGAATTTCCTCAAGGAAAGGCGCAACCACGTAAACGGTTGCTTAAAAGAACATCCTGGTTTTGATGGTGGTCAGAATTTTATTGGATTATCTAAGCCGACAAGCAAAAAGAAACGAGAATTGCATGTCTAATGTAGGACCTTGTCTTGCAATATGAGATCTCAATTCTTCAATGGATCTCCAAGCAAAAAGCAACAGATGTAATGCAAAATCCAAGTGTGATAACTAGTTGATTAGGCTCGAGAAGTTGGGTGAGCAACTATATAAAAAATGAATATATTCCTTGTGGAAATAACTTGATAATCAATGAGAGAAAAGTGGGTAATCAGAATCAGTACAATTCACTTTATTAATCCTGCAAAGTCTAAAAGACATTGAGCACTAACATTTTCCGTATTCTTTTGATAAATTATTAGCATGCTACCAATTTGGTGAAAGGTCATTGTGGTGCAAGAGGAGAATCTGGAGAGTACAAGTGAGTATATCTAATCTCAACTTTTCTGAACTGAACCTGTTTAAGTAAAGAAAAGGCTTGGCTTCCAAATACTAATCCAGATGAGGATTGCATTTAATTTGTGTGTCAAAGAGTACTCTTTAACATAAAGCTGTTGAGAAGCAAAATTGAATGACTTATGAACAATATGTAGCCTGATTGATGACCATATTTTATATACATATATATAATGGAAGTGTTCTATTTAGTCTATATTTCCAATTCAATAGTAGAATAAATCTCAACACATGATGGACGCATCAGATTAAACATCATAGATATATAAATTGATAATCTCCCTACTAAATTTCACAAATTGTTTTCAATCAAGTTTCTATAACTACAAGAGAGTCAAGAGAGAGAAACTAATATTAACTAAGAACATGGTCAATTTTCTCAATCTCTTTTCAATAATGACATTTTCTGCATCAGATACACAATATGATAAAGCAAACACATTCAAGAAGGAAGTGAATTGTATATAAAAAATTACAAGGTACTTTCAAATTGATAATATCCTGCTAAACAAAATAAGTCTACAGATAGAAGGTGTCCTATCAACTTTCGAAAAGATCCTGTTAACGTTGAAAACAAAAAGATCCTATTAATCGAAAGGAGTCTTCTAGCCCTAAAAAAGAAAGGAGTCTGTTAATTAATAGGAATCTACTAGCGCTAAAAAAGAAAGGAGCTTGTTAATCGATAGGAGTCTATTAACGCTCAAAATGAAATGAGCCTGTTAGTTATTTCAAAAAACGAAAGGAACCTCTTGCGATATAAAAACAGAATGATCCTATTGTAAAACTGAAGGAGCCTTTTGAAAAAACAAACATATAATGCAGAAATTTAAAAGTTAGGAAGAGAGAAAGACTGATACAGTCGATTTATATTGGTTCGACTAATAACGAAGCTTACGTCCAGTCCCCAAGTATCCAAGTTGAGTATTTCACTATAAGAATCTTGAAAGAGTCTCTCCAAACTCACAAGTATTTATTTTTTAAGGTTCTTCAACTTTCTACACTTGTAGTATTTAACAAATCTCTACAAGCTCTCAATAAAAGTGTATAAAGGGTTTAACAGTCTCTCTCAATAGAGTGATTTCACTTTTTAAGGTACAAAAAGTTTGATATAGATATAATTTTCAAGAATATTGATCTTGCTGAAGTATTTCGCAAATCAACGTGTACTTCACAAATGCAATGACTCTTCACTAAGTATACATATTTCTTTAACTAGCTGTTGCTTCATTTTAATTTTGAGTTGACTTTGTATCTAACGAATCTTCGATATCATCTCTGTTGGAATCTTCCAATATTCAGATGTTAAGAGAAAAGCTTTGTCAAAACTTCTGAAGCTAATTGTTCGAATAAGTAAAATCCTTTTGGATGTTATGGAATCATTTCTAATAAGGTAAGTTCATTAAAAAGAATTCCTGCAAGAAATAAGACATTTTCCCTATGATTTTATTCCCTTTTAAGAATTATGTTGTTACCAATAAAAGGAAATAACTCTGAATTGAATTTTGAAATATTATATAGTTATCATCAAAATCATTAATAATGAACCTTGAGCTAACACAATATTACAATCATATGATTTGTTAAGCTAACACAATATTACACTCATATGATTTGTAACAATTGTTTATTCAAGATCCTAAAGTTATGTTAATATTGATTTATAGCATAAAAATCTTATTTTTACATGTGGTATCAGAACATGTGTTTTGTGAAGTTAATCACAAGTTAGTACAATGATAATCAACACACAAGAAGGGGGGTTGAATTGTGTAACTTTTTTCGTTTTACCCTTCTTCAGAACAACACTTGTTTAATTCAGATTTACTGTATCTTTTGTAAATGAGAAATCAAAAATACACGTAAGTAAAAGTGAGAGTTAAGAAAGTTTCGACACAGTAATTTTATACTGGTTCACCCCAAACCGTGGGCTACGT
>JAOTBA010000008.1:14307942-14318435 GCA_025629845.1 Erythroxylum squamatum | reverse complement strand
AAGGGGGAATCTCCTACTTACTTAGGCTACAAGTAGTCTACATCGATAGACCAAGCAAATCCTTGAAGAAAAAAAATGTGTTTAAGGAAGATGTAAGGTGTTGCATATGAGGATGAACGGGAAAGGAAGGGCAGAAGATCTGCGGAGGGATTCCAGCTTAATAGCTCCAAAAGGAGAATTGGGATTCTAAGGTTCCCCACTAGGGGCAAACCATATTCATACTTTCTTCCAAACCTCCAACCATATGCTACCGCTACCGTTCTTCTTCCTCTAGCCGCCCGATAGGCCAATAAAAGCCTTTCATCCACAACATCTAACTGAGCTAACCTGTTTTAGCCCCCCAGATCCACTCATTGCCTTAAGCACCTAGGAAAGCATATTACGTGCGCTGCGCTTCTTTCGATGAGTTGATTTACCTACTTACAATGTAATAAGAAAAAGTGCAATAAAATGAAATAGAAATCACTCTCCGTCTTAGCACTATTATTCTTTCCTACCCTTGAAAGATATAGATTTATATTACCAAATAGCTTGATCGGTTGAATGATACGCCTATATTGATCATGGCATAAACCATGCCTAGATACTCGAAAATAGGTTTTCCTGCAAAAGTCGAAATGATATGACTTATGATATCGGAACCAGGCAGAATGGAAATATACACCTCTGGATGACCGAAGAATCAAAAGAGATGCTGGTATAATATGGGGTCTCCGCCTCCAGCGGGGGTCAAAAATAGTTATATTAAAGTTTCGATTGGTTAATAACATGATAATTGCCCCTGCCAGTACCTGAAGTGATAATAAAAGTAAGAGAGCTGTCACTAGAACAGACCACAACTCCATCTTATGACATGGTCTTTGAGTTGACCGTGTATGATACTGTGTACTCTCTTCATACTTTCAGAGAAAAATACTCTTTATAACATAACCATGCGTCAAGTCGTACTTGCTAAGCATGTCCAAGATTTAATGCTAGTGTAGCAAGCCTTCGCATAACTTCATGCTTTCAGAGAAGAGCTCGTCTTAATACACGACTGTGTTCCTAATTGAGTTAGAATCAAATATGACGTTAATTGAGTTTCTAATATTGTAATAATTAGTTTATCTTATTCTGCTTCAAATTTTCATATCTTTTTATTTATAATTTTTGGAATGTTTTCACATTATGACATGTATTTAATTTATCTTCTGAATATACTTTTTTGAATACAACGAAAAAGTAAGAAGCAATTCTGCTCTTCCTTATTCATCCTTATTTTTGCAATTGCAGCGAGAGTTTGAGCGAATAATGCACAAATGTTTCGACAAACCATCCTCATCCAGCACAGCCCTGATGTTCCTTCACTATGGAATAGCCCTTTTTTTTTTTGAATAACGGGAAGCAAAATACGCTGTAGATCACAAAATAGGTCCGAGGATACTGCTCCCCAATAAATCCTCTAAGAGGAGACAGTTGGCATCCTAAGGGTGCATCAGGAAAAAAAGTAATACCAAAATCAGAAAAATCCACCTATGTGGCAAGCCAGTCGACACAGGTCTTGTTCTCTCGATAGATACGACCATAAACATCTAGTTTTTTGTGAAAAGATCACGAATGCCTTGGAATACGGGGTTGAGCACCATAGAATAGCCTTTATTAGAACTGCGGGCGTCATTTTTCTTGTTAACAAGTGGAAATTGATAGGCATTCGTCGTCAGAGTCCAACCAGAGTCTCCAGTTTGTCTCCGCCAAAGGTAAGTGGAAGTTTTCGGGAGCTACCAAATGAGGCTGTGATGAGATTGATCGGGCCCATGGTACCAGACCACTGATTGCATAAATACTACCACGTTTTCGAAGTTGACCGGAAACCAAAAATTTTCGATAGTACCAAAATGCAAATTAGCTAAATGCAAGGGTTTTTCCTCATCCTATAGCTGTTCTCTGTTTCTACTTGTATCATTATGTAAAAACATTAAAATGAAAATTTCATTATTTTTGATAAAATTTTTCTTCGAATTCCTTTAGGATCTAGAGAAGAAAAACCATGAGCGACAACCATTCTGATCAAGTGAAATTTGGAATGAATAGTTAATGAAAATAGGATCAGTTCAACTCAAACTTGATACATTCTCTTTTGGTCTTAATAACTCATCATTGTTGGGTAAAAGAGTAAAACTTCGTTCCACGGTGAATTCTATAATGCCAACAATTAACAAGATGATCCACATGAATTTTCTGGTAGAGGATACGACTACGTTGTTTATGTTTCAAAAGGAAGATGTTGGATATAGGTGAACCACAGTATGATTACGAAGACCGAAAGAAAGAAAACTTGAACAAAGGGGGTTATCAATCACTAACAGCATACCAACAGAAGGTGGCCGCTGTAAAAGACTTGCTGATCTGAAAGCAAATGAGAGATGTACAAACACAACATCTTCATACAGGGTTATGTTTGACGATGTTTAACTTCAGATGTATTATCTGGGTTCATCTCCTTGCAGGGTTTCCACTACGAGTTGGTATCTCGTATCCACTTCCAGTTCCAGCACGTGTAGGCGGTGTTGCAGACCCATACGGCACACTGTTTGCAGGGGCCACTTGGCCATGCGATCCAGTTGGCCCTCTTGACATTGCATCATGACTGGGCGCTCTTTGCACCTCATAACCTGGTCCTCTTTGAGCCAGGTAGTTCTGCCCTCTGTGAATGTCATAACCATGCATTCTCTGTGGATCATAGCCAGGCATTCTCTGCGCATCATAGACAGGTCCTCCATAGCTTGGTCCTCTTTGAGCATCTTGACTAAGTCCTCTTGGTGCATTATAACCCGATCCTTTTGGTGCGTCATAAACTGGACCTTTTGTGGGTGCAGTACTCGATTGAGCTCCAACATAAGCTGAAGTGCTGTTAACAGCACTGACACTAGTAGCTGCTGTAACATTTCTAGAAGCAGCAGCAGGGTTTGCAGGAATGGTGGCATGCACCTGTTACACAAGACTCCAAAACTTCTGATGAGTCTCTTTCAATTGCAAGAGCATCAAGAAATGTGTTTCTTTAATGCACATCACATGCTTACAATACTTCCTGAAATACAGTCAAATGAGACCAACAAACTGGAGCTAGAATACATACTGTAGAATGATTTCAATGCACGAGGAAGATTACCAGATGAAACATGAATGCCTAACATAACATAGTAAGTTTACCATTGAGAACTGCTAATCAACAAAATAGAATATGTCCCATGTACAACTCCATTTGACCAAATTCACGGTAGGAAATACATGACCACATTTGGGTTCCTTATTTCTCTTCCGAAAAGAGTGCACTATCTACCTAGAACTAAGCTTACTTAAAACGGAACCTCCATTCCCAAGAAAAGCATAATCAAGATAACACATCAGGATACTTCCCAACTTTGACATTTTGTAGAGTCTCCTTTCCTAAATCCATCCAGGGCAAAGCTTAGCATCTAATAAAATTTAAGATGACTTTTAAGCAATTATTAGAAATGTGGACATCCATTTGAGGACCAATATGCATATGTCCCTCCTATCTTTCAATCTTAAAAACAGGACTTAAAAGTAGATTCAGGATCATTGTACAATTAAGACAATTAAGCGAGTCTCAGAGAAAATACATGCCAATAGCTCTCCAGATGAAATCAAAATTCTGAAAGCACAACTATTCTAAGTTTGTAGAAGACATTTTCCTTTTCTTGCCCAAACTCAAAAGGACAAAAAGAGAGATATACATGAGCCCCTGAAGTTCACTTAGTGTTTTATGAAATGGTAGAATAAAGATCAGAGTCAAGAAGCCAATTATTTTTATTCGTAATATCGGCATGCAGCAATAGTGTCAAGTATCTTATCAAATGCAAACAATAAATATCAATGGAAGAATTTTCTACAAGCACGCATATCAAATATTTAATGAGGTTAGCCATATTCACTTTTGAAGAATAAAACCAGTGGGGCTAGGATATCAAAGATGAAAGCAAAACAAATCCATATTTGGAAGTTTGGCCCACCTGGCTTTGAGAAGTACCATAACTATCCTCATACAGATTTTGTCCCACAGGACGCCCAGTAACCTCATTCTCATTATTGCCAGAGGCAGCACCATAATGTCCACCTGGAAATGAAAGTAGAAGATGGACCTCAAAATCTGATGGAGGAAAAGAAGCAAAGGCGTAAGAAATTACCAGTTCTAATATCAACATTAGAAGTATTAGTCAATTCTGAACGAAGCTTTTCCACTTCCCTAGCCATCGTCATATAGTTCTTCTCCATCGCCTGAAGTTGCTCAAGATGGTCATTAAATAACTTCTTCTCGTAGTCATATGAAATCCTGCATTGTTAAATGAATAAAAAGGCGGCAGATATGTGATACAGTGTAACAAAAATGCATAAAGAAAATATTTTGATAGGAATAGCACATACAAACGCACTGCTGATGAAGCAAACTATACACACACACACACACACACACACACACACACACACACAGTGTAGAAATAAACTTATGAGAAGAAATAAGCACGAAATAATTTAGTAGAAGGATTCCAAAATCCATTTTCAAGAACATTGTTCAGGTTAATTGTTACAGTGAGAATATCTGTAAAGCATCGAGTAGAAAAGAAAATATCCAAAAGCAACAATTAGAAAAGGTACCTGCATTGCTGATATTCTTGTCTGAGACCATCAAGCTCTGACATCAGAGCAGGAATCTGCTGCACATCTGCATGGGCTCGGTGAAGATCTTGAGTCAACTGATGCATTTTAGTCATAAGCTCCTGTCTTGCTGCAACCAAGTTGTCAGCATCTGTCCGTGCTTGTTGCAATTCCAACCTTACAGGTTCAGCATCTTTCAATTCAGCTTCCATCTTGGCAATCTTATCCATAAGGCCCCTCATTTGTTGTTCTCTTTCAGACTTTATAAGTCCTATATGAGCATGTAATATCTGCAACTCATGCTTTGCTGCAGCCAATTCCTGTCTCAATGTTCCGTGAGTAGCAGCGAGTCTCTGGTTCTCTGTTGCAATTCTTTGCATCTCCACATGTTGTGCAGCCAACTTCTGTTCCATAACCTCTGGGTGAGATAACATCTCAAAAGGAGGAAAGGGACCAGGTGGAGGGTGTACTCCTAGACCGAAAGTATCGGGATGTACTATACCAGTTCCTGGAGGTGGTCGTCTCAAATGAGGAGGCGGCATACGACCTTTACTTCCCATTTATGGTAGCTAATTTTATCCTGTAGAGAAGAACAAATTGATCAGTGTAAGAAGATATATAAATAAATAAACCTCAGAAGGAAACTACAAATTGGAACAACATAGATCCTCAACTACGTTCACCTAATTGAGACAAGACAAGTCAAGCCAATAACAACTCTAATTTCTGCTCCTATAGTTCCAATATCTTCAAGCAACACGCCAACCCAACCAAGAAAAACCAAAAAAACTGATAAAGGGAAACCTCAAAAATAATCAAGGAAATTACTTTCCATGTTAATGAATAAGTTAATTACATTTAGCTGACATGAATGTAAATTACTAATATACAGGTCTAAAGGACCAGTTAAGGGACATATTTAATCACGGTGAACTCATCACACAAGCAAGTTCACTAGCCTCAAAAATTTCAAAATAAATAAAATCGCAAGAGAACATTAAAAACAGAGCCCCCGCATATATCCACGGACTGTCGCATGCGATTCCCATATTAAACAGTAACTAAATCTTGTGAGCAAAAATAGGTATCATCAAAGGCAGACTGAAAAAATAATGAAGAAAAGTAAAACTGAAACAAATTCCTTTTTGAAAATTGTGGATTGGGAAAGCCAGCAACTTTATATGTTCGGCCTATTAAACCTAGAGCTGAACTCAATGTAAATCAATTGATTAAGGGATGAATGCCAAAGAGGAGGAAGGCAGGAGCCGGCGGTTTTGGTGCTAACCTCAACGAAGGTGGCGACGGAGCAGAGAGCAAAGAACGGCGAACGGACAGAGGAGGATAGAAAGAAATCGGAAGAAAGTGGGTGCACAGGATAATCGTCAGAGAGTTAGCTGCTTCCCTTAGCTTAGATTAGATCACATTAGGAGACCCTACGTCGCCGTTTTTTCAGTTTTATGTTTCTTTACTTGCGGTTTTCTTTTTTATTTAGTGGTAAAGTTTAAATCTTTATAGAGTTTTTTTAATATATAATATAATCATACCGAAATAAAATCTAAAAGAAAATATTATATCGTGATTTTAATTGTAACAGAGAAAGACAGGTAAAATTTCAGTTGTAATTATAAGACTTACTAGAATGGTAAATTTCTTTAAAATTGAATTTAAAGAAATTTAGTATATAAAATTATAAACACATAAAAATTAAATTCTTTAACAATTCTAAGCAATAATTCAAGTATAGAATTCATCAAAGATCATTTATGACACAATTGATTCAACACTTTCGAATCCCTAGGATTCACGCTATTAATAAATGAAAGAAATATTAACCTTGATTCATACTTGTGTAATCTCTTTTTGTTCGTGAATTCCTTTTTTGTGCAAAAATTTATCCACTGTCGCCTTCTTACTTTTCTTCTCTCTATCAATGGTGCCAGAACTTCTATTCTTTGATATCTCTTAACGTAACTTCTACATAAGGGAGAGGGAAGAGGTTATTGTCAATTAACCTTAATTATTCTAATTACCTTTAACAAGCCCAATAATCATTATTTTAGGCTCACCTTTATATTAGAATCTATTAAAATAATATGAGCCACACTAATTATTAAAATTAATCTAACAATCTCCCACTTAGCTCATGTTACGACTTGATGATCTTACAACACAAGTGTGTACCATAAATTGAATCTGTCAATCTATAAAACTTAAATGAATTGAAATAACGAAATCATGACAGTTACAAGTCATCTAACGACGTGATCTCTTTCAAGTATTACACAATCATCTCAACTCAAAATAATTGTAATTGAGAAACTTTGTAATTTTCAACTTTAATGTTTTCTCAAAACATAATTTGTCATCACAATAAAATAATATGTATACACAACATAACGTGACAACTAACAAATAAGCAAAAACATAACATTAATTGAATTCATAAGTGTCAAAACAATAATGCAAGTATCCAAACATATGTACATACATAACATGTTCTCATGCTAACAAGGACTTATATATATGCACATCCTTTCAACATAACCAGTAAATGTTTTAGGCGGTAATCCTTTAGTTAACGGATCCACTACCATCAGATCATTTCCAATATGCTCAATTGACACTTTATGTTTTTACACTTCTTCTTTGACTGACAAGTATTTCAAATCCATGTGTTTAGCACCCTTAGAATACTTGTCATTTTTAGAGAAGAAGACAGTTGTGGAATTATCACAATAAATTCTTAACGGTCTAGCAACACTGACAATACCTAGATTTAAGACAAAGTTTCGCAAATACAATGTTTGAATAGTGGCCTCAAAGCATGCCATAAATTCTGCCTCCATAGTGGAAGTAGCAATGACAGACTGCTTTCCACTCTTCCTAGAAATTGCCCCTCCTGCTAGTTGGCATAGATAACCAATGGTAGATTTCCTTGAGTTTACACAACTAGCACAGTCTGAATCTGAATAACCGATAACTTCTAAGTTATTTGATTTCCTATATGTGAGCATGTAATCCTTGATGCCTTGTAAATACTTAAGAACTTTCTTTACAACTTTCCAGTGGTCCAATATGGGATTACTTTGATAACGGCGTAACGTCCCAACAACAAAACTGATATCTGGCCGAATACAAGTCTGATTATACATCAGACTCCCAACTACAGATGAATAAGGAATAGATTCCATTTCCTTTCATTCCAAATCATTATTAGGACATTGCATTTCACTAAATTTATCTCCTTTCTGAATTGGAATTATCCCTGCTGAGCATTTTTCCATCTTGAATCTCTCTAATACTTTACTGATATATCCTTTTTTAGACAACCTTAACAATCCTTGTGTTCTGTCACAGAATATTTATATTCCAATCACATAGGATGCCTCACCCATATCTTTCATTTCAAAGTCATTAGAAAGAAATTTCTTTACATCATGTAACAAGCCCAAATCATTGGCAACTAAAAGAATATTGTCAACATATAGTACCAAAATAATGAACTTGCTCCCACTGACCTTCATATAGATACACCTATCAATAGTATTTTCTATAAAACCATAAGAGATAATGGTATCATTAAACTTAAGATACCATTATCGGGAAGCTTGTTTCAAACCATATATTGACTTCTTTAATTTTCATAGCATATTTTCCTTTTCTGTAGTCACAAAACCTTCTAGTTGGTCCATATAAACTTCTTCTTCTAAGTCACCATTTAGAAAAGCGATCTTTACATCCATTTGGTGAAGCTCTAAATCATAATGAGCTACCAATGTCATAACAATTCTTAAAGAATCCTTCTTTGAAACTGGAAAGAAGGTCTCTTTAAAGTCAATGCCATCTTTTTTAGCATAACCTTTGGCTACAAGTCTGGCTTTGTATTTTTCAATATTATCTTTTGAGTCTCTTTTGGTCTTAAAAAACCATTTACAGCCCACTTGCTTTGAACTTTCAAGTAACTCAACTAGTTCCCAGACTTGATTATCATCCATAGATTTTAACTCTTCTTTCATAGCATTGAGCCAATTTTCAGAATTATTACATTTCATGGCTTCTTTAAATGAGACTGGATCTTTATCAATGCTCAAGTCACACTCATGCTCAAGTGAATACATCACATAGTCATCTGATATAGCTGGTCTTTTCTCTCTTATAGACCTTTGCAATACTATTTCTTGTGGTATCACTTTATCATTTGTGACTTGCACATTACTTACTGGTTCATTATTGACATTCTCTTCTTGTGGGTTTGGAATATTAACTTATTGTTCTGATATGTTGCGTGACTGTGATACAACAAGAGGAATAAAAATTTGAGAAGAGACACTAGGTGAAGGATTTTCCACCTGAATCTCTTGAATATCCACCTTTTGTGGTTGCCCACTCCCACTGATTTGTCCATTTTCAATGAGTCTAGCATTACCAAACTCAACTATTCTTATACTATGGTTAGGATAATAAAGTATATACCCTTTAGACTTTTCTGGATAACCGATAAGTAACTACTAATGGTTCTTGCATCAAGCTTCCTTTCATAAGGATTATAAATCCTTATTTCGGCTGGGAAACCCCAAATATGTAGGTGCCTCAAGCTAGGTTTCCTTCTTGTCCACAATTCGTAAGGTGTCACAGGAATCGCTTTACTAGGAACCCTGTTAAGTAAATATGTAGCTGTCTTTAATGCATACATCTATAAAGAAAAAGGTACATTCGTAAAACTTAATATACTCCTAACCATATACATAAGTGCATTATCATGCACAAGCACTATCGTGACATTGCGCTATCGACTGGGATTGAGCGCGATCGTGACAATGAAGGCTTCCTAAAAAGTGCAGTTTCAAACATCCTTCATTCTTTTGGATATCACTTCTTCTCCCGACCTTGAAATGACGTGAAATTTGAACCAAAAAACTCCTCATATATTTTTCTTTCTCTCCACCAAAAATTATGGCCATCTGAATTCATTAGGAAAAGATTGATTGATGAAATTGATGAAGTGTATTGGAATTTCTTAAATGGAATGATTTCACTAAACAGTCAGTAGTATTTTGGCCATACCTTGATTTAAAGATATCCAAATGAGATGATTTTTTATTTAGATTAAACTAGAGGCATATGGATACAAAGTTTTTGAAGAAATCGAATTTCAATTCTGTCTCAGAGAATTCGAAAATCTGTCTTGAAGTGGAGTACAGAGTACTGTTGTAATTTAAGTACTGTCCGAAGTATTTTGAGTATAAATTTCAGTATACTGAATTAAATTGTATAATTTTGGTATCATTAGAAACTTAAGACATAGAGGAACATATGTTTAGAAGAAATTATTGCCTAAATACTCCATTTTCCTTGTCTTAATGACCATGTAAAATTGATCCCAAAATATGAGAAAAGCTGGAATGATTGATTAATGATGTTATAACTTAGTGAATGAATTGTTAATATCAAAGTACCAAAAACATGAGTATAATGGGAATGAAGTTGTTCATATGTAGTAGTTATGATTCAAAAGAGAAGAACTTTATGTATTAAGTAAAGGTGAATGAGAATTTGATATTATGAGAGCATAGACTGCTAGAAAAGAAATAACGAGTAACTGAATTATGATATTAGAGTAATCAAGTGTTCTTGAGGTGTAAACCTAAGAATAAGTTAGACACATTCAAATGATAATGTTTGATTGATTAAGAGACGTGATTAAGGAAACGTACCCAGAATAGTCAAATTGAGCATACATTAAACATGACACATATACCCATGTGTACAATTGAATGTTTATGTAATTGTGCAATTAATAATGTGTGTGCAATGTGTGTATTGCATAATGTTGATAT
>JAOTBA010000008.1:14282576-14293417 GCA_025629845.1 Erythroxylum squamatum | reverse complement strand
GAAGTGCGTTTTGAAACCCTTTGCAGGTTTGGGTTAGTTAAAATACAGCCGTTATGCTGCCCGATTTTCGATAAAATCGGTTTTACGGCAAAAATAGAATAAGAATTAGAATAAGTTTTTAGTTAAAAGATGAGAATTTTGGATATGTATGATTGGATTAAGAAGAATTGACTTTTTCATTGAGAATAAGTTTCCAAATGGTGTTGATGTGTATAAATTTGAATAAGGATGATGAAAAAGAAAGATTGAAAAGGAAGAGTGTGGTATAGGAATTTGAGATTAAAAAGGATGAGTTTCCAAAAGGAAAAATTGTATGGTTTTTGTATGATTTTTGCATAAGAATTGAGTTTGTATGAATGGAATAAGAACGAAAAAAAAAAGTTATACCGGATTTCGGATTGGTATTGTCGTATGGTTTCCAACGCGATAATTTTATAAAATACACGATTTGGGATGTCGGATCCGTGTTTGATTTATTCCACTTTCGATTTGTTTGCTTTCGATTCCGAGACATACGATTTATGTATTCGTATCCGATTTTTCGATTCGATTCGATTCTCGGAATTTGTTTCAATTTGATTCGTTTCGTTTGATTCGATACTTTCGCCTTGTCTTTCGTTTGCATCCTTTGACCTTCGCTTTGGAAATATTCCATTCGTTCGAATTCGGATTCTTTGTTTGTACTTTCTGTCACTTTCCGTTTTCCGTCTTTTTTCGGTTGGGGTCCGGTCCCGATATCGGGTCCCAACATGAGAATTGAGTTCATACAACTTAACTCGTAGTTATAGAATCCCTTATGTTTATAAGTGTTAAAAGATTAGGGAAAAATGTATGCTTATTTTTAAAATAAATTATGAAACAAAATAGAAAGAATTTACCTAAGATATGATAAAATTATCAATCTTTACTGACTCTTACAATAGCTACAAACAATGACTCTAGCTCTCTATGTTAAAAGTACACTTAATTGAGATATTTATAAGCATTTGGAAACTTTATAGTCAAGAATACAAGAAAGTGGGCAAAATCACTAAATATAATAATTTAGTTAGTGGTTGATAATCTTAAAAACTTAAGCACTACTTTAATTGGTGGCTCATCCAACCACTAAGTTTATTGCTAAGTAAGGAAATAGCATAAAAATAGAGATTTGACACATTACCCCTCTCTTATGTTCTTTGTCACGTCCTCCTACATTTTATTTGTATCAAAGCACTATCTTTATCACATCACCATGATCTTCATAAAAAAAATGGTTGATCAAATCTTCAACTGGTTTATACATGATCTAACTTATGCATGACAAAATTTAACTCAACACATGGTCTACTCTTTAAGTATATTTAGTGTTTGGTCTATCCAAACACACTCCTAATTAGACTATTTATCCAAATTAAATTGATCCACACATTAATAATCATAATTAACTAAGATTTTAATCTCACATGATGTACTTGCCCTAATTCATTTAATATACATTTTATGTTATAATCGTTCTAATCCTTAACTAATGCTTTCAATGACTAACAAAATAGTCTTGTACTTGTAAAGAAGCCTACTTTACTTTTGTTTGATTAGAGCACCATTTACGATTAATTCAGTAGTCACATCATTATTAATTTATAATGATCCCGCCAGGATTATGAATTTCGTTCTGTATGAAATAGAGGTTGTGTTGACTTGAAATTCTGGTTTTGTAGCGGAAACGATTAACTATTTTACTTTTTGCTTTACTATGTTAGTCTGTAAAAGTATGTGTTGCCGGTTAAGATGTACCTTCCTGCAAGGTCACCTTGGTTGGTAAATATGTATAGGCTGGTTGTTGTAGTATGTTTCGATTCATAAGGAACAATTTTTGTAGCGCCTCATATTCTTAGGTAAAGCTATTCCTTTTGGTATTGGAAATAGATTTGCATCTTGGGAAATCTTTTGGCTTGTACATAACTCTTGTTGATTTATTTAAATTATTGATTTATCAAAAAAAAGAAATAGAGGTGTTAATATACCGAGTGTAAATACCGATTGGTATCGGCCGGTATTTATAATACCGACCATATATTGGCTAGTACCGAAAATTTTGAAAAATATAAGAATTTATTAGCAAAATTTTCAATTTTTTTTAAAAATTACTCGGCCGCCTCTCTATCTCCCTTTCCCCTTCTTTTTTTCAAAGTTTTTATAATTAATTATTTAGTTAAACTTTTATTGTGATTTTTTAATTTTTAATTTTAAAATAAAATAAATATTTTTATTACTAATAATAATTATACGTTAAATTAAACTTAAAAATAAATTGTTTTATTTAAATTTATTTTAATCTTTAATATAATATTTATTAATAAAATATTAACAAAAATATTTTATTTTTAAAATAAATAATTTAAAAATTATTATTTGTAAACTCATATTTATTTATATATTTTTAATTATTAAATCAAATTTTATTTGAAATTTATATATTTTAAAAATATTTTTAAATTTAATTAAATTTATTAATAATTATTAAATTACTTTTATAAATTAAATTAAATTATAAATTAAATTAAGATATTTATAATTTTAGTAATAATTAATTTTAATTAATTAAATATATAATATATTCATTTATAGTAAACTAAATAATATATGTTTGTGTTTCATGTTTCAATTCTACTTGATTGTTTCTTTATCACAAACTCTTTTTGTAAATTGTAATAATTTGAGAGTTAAAGATATTTATTGTTCTTTTTATCAGATGTTTTGATGTAATTATTATTTATTATATAATGAAAATTGAAATTGTAATATTTTAAATACTTTGTATTATTTTTAATTTTATATTTGTATGATGATTATTCTCTTTTTTTCATAAAAATTGTGGTTATTATTTATACGTGAAATATCTAAAAATTATTGTTATTTTATATTAAGTGTGATTATTATTTATTATTATGATTTTTGAATACATGGTTAAAAATATACAATACAACTGTACAATATGACAATAAACTATTTTGCAATTTTTAAAACAATTCAAGGACTTTCATAAATTTAAAAAATTACTCGAAACGGTACCCGGTATTGACCGGTACTGATATAGTATCGTACCAAAACTCAATCCGGTACGAAATTCTGTACGGTATTCGCAACATTGGATCCCGCTGATATAATTGAAAAATTAGAATTTATAACTTTGTTAAACTACTTATAATATTACTCATTATAGGTCCTATCGATGCTCACAGAGTTACGGTGCTATTAAGGCATACTGTTTAGTGTTCTATGTTCACAAATAGCAAAAGTGCTACATTAATTGATTAATAGATTTGAAATTTCCCAGAAATGCCTATAAAATCTTTATTCTGTTATAATGATTTTGATAGAAGGGAGAAGCAAAGAAAAATAGTCGACAACTAGTTTAGAGGAAGGAGGTTATAAGAGTGTTTTTTAAGGACATCCCGTAGCCTGGGAACTCAAGGACATAATCCACGCCATTGTCAGAACACAAGACACCCAGTCTTATTACCAACTGAACAAACTAATAACCCAACTCTCAGCCTTCCTCAAAATAAAATCGATGTGTTCAACTTATGTCATGACTCGAGGAACCTTGGCTAGTGATGCTTGTACTTTGTGCTCTTCAAATGACAAGTCAATCATTTTCCCATGCAAGAAATTCTCATAAGATGCTAGATCAAAATGACCATGTCCACACATTGCCATGAGAATGACTTTTTCTTCTCCTGTCTCTCTACAATGCAGGGCTTCCCTGATGGTAGCAGCAATTGCATGAGTTGGCTCTGGTGCAGGAATTAATCCTTCCGATCTAGCAAATTGTATTGCACCTGCAATACCATAACATCGTTAATCTTTACCGCCACTCATAATACTATTTGTGCATGGTGTATTTACTTACCTGCGCTTGATTGTGGCTGCAGATTCCCTCTTCAAAAGTGATTTTGCAAGCCATACTAAAATCAAACTCATGTTAAGTTTAGAGAAGGAGATTGTTACCTTGAAAACATTCAGTCTGTGGGATTGCAATTGCTTCCATGAAACCCAGCTCATAAACATGTGAAATCAATGGTGCCATACCATGGTAACGCAGTCCTCCTAAGAAAACAAAAAACATATTGTTGAAGAACAAAAAAGCTGAAATGACCGATTCTAAAAGCTAAATGCAATAACACCTTACCAGCATGAATAGGATCAGGAATGAAGTCATGCCCAAGTGTGTGCATCTTCATCAATGGAGTCATCCCTGCTGTATCACCATAATCATATGCATACACTCCTTTTGTTAGAGAAGGACATGCTGTAGGTTCAACAGCTCTTATGACAGGGCTAATCTTCCCATTGAGCTTCTCTCTAATGAATGGGAAACTTAGTCCTGCAAAATTTGATCCACCACCGGTACATCCTATGATAACATCAGGGGTTTCACCAATAGCTTCCATTTGTCTCAGACACTCCTCGCCTATAACTGTCTGGTGCATCAAAACATGATTGAGTACACTCCCTAAGCAATACTTGGTATCAGAATTTGCAGATGCAATCTCCACAGCTTCTGAAATAGCTATTCCTAAACTTCCTGGACTAGATGGGTTGATTTGAAGAATCTTACTGCCAGCCTCAGTAATGTTTGATGGGGATGGGTGCACCTTAGCACCCCATGTTTCCATCATTAACCTACGGTATGGTTTCTGGTCATATGAAGCACGAACCTGCCATACCTGTATAGTTAGACAAGAGCAGTCTAGGATCAGCCCTTCAAAAGAGTGAACCAAATGCAGGAAGCTAATAACAAGGCAAAAAGAGTGAACCAAATGCAGGAAGCTAGTAACAAGGCACCCGAAAACAACTGAAACTAAACAATCAGCAGGAACTATGTGAAACTAATTGAATTTGATGCCTATGTTGTAGAAGCCACACGACATGATTGTGAAGACAGTTTACTTTTGTAGCACCCTTAACAAAAACATTCATCTTAATAGAACATGTTTGCAATATATACAAATAATAAGAGACTATTATCATCGATTAAAGACCAATAGGATTTTATCCTACCAGAGAAACAGATGTATTCAGATTTCAGATCAATGACTTAGAAAAAGATTACCAATTTGTGACATTGTCTACTATGAAGCAAGTAAATCAACAACCAAATTAAACAAATCCCAAGCCCAATTCAATCGCTAGGCTAATGACGGACTTAAAAGTTCCCTACCTCACAGCCAAGATCAAATAAGCTGCAAGCAAAGGCGAGTGAACTTCCCCATTGACCAGCACCAGTTTCTGTCACAACATTCTTGACTCCTTCCTGAGCATTATAAAAAACTTGTGGAACTGCAGTGTTGGGTTTGTGTGATCCAGCTGGGCTGACACCTTCATACTTATAGTAAATTCTGGCGGGTGTATTAAGAAGCTTCTCCAATCTTTTGGCTCTAAGTTATAGAAAAGGTATGAGAAACTTTTAGGAAGAGAAGCAAAATCCTCGATCACAATTATTTTTTTCTTTTCATTATCAGAACAAACCTGATCAAAGGAGTAGGGCGCCAGAGGCTGTAGATGTCAAGTACCTCTGGTGGAATATCAATGAACTTGTCGTTGGTGGCTTCCTGCTTGATCAATTCATAAGGAAAAAGAGGAGATAAATCTTCAGGTTTCACTGGTTCAAAAGTTTTGGGATGCAGCGGGGGAGGAGGTTTCACTGAAAGATCTGCAATAAGATTGTACCATTGACGTGGAATTTCAATTTCATTCAACCTAGCATTCAAACCTGCTCTTGCTCTAAATCCATTTGAAAGCCTTAAATGCGCTGGCTTTGCTTTCAATGCAAACCATCCAACACGTTCTGCACTTGACAAGAACTCAACAAAACATGAGTATGGAGATCAATCAAAATGGTATTAGGAAAAACAAAAACCACAAAAATGACTGCAGATTACACATATTTTCACTAGGATATGTTGAATATGATTCTAGCAAATAGAGTATACTAATATGATCAGCAGATTAATACCAGAATGCCATCCCCACGGAATTCACGTGCTAGCAATTCTTTTGACTTAAAATTGAAAGCACACAAGAGGGTTATTGGAGAAAACAAGCCTAACAACCTTGAAGTGGAATGAGATGTCGAGTTGGCAAGTAATTGAGTCAAAAGTAGTAATTTATAAATAGCTGTTCTTGTCCCGTCAATGAAGTGCAAGTGGTTATCAGAATATGCTGGGGATTTCCCTTTTTAGTTAGGCTGGTTACTAGCTTAAAGTATCATGTGTTTTTGCTTCTTCTTCAACATAGTCGCAGGAAAATCAAGAAGGTCATTGATGTATCGGAAACACTTAGCAGGACATAATTCATATGTCAGATTGCTTGATCTGATTTCTCCTAAAGACCTCTTAATATATCATTTATGCTTAATATATGCAGTAAATCCCATTTTACATGACAAGCACGAGCAAGCAAATTTACTATAATGGAAAATCAGATCATACCAGGGATTCATCGCTACTAAGATAAACGAAAACGAAAACATTTGCACAGAGGGCAAGCTTGAGCTTGAGGGAAATCCTGTAAATTATTCTTTACCAAGTTATTTTGATAGTGTAGATGACTCGATCCTCCTGAAACTTATATCCTCAATATTAGATCCGAAAGTTCAAGCTTGTTACGAACACGTTCATTTTACTGTCAGACATTTTATTTTTGAAAACAGACAAGTCTATGGCACTTAAGCACATCGTCTGACTTTACCGAGTTCCTCAAGGATGCCATAACAGCGGCAACTCTACAAGGCAAAGATAAACCACACCACTGCTCGCCCATAGCTAAGACAGATCAAACTCAATCAACAAATGAAAGGAACAGTAAGGATCTCTACCTCTGATTTGGATGCTTGAAGGAGTGGAAACATGAACTGGCTTTGCCGGGAAAGAACACTTAGCTGCCATTTTTTTTGCTGGATTCTTTGAAGTTGCATGTAGTGGAGGGTTCGATCCTTTCTAGTTTATACTGCGAAAGGACACTCTGCTTTTGTTTTCCATGATCAGGGAAGATGGTAATGAGGCATGAAATTTATCGTACCGGCTTAGCAGCAGAATTGTGGGTTATTTAATCATGGATACAGTTTGAGAGCGGAGCAGAGAGCTTAAAAGCTGGTCTTGGAGTTTGAGAAGTCAACCTTGGTGACTCGGAAAGCTTTTGAGATTCTTTTCACTTTGCTGTCGAGTGTCCACGTCATTTGACGAAGAGAAAGAGAAGGAGAACACTTCCAAAGGACTTCAAGGCTGAAGCTGGCTTTACTATTGTTTTGAAAATCGGATCGGATCGACTGGTTTAACTGGTTTAATCGGTTATTGATCGGTTATTCGGTCCGGTTTATTTTTAAAAATTGGTTTCTAATTGAACTAGTGAGAACCGGTCAAAATCAGTCAATTAACCGATTGAACCAATCCGGTTCGACCACTGATTTAATGAATTTTTATTTTTTAATATTTTTATATTATTTGCCATATTTTTGTATTTTTTAATATTACTAATATTATATATAATTATGACGTCACACCTGTTCAACCGATCAAACCGGTGACCAATAAGGCTTCCGGTTCGATGTCCGATCTGAGTTTCAAAACCTTGAGCTTTACGCATGAGATATGATTTATTATCCAAAAAAAAAATGATTTATTTATCCCAAAAAAAAGATTTATTTAGTTATATACTATTCTTTGCTTTGAAAAATGTACTTACTTTTACCGTGATTAAATGATATTAAAAATTAGAAGATAAAATGTTGATCGATAACCATTTATAGAGTACGTTAAAAGCCTTTTCCTCCACGAAAATATGTACTTGCTAATTACTAACAGTTTTATTTAAACAATATTTATAAATTTTAATATCTTCCTTTGGTTAATTATTTTTAAAAATTGAAGTAAGTTGTGATTTTATGATTTTTCAATTATTTTTTTTTTAAATTCCTTAGTATAGGCATTGTCACTTATAACAGATCATCTGCTCTCATAAACCTTATCCAATCTTATTCATTCACATAAATATGTGACCATATCTTTCTTTGCCTGTAATGTTAAATTAGGAGGTATAGAGACAGCTCTGTAAGACCACAAAGATGTACAATTGACGTGCCTAGGATGTTTATTATCCTGTTCTCTTACTATCTCATTCACACTTGCACTTGATTCTATGGGTATGCCTAAAATCACATTTTGGCCCCGTTTGGTTATTGGCTGATCAACTATTTTTTAGTTGATTAACTAAAATCAGCTAATTCACTTTATTAAGAAGCTATTAATTTGTTTGGTTATAAGCTGGTTGGATTAGCTGATTCAACCCAACCAGCTAAAAATTTAGTAGCTCCTTGTAAGGAGCATTTAAGGCAATCAGCTAATTATTTTGTGTAGCTTGCATAAGAAACCGACTGTTTCCTCTTTTCTTGTTTCCATTTTATATTTTACACTTTTCTTTCTTTTCGTTCAGATGTACATTTAGGGCTGCCGATCACGCTAGCCTCTTCTCTCTGACGTTATCCCACGACGACGATTGACGACGATAACTTAACCAGGGTTTGTTTTCAAGTTTGTGATCGGAAAAATAATCTTAACCCTTTTCTCTTTTCCTTCCATTCTCTTTATTTGAACGTGTAATTGTATGTTTATTGTGTGGGCATGCTTGGTTCTTGAAAAGTCATTAACTTGGTTATTGATTCGAGGGTTTTTGTTGGATGAAAGTTAACTACTTGATTAAAAGTCCATGACTAAAAGAGATTGGGAGTGACTTCGTGTTTTTCTTTTAAGGCTTGTTTATTTTGAACTCTGAAGCTTATGAGAAACTAGGCTTTGTTGTTAAAATTGCATCTTTACGTTATCAACATAGTATTGAAACTATTTGGGGTAACAGATGGGCTTGATGTACAATTGGTAGAATGAGTTAGAGGTTGCTCTGAAATTATGCACTGGGAGTGCAGATGGTTTGGTGTTAATACTGTTGTTTGAATACCAATTTCCATCTGTTCATAACCTTCTCTTTTTCCTTTCTTTTCAACAGTTTTGACTATTACTTTTCTTCTTCGCTTCAATTGTTATTTTGTGTAATTGTTGTTCTTTACGATGCGTAGATACCTAGAGAATACTTGGAGTATCTAAAATTTGAGTACCTTTGGTAGAGATATTACAAATATGGGTAGATCAGTTGTGATATCCCTTAAAAAATGTATTTAGAGCCTTATTTTCCTCTTCTGTTGGTAGAACAATTAAAAATTTAAGCTTGTTACTTTTGATGATGAGCGTTGATGACCTTGTCCTTTTTCTAAGTAAGCTTGATTCTTTGTTTTAGTTTTGTTGGCCTTGTGATCTGTCTTTGATGAGATTGTTGGGCCATCAAGGTTTTGAAATTAAGGTCAGAAGAGAAGATTTCTCCAGAAGGTTATATAGTTTGAAAGCTATGCATATTTTCCTTCTTTTGTATCTGTTTTCGAACGAAAGTAACCTTACATGCTACAGAGTTGCTCTAATTTTCAAACACATTAGTGAGGTTGAGTTCTAATTTTCAAACACATTAGTTAGGTTGAACAATTATTGCGTTTTCCATGCAAAGTAATTGGTTTCATCTGGTATGTTATTCTTGTACCACCTTGCTACTTGTTTCTTTACGTTGCATCTATACTGATTCCAATTCTACTTTTGCTTAATCAATTTATGCAATAGATGATACATAGTGGTTGTTTTGATGAATTTGCAAGTTACGTCTGGATAAAGTAGGAGCAGAAATGCTTGTCCACTCACATCGGTCTAACAGGTAACTTATCCTGTAATCTGTCAATGCTTGTTGGGAACCCGACCCTCGTAAGTTATGGGCCCGACGTCCTAAGTGACATCTGAACGCGTACCACAAGGGTGGCATGCCTACATTAGGAGAAACCTCAAAATAGAATTTCAATTTGACTTATTTAGAAAATTTGTGACTCTAAATCTCTAGTTTATTTAGAGACCAGAACCAACTCATTTGGAGATCTTATAATAAAGGTATGGCTGAAAGAATTTAACATGGTTTTGACCTCAATCATGTTATACCCATCTTGGGGAAATTAGCATAACTGTCATTAGAGATATCAGGTTAAGATCATCTTAGGACGGTTTTAAAGAGGACTTTGAGATCTACAACTTTGTAGAAGACCTCAAAGACATATTCTATCTTCTGAAGGGTCAAAAATGGAGTAGAAGATAGATACAGACGAAAAACAGACTAATGGAAAAAGACAAACAATGGGGAAATTGCTATAACTTTCCCTAAAGATATTGGATTAAGGTGTTCTTTATATGGTTCAAAATAGTACTTCAAGATCTACAACTTTCATGAAGACCTCAAAGACAGATTCTATCTTCTGAAGGGTCAAAAATAGAGCAGAAGATAGGTACAGACGAAAAAAAGACTAATGGAAAAAGACAGATGAGTGGGAAAAATTACTATAACTTTCCGTTCAGATTTCAGATTAAGATGTTCTTTATATGGCTCGAAAGAGGACTTCAAGATCTACAACTTTCATGACACCTCAAAGATAGATTCTATCTTCTAGAGGGTCAAAAAAAGAGCAGAATATAGGTACAGACGAAAAATAGACTAATGGAAAAAGACAGACGAATGGGGAAAATTACTATAACTTTCCCTACAGAATTCAGATTAAGGTGTTCTTTATATGGTTCAAAAGAGGACTTCAAGATCTACAACTTTCATGAAGACCTCAAAGACAGATTCTAACATGCCCCATTAGTACAACTACCTCCATCTATGATCAAGTTACACACCTTTCCACCCACCAAACACCTTGAATGGAATAGGTTCTCCCT
>JAOTBA010000008.1:14246383-14260173 GCA_025629845.1 Erythroxylum squamatum | reverse complement strand
TCGGGTAAGAGGTTGGACATCCGGTAACGGGTTCCAACAGATATTTATAAGGAATCTGTATAAGTAGTTGGGTCTCGGAAACGGGATCCAACATTGGGTTTTCTTTTGAGTACTGGACATTCAGACTTATAATGTCTTGGCTTGTTGCACTCATAGCATATCACGGACGTCTTCTCGATCTTTCCGTCATCTTTGCTATTCTTCTTGATGAATGGATTTCTTTTGCCCTTCTTCTTCCACATTCGTCTAATCTTCCTTGAAATAAAAGATAGCTCGTCTTCATCTTCACTCAACTCCTGTTCTGACTCACTGGAATCATCGTTCTTCGTTTCTTCGGTCTTTAGTGCTTTCGATGATGAGTTCCTCTTTCTTTGAGTCTTGTAGTTCTTCTGTCCGGCGTTTAGCGCTATCAACTTGTCCTGTCTGGGCTTGTCTTCAGCATCGAGCTCAACTTCGTGTATCTTAAGGGATCCAAGCAGTTCGTCAAGCTTTAACATGCTTAAATCTTTGGCTTCTTGTACAGCTGTAACTTTAGGTCTCCATTTCTTTGGTAGACTCCTTAAGATCTTACGCACATGATCTTGGTTGTCATAAGTTCTTCCGAGAGCTTTAAGTCCATTAATAATTGTTTGAAATCTTCCAAACATTTAATCAATAGATTCTTCATCTTTCATCTTGAAAAGCTCGTACTGAGGCATAAGAATACTTATCTTGGATTCTTTAACTTGATTTGTACCTTCGTGTGCGATGGATAATGTGTCCCACATCTCCTTCACAGTATCACATCCGTGGACTTTGTCGTACCCACTTCTGCTCAAGGCACAACTCAGAAAGAACTTCGCCTTCGAGTTTAGTTGAAATCTCGCCTTCTGATCAGCATTCCATCTGATATGTGGAATAGGATTTCCCTCTTCATCTACAGGTGTGTATGGTCCATTCTCTGTGATGTCCCAAAGGTCAATATGAGTAGATTCGATAAACAATCGCATCCTATCTTTCCAGTAGTGATAGTCTTCTTCGTTGAATGTCGGAGGTCTAGTGACTGAGGCACCTTCCGCAATATATGTATGTGATTCCGCCATGAATCTTGATCCACACTTTGTTACAGTGATCCTTGGACACCAAGCTTTGATACCAATTGAAGTGAATCACACGTTAATAAAATACTTAGTGAATGATATACAAATGCACAAGAAGGGGGGGTTGATTTGTGTATTCTTTTTCAGTAATCCCCTTTTAAAACAATTTCTTAAAAGAAACTTGTTCTTTTCTTTTTCAGAACCCTCTAAAAATCCAATGTTGTAAATCGTTTTCAAAATTAGTAAGTCAAAACAGTAAGTTCAACAATGTAAAGTTAAGAGAGAGTTGAGAGATGTAGACATAACAATTTTATCCTAGTTCACCCCAAACTGTGGGCTACGTCCAGTCCTCAGATGTCTATCTGAGATTTCACTATCTCAAACACTTTACAAGTATTCTTTGTCACTGAGCCTCTTCAGGTCTCGTACACTCAAGTATTCTTTCACTCTTAGCCTCTTCAGGCTATCTATCCTTCTTTCAACTGAAAGAAAGTCTGAGATTTGTTACAGAAAATAGCTCTACGTATTTCGCACAATACACTCTCTTGATTTGCTAAGCTTTTTAAAATTCGCTAACTTCTGCAGTCTTTGACTTCGACTCGTATTTATAGCCTTCGTCTTCAACTACTTCTTGAAATTATTTCTTCTTGAATCTTGTTCTTCAAGAAATGGTTAATCACTTGAGTTCTATAACCAACTCAAGCTGAATGGTAATCCGACGTGGTCTTCGGATCTTCCGTCTGTGTTTTTGGCTTCCGTCTATAAATTTTTCTTTCACACTTCCGTCTATAAATTTTGGCTATGCGCTTCTGTCTATAAATTTTGGCTCTGCGCTTCCGTCTATAAATTTGGCTCTGCGCTTCCGTCTATAAATTTGGCTTTGCGCTCCCGTCTATAAATTTGGCTCTGTGCTTCTGTCTATAAATTTTGGCTTTGCGCTTCTGTCTATAAATTTGACTCTGCGCTTCCGTCTATAAATTTGGCTTTCATGCTTCCACCTATAAACTTGGCTTTCATGTTTCCGCCTATAAAATTGACTTTCATGCTTCCGTCTATAAACTGTATCATCTGTCTTTTGCTTCTTCCGTCTGTCTTCTTCTGCTTCCGTCTTACTTTTATCTTTTTGTTATTATTTTTTCTTCATCAAAATTATCAACATAAAGTCATTCTGACTTAACAGAAAGGTCCAATAATATATAACCTTATCCCTATTTGGTAGAGAGGCTATTTCAGATAAGTTATAACCATTGCCAATTCCCGAATGAAAATAGGAAAAGATCATAATGGATTTCATGGTTGGCCTACTTTATACAAGTACTCAATATGATTCAATTTGGGTGATAGTAGATAGGTTAACAAAGATAGCCTATTTATTACATGTGAAGACCACCTACTTGGTGTTCAAGCTCATATAAGTGTATATTAAGTGAATAGTGTGCCTCCATAGGGTGCCCATATCAATATTCTTTGATTAAAGATCACAATTCACATCTCAATTTTAGAGGAAATTACAGGAGGCATTGGGCACCACATTAGATTTTAGCACAACATTCCATCCTTAAAATGATGGGCAACCCGAGAGGATGATTATGACCATAGAAGACATGCTGAGGATATGTTTGATGGACTTCGATGATAGTTGGGATTCGCACTTCCTCTGATCAAGTTATCATAATAACATTAAGATAGCGCCTTACGAGGCATTTTACGGATAAAAATATAGATTGCCGATGTGTTAGGAGGGAGTAGGCGAGAGGGAGGTGTAGGGCCCAAAACTAATCAAGATCACATCAAAGAAGATTTCATTAATCAAAGAGACTAGAGAAAACATTCAACGGATAGAAGAGTTATGTAGACCCGAAGCATAAAGACATGGAATTTTTAGTTCGTGAATTTGTATTTCTAAAGTCATCTCCGATAAAGGGTGTGAAGAGGTTTGGAAGAAAGAAAAACAATCTATAACATATATTAGACCTTACAAGATTACAGAGAAGGTTAGAAACATGACATATTGATTGGTGTTAACTCCGAATGTGTCCCAAGTCCACCCATTATTCTAGGTTTTTACACTTCATAAATACATTTCTAATCCTTCTCATATACTCTACTGCAGAATATAGAGATGAACAAGAATCTAACCTACGAAAAAGGCCAAATAGCTATTTAGATTCTAATGAGTGTCAGTTATGGTAAAGTAGATTCTTATATCTAAGGTAATATGGAGGATTAGCAATATCGAGAACATCACTTGAGAAATAAAGTAAGAGATACAAAGGTTGCATCCATACTTGTATCCTCAATAAAGCATTGTTATAAAATTCGATAATGAATTGTTTTTCATGAGGAGGGGAGATTGTACTATCCCCCTATATATACACATATCTCACTTCCACCATCATCTTTCCAATTTTTCATTTTTACCCCCCTACGGTTACTATTTATAAAACGATCCTTTCCCTTTATTCTTCACCATCGACAACTCTAAATAGCTAAACATATATACCAATCAACTCCTCTCTTCAAGCTCGTCATTACCATACCCATTTTACCTCACAACACCACCAGAATCATCATAAAAATCGAAAGAAAAATTAGATAAAAACTCAAATCTTTGATTTGTCACCTCTGGTGAGTGTTGCCAACCACCACAACCACCATTAGACTCCCCTTTACATCAAGAGAAAGACTTATGGTCTTGTTGCCGATCACTGCCTTTATCGCTGTTGATTGACAAAAATAGAGGTTAAGGCTCCAAATAAAATTTCTTTAATTCGTTGAGATTTGTTGAGAATATGAGTTTCTTATAGTTATAAAATTTGTTCTAATCATCAAGAGCTTTCATTTGATATTAAAATTATTGAATTTTGAGAGTGAAAAATTTATTAATCATTGGAGAAATATTCAGATGATTGGAGGAATATTCTAATCATCAAAGATATTGTTTCAGTAACCTTTTGGCAACTTTTATTTCAAAAAAATTTTGAAACAATCCTATAAATTGTGCTAATTAGTTTCCTTTAAGAACCATAGCAAAATTCTTAAAGGTTTGTGAATTAAAAATTAGGAAAAGTTTAAGTGAGAATATGATCAAGTTCGAATTGCTTAATTGGACCATCCTAGCAAACCTAATAAGTCCTAGGTTGCTAATTGAGCCCAATGACTTGTAAATGACACTGATTAGGATATTTTCTTTCCTATTTTATAGGTATATGAAGAGTGGGATCCATATTGCAAGGTTTAAACTGAAAAATAAATCAATCAAGTAAGTTCATATCTATCTACCGATATCAAATCCATACTCTCTGTTGAGTATGGATCTAGGTTGCCTTGAGTGATGACTTGTTAAGCAATGATAGATACCCTTATTCTTATGCACGTGGCTATGATATGATATGATATATATATATATATATACACACCTACAAGTATATACATTTACATATGTAACTTAAGTAGTCATTATCATGATGCCTATGTGAATAATACTGCAATATCTAAGTATATGGATCGAGTTTGGGCACCTATAGCATACTGCATGCATTAATGATAGTTCTCATATAACTGAGTGCTTGTTTGAGAAAATGCATAATCGATATTTGGTTTATGTGTGGATGTGTTTAATTATTATTATAGAGGACAAAAGATCTATAGGACATGCTATTTGATGGAAATGCATCAGAACTAGGTGCACATTGGTTTGATTATGAGAGATGATTGTGATATGACATTAAGATATGATATAGACCAATCTAGATTGATGTTTAGCTCCCAGACGAGTCCTTATCTAACATATATATTATTGATATGATTATGACTTTGGATGTATTAAGAGCCAGTTTGTTGGTGATGTTTAGCTCCCGTAGCCTCTTTAGACTAAGAAAGCCTTACAACTATATAAGTATATGTGTATGGTTGGGCTATTGGTAATGCTTAGCTCCCTGCAACTATTCAAGGTATAGTATTGTGAGGATGTATCCTTGGAGGCTTGGGTCTTACAAATATTCCTTCTCTATGATTTATTGTGTATTTTATAATTTATCATGCATCATATCTTTGTGTTTATACTAATATAAACTGTATATTGTGTAAGCATGTCATTATGTTTTGTAAGGCAATATAGACTTACTTAGTGAGGTTTTAACTCCCCTAAACTCTATTTTTTAGGTTAGTTGCCACCATCTTCACAGAAGTGACTCCAAGGAGTGTGGACTGTAATATATCTACTTCTACGTATGCTTTTTCACTGGCTTTTCACTTCTACTTATACTCTAATGTTCGTAGTGATATGATTTAGTATGTTAAAAAAATTTCTTTTGATGCATGCTAATATTACTATACTTCATTGTGTTTGTATTTACACATTTTATTTTTATCACTAGTAGTGAGGCTTACGTGTAATCTAAGAGCTTTTAGAGTTTTGTGTGCGATAACATGGTCATTTGGGTCGTGAAAATTCTTTCTTTGGATATGTGACCCAACATTTATGCCTTAAGTAAGCTAAAGTGTCATTTACAAACCTTCTTTAGTACAAACATTATGATGCAAGGTCAACAAAGTTTCAATAAAAAGAATATTGAGTTTTAATTTGTACAATGAATCATAAAGAAAGTTTTAATTTGAAAAATGTCTAATAATATCAGGTTTTCACAAAGAAACTAAGTTTTTTTAAAAAAAAATTAGAGGTGCATAAAAAGTTTAAAAAGGCTTAAATAATGTCTAATGTCTAAAATCAATTGTTAAGTTCTAATAGCTTTAACTAGAGCTTTGACTCAGTTTCTCATTGGGACAAAATTTTCACTTGGATATATGATTTGGTTCATAAGGAATCCCTACAACATATTAGTAATATGAGTGATACATTTAGAGTTAGGCTACTAAGTATTATAAGAAACTTTTACTAAATTTGATTCGAAAACATAATAAAGCATTATACTTAACTTTCTTGTCAAACCATTCTTTACATCTCAAGCAATCTTTCTAATAGTTTCCAGTCTTCTTATATAAATGACATCAATGTGTTCTTGATTCATTCTTATAGATTAAAGCTAATGACATATTAAACTTATGTGGCATATGCTTTTTCTTTCTTTTATCCTTTCCTGTCCTCTTTCTAGCTCATTGATTAACTGAGTGAACTTCTTATTCATTAAGCCTTTCTTGTCCTCTTATATAAGTATACTTTGTAACTCATTCGCACTTTATTTTTCCATTATAGTAATGTAACTCAATTGGAATAGATTATATTCAAGAGGCAAGGAATTAATAATAAACTTCACAAGGAGACTTTCACTTACTTTCATTCCCATGTATTTTAATCTTGTCATTGTATATGTCATTTCAATAACATCTCATGTATGTCATTTCAATAACATCTCATGCATAGTATGAGAACCATCAAACTTTATGGTGATCAATATACCCATTAAAGTTCCAACAAATGACTTATCAATATAATCAGACTAAAAATTATTTTTAACAAACTCAAGGTATTCCTTGACACTTTAGCATTGAGAACATTCATTCATATAAACATTAAACTTAGTATATCCATTCATATAAAAACGAAAGACTTTTCTTTAGCTTTGCTAATGTTAGCAAGAGCAACAGACTTATTAGTTTGGAGTGTCAAGTCAAGACTTAAATTCCTAAGTTGAACTGAACTTATTCACACTATTTATTAAGTTATTGCTATTGAACTTCACAATAGACAAAGCTTGCAAGTGAACAGTAATATAATTAGATGTTGCAAAATATATTAAGTACTCATACATCATACATGAATGCTTTGAGTCATAATTTAAGCACATAAACATAGTCAAATAACAATTATATTAACAATACACATATTTTATAGTTCTTATTTAGGTGAAACAACAATACATAAAAAACATAAATTGAAGCTTAGTATTTTATTCACATAATTGATAATTATGTATACTATAATTAGATATGTTTGTTATCTTTGGATACACTAAATAGATCTACCAAAGTATACCAATTAATTACCATCATATTCATCAATATAAAATAAACTAATCAACCTTTAGGCTATATTCTCAAATATTTTATTATCAATTAACTTTACCCTACCTATTAAATAAAAGGATTAATTGTAAGAAAAATGTCAAACTTTTCTCAATAACCTAAACTTTAAAAAGTAGCGTAAATGCTTGAATTTTTAATTTGTTGTGAAATAGCTTGACATTAAATTCTCTATTAAAGTAGCTGATGTTGCGTACCACGTCAGACTAATAATTTTGCCACATATCTGCTACATGTTTGATTTTTTCTACGTAATTATTTAAATAATTTAATAAATTTTGAAAAAGGAAAATCCTAATTGACTCTTCCTCTATCTATTCTCCATCTCCTCTCTGTCAACACTATTCTACACCCAGGTTCAATCTCCCAGCTCCTTCGTCGTGATAGAGTAAAGCTAAAAGATTTGTTATAAAACCATCAAAGCTATTTGCTATATTTTAACATTTCTACCTTGCCTAGCTCTAATTAAAGAATTCAAAGGCGAATTCAAACTTATCTTGTTTGCTACAAACCTATCAAACCTAAAAGTTCCAAGCTTTGTTACAATCCTAGAATACTAGGTATATTTTGGAACTACTTTTATGTTTCTTTTTTATTTTTTTTTCCATTAGTTTGATTGTTTGATATATAAGCAAAAGCACTTGTGAGAAAGATCACATTTATGGCATATAAATATACTCTCTTGTATCCATTAAAAAATGTTGAAACCATGCAAATGGGATCCATAAGTTTCACTGGCTACACGTAAAAAGAAATCCAGCTGTCAGCAATATAAAAAGCGGTGAAGTTCAAAATCTATATAGATTCAGTGCCTTTAGTCATGAAATAAGGAATTGAATAAACTATAATATATTTTAAGAACTTCGAGACGAGCACATTATCTACTCCATAAAATTTTTTTTAGTTAGTTCCTATAGGTCTTATGGGTTATCTAAAGTGAGTTTCCTCCTAGGCATATCGACTTCCCTAGAGTATGAATAATTAGATGTAAAATTACATCTTAAAGGTCATCCATGGTATTCATCAAATCCCTGTAATATAAGTTGATACTCCGTCCTATGTGCTAGTGTTTCTATCCTTGAGATGTTAAATAACTCACTGTTCTGACAATTTTCTATCTACTTTATCTCAAGGCCTAATTAATTATATCTATGACCAGAACTTCTAGATGCAAAATAGCATGAACATCCTACTTGTATAGAAAACAAGACAATAAAAAGTAAAAAATAAAAAACCAGCCTTGCGACATTAGATTCTGATGACTGATTTTTTACACTTGTTTACAGATTCACCTCTGAGTAGACATTATACAACTTGATTCCATTTTCACCTACAAATAAAAAAGGTCATTCGTGAACACAAGTTTTTTTGGCTTCTCCACGTGATTCATAGTTTAGTAGTGGCTTTCCTTTTTTTTTTTTTTTTGATCTTATAACTAGTTTTAGACCTCCAATTATTGATAATCAGTTTTAAGCACGATTCAGTCAATTTTACAAGAACTTTCCTGATTGAATAGAAGCAAGCCAGATATCTAAGTTTTTAATAAAGTACTCGTCTTAATAAGGAACTTAATATGGTAAGCCAATCATTTAGAACGCCGTAATGTTGTAATGCACTATCTATCAGTTAAAAAAAAACTATATTTTGACTTGTGACCTATGTTTAACGATTAACAGAATCAAATATTAAATAACCAGATTGAAACTCAGAAGAAAAAGGTAATCAAATCTTGCCTAACTCAATCATCAATACACATTTATCAATTTCCTTCTTTGATATTAGTTACTCAATTTCCTTTTTCTTGTTGCAGAATAGCAATGTTAAAAACTTGCGTAGTTTTCCATGTCAAAATTTGAATGTAATACCCTCTGTGTCGAAGCCATTTGGTACCATAAAATCAACACAAATATGAAAGTTAGAGCCAGATTTCTTAGGGAGGAATGGAATATTTCACATAAAATCTACATTGCGGTTTTAGCTAAATTATTAGATGATGGAATGAAATGATTACAACGAGGTAAACATTGGATACTTGGTCTTACAAGAGTGCATGACTAACTACCTTAAGGTCCAATGAAGTCATAAAATCAAGGATTTGATAGTTTATTAGTTGTGCTATATTTGACGTATATCTGCTAAGAAACATCTATGAATCAAGAAAGTTGCCACAGAATTAGGATCATTGAAAAAGAGTGGGAAACTTCTGAAAATGCAAGTGGGTATATTGCTGGACTTCAGATTTTTCTACACCAATATGCATAATGCTCATCTTTACGAAGGTTAATTACTGACAAGACCTCTACATTGTAAACAAATAAAGCTGCTCTCATCACATAAGGCATCTAAAACAATTTGCATCATGTATGTCTCTCATAGTATTAGAGTTCCCATTATTATAGTAATCAAATGGGCATCTTTAGCTAAATGCAGATTTTCTGTAGCGAAGTTAACATAATCCCTGCCTAGACAATGAAGACAGCAAGGAAGGAGCAGACAGTAACAAGGTGAAACAAATCCTTACACAGAGGGAAATCCAAGATGGAGCAAGCAAGCTCAAGGAATGTTGGAGCTACATAAAAAAACTAGCGGAGATGAGAAGGAGACTAGATGTATAAAGAGTTATTAGGGATTTTCTTTTCCCAAATTTATTAAACTATAAAATAATTATGTAAAAAAATTGAAAATTTGGCAAAATCGTTAATTTGACATGGAATGTCATGTCAGCGACATTAACAGATAACTTAACGTCATACTATTTTCACAATAAATTAAAAGTTTGAATATTTTAGCATTATTTTTTAAATTTTGAGTTAGTATTGCAAAATTAAGTTTAAGATTTTTTACAATTAACTCTTAAATATATGATTATCCCTTTTAAATCATAAGTAACTAATTTTTTAAAATTTAATAATTATGAAACTTTTTAATTTCGTCAATTTAATGACTAATAAATTATTCATTATATAACTATCAAACTAAATAAATTATACAATTATCATTTAGCACGATCTATTACTAATCAATTGCTAATTAAAATAGTTGCATGATTAGAAAACTTAATTATTTATATCAATAATTTTAATGTCTAAAAGAATGCAATTTATAATCCAAAACAACCCGAATAAGATTTCACGATTTTTATACTTCAAATGTGTTCACTTTATTATAAAATTCACATGTTTAATCCATGAAATTTAACATGTAAAATAATCAATGCAAATAATGGCATACACGGAAGGACAAATTGAAAGTTTCAATCATGGAAGTGGTACTTTTATGCTAAAACGTTTGGCTTAGAAACAAACGAGACCACTTTCCTTTTTTATTATTTTTAATATATAATGTCTAGCTCGAATTATAAATACAACCTTTCATTCATGCAAAAGCTCTATCCGTATCCAACAAATCAAACGGTGATACATGTTAATTTTTAAATCAGCATTTTCTTTGTTTTGTAACTAATACTATATGTAAACTTTTTAATTTTTGTTCACAACATTTTTTATAAATAAACTAAAACTAAAGAGAATTATAATGGGACATTCTCCTTTTTATGTATCATAAAATTAGTTCAAATTTTAATATATTCTATAATTTTAATGGTCCAACAATAATATTTTTGTAAAAGATAACCCTTGTTAAAATTCACATAATCATTCATGTACATATACTAACAAGAAATAACAATTAAGTCATTAGTTTAATGTAACATGTACTTTGTTTTTACTTATTTGTAGATCAAAACCAATGCTAATTTGTTTGATGCAGCCTTTTACGAACACATTATATAGTCTGCTCCATTTAAATAAATTGCATGCGGAATAACTTTAGGAGAGTAAAATTATAGTATGACCATCACCAATTTTGGTCCTTTGAACTTTGCATTGAGTGGAACAAAGGAAAAGGCTTTGAGATGTGATAAAGCCCGCAGCGAAAGGGAGCTTGTGAGGAGACAGACTAATTCATAACGTATCAATAGAAGATAATTGGATACTAGCGGATGCTTGCATTTGCATTAGCATTTGCATTTTCCTGTATCATATGAAATTATTGATTATGTCAAAAGTTGCAGTAATATATATTCGATGTCCAAGATATATTACTGCGAAGCTAGAACACGATAGATGGACGAATCTAAAACAAGATTGAGGAGAAATATGGCTTCTCTCTCTCATTTGTTGCCGCTCACTGCATTCTTGACTGCGTCAGCAGCACCTTGTGCCTTTTCCTGAAGTTGCTGACCAGCCTGCCAAAGTTCCACAAAAACAACAGTTAATATGCTTTGATGTTTCCTGCTGTAGGCGTAAAGAGCGTCATGTACCTGTTGGGTTGACTCCATGGCAGAGTGAGCCATGTCCTTGGCCTTGTCCATCATTTGGCTGCCCTTTTCCTATTAAAGAAAAATTTTAAAAGGACATCAGTTCACGTCAAATTCTGAGAACAATGTGAATTAAAAAAGCTCACCTCAGCTTGGCCCTTGGCCTGACCAGCCTGGAAACTAGTGTTCTGGGATTGGTTCATCTCGAATAATTGAGTCTCTTAGTAGTAATACAAATATAATTGATTGTTGGCTATGCAATTACTGGCTTCTCAGGCCAAATTTATGCATCACCGCTTCACAGGTATCATTCCTAAATTCCATGTGTCACCACCTCGGCCAACGCCAGACGTTTAGGCCCTGGGACCAGGACACCTGTTGACATTTTCAAATATTTTCGTTACGATAATCAAGGGGCTACTGAAATTTAGACGTAAGTGCATTGGATGATAAGGGTTGGGTCCTACTTATAAACCCTTTTTGTTATTCAAAATCATACTTACCTTGGTCTTTCGTCTACCACGCCTAATTTTAACTTGTAAACTTTAAATGATTAGTTTGATCGAATTATGCAGTTTAATAGTTATTACAAAATGCTCTTCCAACGCAACTGAAGAAGACGGTGAAGTGAAACATTGAACCAGTTTGAATTTCTCAGTATAGGTAATTCTCTTGTCATTTGCATTTTCATGTAAAAGTTTAAATTTGAGACCTCTTATTCTTAATGTGAAAGTATTAAAACTTAATTACATCGACACAGGTTACGTTTTTTTATATATATTTAATTGTTTTCTTTATGGTTTCAATTAGTTTTTAATAATTTTAGTTACAACTCTCCAATATATTCTTCACTTTTTTCTTTTTTTGAGAAATTCCTGTCCAATAAATTCTACTAACATTTTGTTTAAACTTCAAAATTATATGATCATTTTGAATTTCTTTATATAGGATTAAAAAAAGTTAAATTAAAAAAGTGATGTCCATAAAAATAAGTTGAAGGAGTCATGGTGAGCCGTGCAATTTCCTTCATAAATTACTATACGTAAACAAGGATTCAACTTAAGTAACGTCAAAAGGGCTATTTAGCTCCTAACGTTTTTATGGATGTACAAAATAGCCCTTAATGTTTCACAGCACTCAAATTGAACCTAACGTTTATCAAATGTTCAAACTAAGCTCTAACGTTTGGAAAACTTTCAAATTGAACACTGACCAGTGACAACGTTAGGGCACCATCAATTATCTACTAACATGGCCCGTTCAAATATGACGTGGATTTTTTTAATTCTATGGATGCCAGATGCTGACATGGTTATAGATGTGGGCCCCACATCCATATGAATTGCAACGTCTCTGTGTGAGGCGGATACATTGTGTTTCGAACCATCAAACGCAACATTTTTGGACAGATCAAACGCAACGTCTCTGCGCGAGGAGGAAATGATGTGTTTCGAACCAAACTCCTCCCTCACATGCTCTGTTTGGGACATATGAAACATAACGTCTGACGTAACATTTTTTGATAAACATCCTCCAATCCCTAATCCCTAATATGCCATCTTCTTCCTATACAATCCCTCATCTCGCGTTTCTTCCCTCTTCTCCCCTACGTGTAATTATTTGTTATTGTTGTCACACACACCAAGCAACTCAACTCACACGCTCATCGGGTGTCTATATCTAGAGGTCGACATTTCATCATGGTAGGTCGACTATTGTCTGTCTTTTATGTTTTGTGTGGTCCCCTAAATCTGATTATTTGTGTGCTTGTTGTCTACATCTCAAGTTTAATTCAAGCCAAACCTCATCTCAATTGCCTAACCATATCAAAAGTTATGACCAAATTATTGGAACATAATCAAAGATAAATTTCCAGATTTTCATCCTACATCATTAATCATGTTCCATTCATCAATTCAAGAAGAGTGATGCTTATACTTACTTGATTTACCCAAAGCTTCTTCAATCAATAGGAAACCCTAGCTCTCCACACAATCCACTATCATCATCTTGAAGGTTGGATGGTTTGGGTTTTCTTATGGAGATGAAGAAGATGACATGGTGGAAGTAGCAAATGAAAGATGAGGAAGCTAGGTTCAATTTTTGGTGAAGGTTGGCAACAAACCGAAATGAAGAAGATGAAGAAGCTTAAAGAGCATGGAGAAGTCACGTAGAAGAGGAGAAAGCAAGACAAAACAAGAAATGACTTGGTCTTTCAATATAATAACGTGGGTTATGGCATGTGGTGTGGCAAGTGACACTTGTCACTTGCCACATGTCATTTCCTTATGGTCTCACTTGATTTTTCTTATTTAACTAGTCCATTTGTTTCCAAATTCTACTCTAATTGT
>JAOTBA010000008.1:14190157-14225983 GCA_025629845.1 Erythroxylum squamatum | reverse complement strand
ATGAATTGAATGTTTTCCCGGGAGACGATAGTGATTCTTTCGTGTCTTGGTAATTTTCTTGGTAAAAAAAATCTGTACTTTAATAATCCAAGGCAGATTTGTCCCAAAACACCCGATTGGATATTTTGAATGAGAATAAAAAACACAGGGGTTAAAATGAACGAATCAAAAATACAAGAGCTAAGATGAATAATCAAGTATATCACAGGGGTTCTTTTATGTGATTTGCCGTATTCGCCAGATATATCATTAATGCTGCTGAAAGTTAGATGAAGAAGAGGAGATGCAGAGACCGAAAGCTTACAGTCAAAGTTAGCCATAGCTTCTCTCAGAGATGGCAGGCTTATTATACGATGTATCAAAGAGAAATTACTGTCAAGAGACTGCTATATCTTCCGAGGATAAGCTGCTGCTGAAATGATTCTAAGAGACTACCTCATGGGACGATACTACAACAGGCTCATCCTTTTATTAGATGGCTTCCTAGTTGAGATGTCTTTAACTAGATTAAATTGACCAGAGCTGAACATCTCAGTTAAAGTAGCGATTTCAAGCACATGCAACACTACTCAATACCACAGGAAAGAAACTGCATTGCTATAAATTTATTCAAGATATTAGAAGATTTGAAAAATCTACACCATTGTTCAGTATACTACTTCGGTTCTTTTTCTTTTGAGTCTCCCATCTCCGGCTAATTAATTCAACAAATCCAACACTTCAGCGTGGAAGTTAAATTTCTACCACTCAAATGACCAGTACCAACTTATCAAACAGAACTCATAAATCTAACTTAATGAATATGAACTGCAGAGACACCTGATGTAATATTTTCGGTCCTTGGATCACCATTTTCTAAAGCAACACCACGAGGATCTTCCCTTACTAATAATGCCAGAACATTGAGGGAACTCCAAACTGTTGTGACATTGCTGGAGTTTCCCAAGGTAATGGCAAATATTGCATCAAAGCCACCAGCTCCTGGAACTCCAGCCAACAGAACTCCTTCCACATTCATGGTGACATCCAGAAGTCTAGTCTGTGATTCAGGCTCTATCTGCAGATAGGAAAATGAAAAGAGATTGTCACCGTGAGAATCTGGTGATATTCCCAAATAGACAACAAACTACAATATATACTGGTTTTATTCTCCAATCAACACCAAAAAAAAGAAAAAAGGAATGAGGAAACCTAGCTGTTATTTCGTGATTCAGCTCCTAGTCAAAAATTGTCCATGGTGAAGAGAATGCTTTCATGCATTAATTGACACAGGATTCGAGCTCAAGAAAGGAAAGATGAGAAGAACTTTCCTTCTTTTAAGATGTTTACATATATCTCAAATATTATATGAAAAAAGATAATTGAATTGACATGTGAATCAATAAGTTTATGAAGTGAACAAGAAAGTAAGTTTGATGAAAGTAGACTCGGATCATCAATTTACAGTGAAATTGAATCCTTGAAGAATGAGAGGAATTCTAATTAGTACTTGTTCATAGGTCGAGTGAACATTTATGGCGTGCTTACAGAAAGGAAATCCTTACAATAAACAACTCTGGATACCTTTGGGAAAAACAGTTAACAAAAGCTATCATCCTAGCTGTACTTTTGCATACAACTCTCAAATGTATGAATAAAAATATAACTGATTAATGTCCAAGTACAAAAGACTAGCATACCGGGACACCTGCAGCCTTGCCCATGTTACACATGTGATGTCTAATATCAAGCATGGCATTTCTTGCTCCTAATAAAGCTCGAACTACTGCTTCTTCGCTCGCTTCTGTAGCCTGCCCCATCCACTGCTCTTGCAATTCATTAGTGACAGCATCAATCTTACAAGGAACACAGTAATAACACCAAGGGAAAAAGGAGTCGAGCTGAAATAGAAAGAGAAATTAGAGTTAAGCAATACCTTCTCTAACCTCTGTGTGCCACATCTCTCTATCACACATTTATATGTCTCCCAATGTTCTTTTGCAAGCCTGGTCAAAACATTGAATTGTGCTTCAAGGGCTGAATTTGCCTCTGACAATTGTCTCCATGTTTCTAGGGACTTTAGAGGGTCAGACTTCTGCCACTTCTTCACAGCACCAACCATGGATGGTGTGGATGATCCACCAATTCCGGGCTCTCCCAGCAACTTCAAAAAGCATTTTAATTATCAGAACTGAACTACCATTGAATGAGCGGTGAAATGTTTGCAATAAACAAATTTGGTGTTACAACATTGGGGAAAAGTTGAAGCCAAAAATACCATGGTCCAATGTACAGTTCACCAAATTTTCTTTAGATAGCCTACAAACAAACGGCAGATAAATGCTTCAATTCTTCAACAGTTATGACATCTAGCGTGTTTAGATGCATAGACATAGCCACGGAAGTAGAAGCTCCTCGAATGAATCACATGACTTCCATTACAAGATTTATAAAGCAGAGAATAAATAGGGATAGAGTTCACTATGCTTCCCACTAAGGTTCTGAAAAAACAAAATTAATGAGCAAAACTAAAAGCTACTGTCTGGCAAATAAGAAAATATTGAAGGGAAGCTCTTGGTGAAATCATATGCTTAGAATCAAAGAAAAATGAAGACTTTCAGCATAACATCAATGTGACCATAAGATAGAAAGATAGATATCTATAAGGAACAATATACACTGTGGTATAAGATATTTACCAAGGTCATTAATGGTGGCAAAGAAAATTCAGTCCTCTCATGGTCCCACTTTCCATTCAAGATATCAGCAATAACATCCTCTAGTGGTACTCCTTTTGCTGCATCCTTCACATTTACACCAGAATAGGTAATGGTGGTAAATTTTAATGTGACTTCCAAATAACAGTTTGTAAATCCAAAGAGACAGCTTACATATGCAAATTACCTTTATCACTGTATTTTTTGAAAAAACAAAAAGATTACAGTTCATCAAGTTTCTTTATTTCAAAATAGGTTAAGGGTGCTCAATACTGAACTGTTTAAAGCAGAAACTCAACTTTTGCAACTGTTTTTATGTCAGCTCTGATACCGTGTAAAAAGAGTGTGAATAGGTTAAATGCTAACCACCATGAATATATTATCTATATAAGTGGGTACAGGAAAGAGAAATTACAAATATAACTATACCGTAACTGTATACTCTTAACAGCAACCATTACAAGTGTAATCTTTCCTGTGATAGTAAGTTAATGAAGATGACAAGTAAAAGATTTATTTAATATCTTCTCGAATGATCATTTCCTTGCTATACTTCTCCTGTTGCTCAAAGCATGGCATTAGTGTCAAAATTGACAAACTCACAGTAACAATGTCAGAACCCTAGAATGTTTAGAAACTACCAATCATTGGGAATATTACAATTGACATGGAAGTTGCTACAAATAAAGGATGTCTTAAACAATTTATTCATTGTAAGTTCTCAAAGCTCCATTGCAAATAATACAAATATACTAAGAGTCATATATGATCCATTCCCAAGTCTTACATAACAACATATACTTTAGGATTAAACAATTTCTTAACATAGGATCATATTCTTATCAGTAAAAACTGTTGAATTCATCACGCATGATATTAGTTTATTGTTGAATAGTTTCTTAATATAGGATCATAGTCTTATCACAAAAAGCTCTCAAATTCATCATGCTACCATGTCATGTAAAGCTTAATTTTCAGTTTCAGCATGTTGTAGGGTAGGCCAGTGATTTTTCCAAGCTTCTAGCCCATAAGGAGCATTTCAGAGCTATAAATGATAACTTTTTAGGCTAACCCAACTGTATAATTTTTGGGTTAAATAGTTTCTTGAATAAACATATTGTTTGGGGGCTATTCAAATAGATTTTCTATTGAAATTGAAGCATTGCCTATTGGCTTAGCTAACACAGGTTCAATATCAATGCATCATTTATGCAGTATCCGGATTGATCTTCCAGTCACATTTGCCAGCCGTTATATACCTTCATAAAATCTGTCCTCCATGTCTCTTAGAAGATAAGCATAAAATATGAATCAAATAAATATTCTATATCCATTTAAACACCAATTTCAATGATTGAGAGTGGAAAGGAACGGCAGTGTATAAGTAAGAGTAAAAAGTATAGGAAGAATTTGAAAGTAACATATAAAAGATAGCAATGTAAAACTCTTAGCATCTATTTAGAAATCTAAGTTTGTCAAACCATCCAGATTGTAGAATTGCATTGATACGCGAATTGATTTTGGATATCAGATGGGCCTGAGACCATGTCGTCAACATGGATATTCGTGCACTAAAAACCAAAAAAAATAATATTGGTACATAGAGTAGCCTATTATCAACCGAATGCAAATGTAATATTGAACCCAAGATGATGAGTGATGGGCAGCCTGCATTCATCTTGAAAATACTTGTGAATCTTGCACACACACTTGAACTCTAATTTCAGAGTAAAATTCAGACACAATATAGTCTTGATGTCTGTACAGAAGTGTGCTAACGTATGAGAGAGAGAGAGAGAAAGAGAAAGAGAGAGACCTGAGCAGAAGATAGAACTTGTGGCGAAAAGCGAACATAACGCTGACTACCATAAACTGCACAACTCACATCAAACCCACTACCAACTTTCCCTTGTGCAATACAATGGGCACTTTGAGCTATAATGTGTGCAATATCAAGATACTCCTGGTTTTTGTCTTTAGAACAGGATGAAAGGTCAACCACTCCAAGATAATGAAGTAAAGCAGCAACCACAGCAGTTGTCATTGCTGCAGATGATCCCAGTCCTGTTTTTGCAACTTCGGGCTTGCAAATTTGCCCATTTGCTTCCTTAGCATTGAAGGTGATTGACGTAAAAGGATGAAGTTGAGTCAATGAATCTGTTGTTAAAGGAAGTCCATGTGCTTCAATCTGCAAGTACATGTAATCCATTGAAGAATCTTAAAAATGAAAAGCTTGGATGGAGATCTAATAACTAGAACTCCAAAATTGAAAAACAATTGACATTTGAGATATCAATACTCAAAAGTTACTAACTCATTCTTTCATCATATAGATATTATTGTACTTATCAACAACAAATATTTCAAAGCAAATCGAATGACTCTAACAGATAGACCTACCTGGTAGTTCTTGTACACTATGGTTGAAGAAACAACATCAGGAAATGAAGATAAATTAAAAGGCTGAAAATGTTTTTAGAAAATGAAATGCATCTGAATACCCTGCCAATAACCGAAGATACCTCCCAAATAATTGCAAATGAAAGACCATTAAGCAGATCATAGATCTGGTCAAAACCTGATTTCGGTATGAGTAGAAGTCATTGCAACCTAAAATTGTGACGTCAAGACCTGCATGACTAACCCAGCTAAAAGATTAGATTACTGAACTCCTGGCCATTCATGACTGTACAATGATAGGAGGGAAAAAAAAAAAAGCATCAAGCATTACCTTGCAAAAGCAGTTTGTTAAACGCATCCTTCTTCTCTTTGTCAAATGTTGCATGTGCAGCTGCTACGGCATATTGAATAGCTTGTTCCACAAAAGGGTTTCTCAACTCACTAAAAATTAAGCCAAGAGAAGTAACCGTCATTGAAAGATTTCTTTAACCGTGATTTTCTCAAAATGTTATCATATTCTCTCTCTCTCTCGTCTGGATTGAGCACAGCTCTCCCATACACCCCTAAGGTTCCCCTAGTAGATGTGTTACAAAAGATGCAAAAAGTTAAACTTACCGTATAAGCCAAGGAAGACGAGAAATATCAGATGACCATTAAAATCAGACATTGTATTAGCAAATGAAAACTTGCCTTGAGGACAGGAACTGGAGAGTTAGATGCGTCAGTGACAATTTATACATGATTTCTCTGGAGAGTTGAGGAGAAGTTAATTTCACATCAGTCCATGCCTGAAAGTTAATGCACGAGGATTATAGAATATTAACACTGGCATCAATCTTTTCGAGCAAAGCAAGCATTCTCCAAATTTAGATCCAAAATGAAATAAGAATAGACAAGATGTTCTAAAGTTAGGTTGTTAGGACAAAACCAGAAAGACACCTACGAACACTAATACCAGAAGAATGTCATATATACCCATGCCCAGCTTTCAGGTTGGATTTGATCATACAGAGGCTTGATAATGGCATAGAATCGAGCATTGGTGCTCAGAACAATTCCAGCATTGGGTCTCTCCAATATAAGGTAACCTCCAGTCATCAACACCTTACCAGGAGCAGAAGCAACTCTGTTGTACAAAAACCAAGAAAGCCAAAACAGCTAAAAACGCAGTTATTAAAAGAATTGAACACCTCACTAAGACACCATAGAAGAAAAGTAGCCTTCATCAAGTTGGCCAAGACCAGGAAATCCGAAGTACAGAGAAAAAATTCAAACTTTATTGATGTAGCTTATCTCTGTTTTATTATAGCACACCAATAACATCATCTAATCACAGTTAGTGGAACTGCCAAATAGCCAGAAAACCCATCTGGGTTTTGTTCATCTTTGGAACCTCAAATCGAGAAACAGAAATGAAAGAGGGGGAAAAAACAAGTTGAGTAGGATCAGTGAATCAAGGAAATTAAACTTACACAGCCATTGCGTCTCTTGATGTACGTATTCAGCAGCTGTGGAAGTGATACAACAAGAAAGATGATGTCTTGAAACAGAGAATCAAAAAGGAATATGGGAGAGAAAGAAAGAAGGGGATGACAAACAAAGCAAAGCAAGAGACTGCTTTTAAAGCAAAGCAAAGGGGACGACAAACAAAGCAAAGCAAAGCAAAGGGGGCGATGGAGGCATTTGAGAAGAGAGAAGACAGAAAAGAGAAGCGGCGATGAAGGCTTTCTGAGATCTGTGAGAAGAGAGAAGAGAGGAGAGAACACGAGATCCGGTTATCAAATAACCGGTTTGTATAAAAACCGGCTGGTTCTCTGATAAACTGGCCGGTTTTTATATTCAAGGGTTATTAACTAAAATCGAACCGGACACATGGCCGGTTCAGACTATTTCTGGTCGGACCGGCCGGTCCGGTCCGATTTTTAAACCCTTGGATAGGGCAACTACTGACATGATAAAAGATGGGTCTTACAAATCACTTCAACAATACAAGTTACAACTGCTGGAGCACTACTTGGCGTCATTCATAAAGAATTCTATCTAGTTGAGATTACCCATGTGCCTGTAAAAAATCGTGTTTGTGAGTCTTCTTTACCACTGTTGAGTCCTTACAGATACGTACACTACCAGAATTTCCACCACCAGTTCAACCTTCCACATCTTCTCTTGGAAAGGACTAAGGCATATTGGTCATGTCTGTTACTTAAACGTGACTCTGCCATTATTTATTTTTATTTTTTTATGTTCTGCTTTTATTTTTTTCCTTACCTTCTATTCCTACGTCCATGTTACAATTTACTAAGGGTGGATGTAGGACTCTGCATGTTGTACTACAATGGTTGAATAAAATATACAACATAATTCTCTTCATCGACTCATAAGTATTATTAAGTACATCCGATGGCATGCACAGTTATGACTTATTAACTCACAATCGTGCATGTTATTATCATTTAATAATTATTATTGATTAATTATTATTTGATTATTAATTATGATATTATTTATACTAAAAGCGAACCGGCATGTTCGTCGTCATGCCTATATGTCATAATCTAACGGCCTCAATTTATTCCCATCATCGAACGACCCCAATTTATTCCGTGGAAATCATAAAACTCTTGCTATACCAAAACTCTTGAAGGTTCGACCTTAAACGCACTCGCAAAGCCCTTTCTCTCTCTCTCTCTTCTTCTAAGGTTTAGAGGGGTGCTAGGTGAGTTAGAGATGGAGCAAGCAGAAGACCAAGTTTATTCCAATTAAATATCTTAACTTCCTTTGTTATTAATTATTTTTTGGAGTGTGAAGTGGCTTTGGACGATGTGGCTTCAGTTGCTCAATTTGATCTCCATTTATTCAACTTATCACAGAACAAACTCTACGCCCAAGTTTGGTTTTGTTTCTCTCTGTAATATCCTAATATTCTTGTTTTTCATTTTCTTGTTACAATGCAGGTGTCTACGATTCACTAAAAGAACAAGGCCAAGTTTGTTCTAATTAAATATCTTAACTTCTTTTGTTATTAATTATTTTTTGGAGTGTGACTTAGAAATCATTTGATTTGCTATGGGGACTTCATTAACTTTGTTTTAGATGATTGTTGTGTGTTGTCGGTATATGGTAAGCATTCTTGATTTTGAATTTTTGTTTAGACGAACGATTCTTGTGAAAGAAACTGCGCAACCTGGAGAAGAACCTATTGATATTACGCCCAAAGAATTTGTTATTTGGACAATAACTCTGGAATATGGAATGGGACATTAAGCATATTGGATGATACTATATCATTTTCTCAAATTACAAGGACTAAAGGCTTTATAAACAGTCCATCAATTCCAAAGGTCTGATGAATTACCCGACTGTGTGACCTTTTTTTTCTTGTTTTGTTTTCGTTAACTTATTTAAAGAAGATACTATCTACTCTGCTTCTTCAAGTCCTAACCATATCCTACTTAACGGAGTACACAATATAAGGACTTGGAAATAATTTTTATGCTGAGTGTTGACTTTATAGCATATACAGATTTGGCTCTTGCGCCACTTACACCAGATTACAGCGGTCTAGTGTTCTCTTTTGCTAATGGAGTCTTTGATTTATGCTTCAACCTTTATATCACTGTAATGGAAGGTATCTAACGTAATGGCTACTTGTTATTTAGGATTGATAAGTCGATGGTTGATTTATTTTGGTTTTGTAGATCGTCGAGTAAGTAGTACAAATGCAACTACAACTATTTTTGCTATGAGCCTTAATGATAAAGATGCCCGAGGTAATGAAAGGAGGAACCTTTTTTCTTCAAAGGAAAAACTAACTTTTGTTTTTTTTTGTGCATTGCCTTTGACTTTTCATTTAAACTTAGAGTTTCTTTTATTGTTATGATTTTCAGAACCAAAAGTATTAGTAAGTGGCAATGACTTCTATGCCTTTCCTCATCTGGACCCTAAAATTGAACGAATAGCTTGGATAGAATGGTGTCACCCTAACATGTCGTGGAATAAAGCAAAACTTTGGGTTGGCTACACATCTGAGAATGGGTGAGAGCAAGTTCTTATTGCTTACATATTAAGAACTTTCTTTATTAATAATTTTCATGTTGTACTTTACCCATAATACTGAAAACTGTATTCGATACACAATTATAAAGTCATTTATTTTGGTGAATATTGGTCTAATATACCTCAGCTTGGACAAAGGAGGGAGATATTGTGTTGTCTCAATAGTTTCTATAAACCTACTCACTCAAAATTCTTGAACCTTATGTTCACATTCCCAATTCCTCCACATCATTAGTAATTGAAATATTTTTCATAAGAGAAACCCCTCAAGTTTTTGTTTGTCACATCTTTAATTGAGAATCAACATGTAGGGGCATACTTAATTTTGCACATATTATGTTTTTGAATATTGAACGTATTGGCAGGGATGCTTACAAATGCATATGTGTTGTTAGTCGAGATCCTGCACTTCTGGAGTCTCCAACTGAATCAAAGTGGTCTTTCAATGGTTTTCATTCTTTACTTGCTTGCAATAGTCTAAATAATAACACACCATTTTGTTAATTTAAGAGAAAAAATGAATGATAAGTAGCAAGTTTGCTGGTATAATTAAAGTTGGTCTTCTATTATGTAATATTCATAAACTAAATGTCACTTGAAGACTAATTATTTGGTACTAATGACTTAATCCTATAAGCAAGGTGTGTTCAATTTCAAATTAAAAAAAATACTAGTAGATGCAAGTAAATGTTCGTTCTATGAAGTTTCGTTATTCTACCTGTTAGGCTTAAGATCACAACATGTTGTTATCTTCCTTGGGTTGATTTTAAGATTTTTCTACCTCAATTCAAATCAGTTGTCAAGTATCCTAATTTTTGTTTGTGGAGCAATACAAAAATCTAACGTTTAGATTGACATGAAGTTTTAAATATCCTTTGTTCCATGGAACCTATGTATCATTTTATATTGTGATTACTTCATTTCAATTTGAATTATGGGGAATGTTGCAGCCTGACATGTGGAATGTAGTCCCTTCTAGTTATTAGAACTGGGATGCTCTAAGGGAAATGATATCTGTGAATGGGGTGAGGAATTCACTTCTTATTGCACCAACTTCAACTACTTCAACTAGGCAGATTCTTTGAAATAACGAATGCTTTGAACCATATATCTCCAACATTCACAGTCGAAGAATTTTAAGGTGTGCTATGCCATCATTTTTTTATAAATATTCTTCCATCTGTTTTCTTTCGTTTCCTTATTATTTTGTTTATACAATGGTGAATTTGTTGTGGTCAACAAACATCTTCTTCATGATTTAAATAAGATGGGGATCTGGTCTCCCGCTCTCAAGAACAAAATAATTTATGAGGATGGCTCTGTTCAGAAAATTCCTAAAATCCCTATTGAGTTGAAGCTTATATAAAAGTATATAAATACAATTTGCATGTCTATTGCTTGTTTGTTCCTTGTTCCTGCTTTTAAATTTTACCCTTCTGATTAACTTTGTTTCTGTTCATTGTTGCGACCAGTACTATTTGGGAGATCAAACAAAAAACCCTGGTTGATATGGCTAGTAGTAGTGAAGCTTTAAGAATTATCATCTTTTCAATATGTTGGTATGAAAAGTCATGCAGTGTTTCTTGTTTCCTTACATTAGAAAGTTCACAACAATTTTCTTACTTATTGGCCAGCTGAGCTTTACACAGTTGTTCCAAGTCAAGTATTTTTTTCTTAGGGGGTTTCTGTGTGATGAAGGTTTTCATCAATTCTTGATTTGGTTGGTTTCCCTTCATCTTTTTACATTTTTTTCTCCTATGTCTTCTTTACTAATTCATTTATGGATTGTATTCAAAATTTCAACGTTTGATTGTTGAATAACTGCAAGTTATCAAGCTAATTGATATTTTTTGGGGCATCTATGAGCAAGCGTTGGGACATTAGCATATGTTTGGACATCATAGGGCATTGGTTAAATTTGATGAATATTGATGGTTGGATTCCATGCGAGCAAATTTTAGGTGCTGAAGCTGTAAGTTTTTACAACATCCAACTGATAGGAATCCCTCAACATTGTTTTTGGCTATCTATGGTATGATTTACTTTCACTTATTTTATTGACCATTTTATTTCAGAATTGAATTTTGAAAAGTTTAATGATGTTGATTCATGCCATCAATTTTTTTTTCTTTTCTTAATATTAAATTAACAAAACAGAACTTTAGATTGTTGGTGTTATTTTGGTATTTTTAATTATGATATTTGAAATCACTTGTGTATCTGACTGTTTAGACAGGTTTGAACTCATACATTTATTTGTTTTCTTCAGAATAAAGATCTGCACAAAAAATTCTTCAGCTAGGAAGAATTCCTGAGAGTAATCTTGGCAAGATATTGCCTATAATTGGTGCTTTTGTGTGTAAGTTTGAAATTGTCAGCAATCCTAATTATTTTCTATGGTGAAATTAAATGTAGCAGTTGGCAAGATTAAACGACCCTTAGTATGAAAAGCATCCCATGGCAAAGTTTGCCTCAACAATTTTTGAAGACATTGATATGGTTAGTACTCAAGGATTTATCATATTGTTGTTTTATGTGTACTTTTAACAATTTGAAAATTTTGAATCTAGTATAGATTAAAATTAATTGAGACTCGCAGAAGATTATGTCTTATCCTTCGAAGGAAAGTTGTATGGTGTCATTCATGATTTATTCTTAAATAGGTGTTTAAAGGAGATGAAGAAAAGGAAAATAGAATTTTTTTTATAAGTGAGATCATTATATCAATGTGTCGTATAACCCATTTTGAATTCAATTGCTTCCATTCTTAGCTCTGTCACAACTTCTTTCGAGAGAGGAGAAATCCTTACTACCAAACAAGGTTGGATGTTGGATAATATTAATATAATTATGTATAGCTTTCTTTCTGCCTTTTTATTCATGTAATTGATCGAAAATGAATTTTTTTAATTTATGATTTCCATATTCAAGATATAAAATGTACATTTATACATGCAAGAAGTTGATGAAATTATAAATATGTATGTTTATTATGTTTTATCATATGATCACATATAGAAAAGATATTACCATTTCAGTTCCTCTCTTTACCAACTTTTTGATAATATGGTGTGGTCTCTAAAGTGGTCAAGGAGCTAGAACAATAATTCGAATTATGGATAATAAAAATCGAGAATGATTTAGTGATTTTCTAATCTTTTACTTTGAAATTTTATCCTTTTCCCCTTTTAAATTTGAGTAATGACAATTTTTTATAATTAAAACATGAATTACTTTAAAGGTATTTGGTGCTACCAAGTTTAAATATATAATCAAAAACTGATTAAAATTAAATTATTAAAAATTGGTTAGTACTGAATTGTGATTTAGTTAAATGTTTGGAGATTAAAATATGCATATAAAACTTAAATTCAAACATAAATAAAACAAAAAGAAGATTCTATACTATAATTATTTGTGATCATAAGTCTTTAATTTACTCAGACAATCTTCTCTAATAACCAAAATCTACAATGACCCAATAAACTAAAACTATTTAAGAAGCAAAAAATTTCACTCACAAATAAAACATTTTCATTGAGCTAAAAAATAAATTTGAAATCGCATATGCATACACATAACACATATTAATTATAAAGACTCTTTCTTCTTCGCCGGCTCTCTTTGATTTTCTTCTCTTCTTCCTTTCTCTACTTCTCGTCTATGTCTCCAAATGTGATGAAATGAGTGAAGATTAATGGCCCTTGATCCCTCATTCACAAAATAATGTCATTAAGATTCATACAAATTTCAACATATAAAAAAAAGCCAAACTCGATAAAATTAATGACAACAATACCTTAATACTTAAACTATAATTGTACTAAACCAAAACTAAAAAAACTAAACTTTGAAAACACAAACAAACAAAAAAATTAATAATGACAACAAATTATTTTCTCATTTAACAATTAAAGATGTCAAAGATTAATTCAATAAACACAACCTAGGATTTTGAAATTCATAATAATTCGTGAACAAACTATTCTTCGCATGCATAACCATAATTAACAAGTACGTCAACCGAAAGACCATTAACAAGTGTGATAGACACTCACTCCACTTTCCATTCTCTCAAGCATTCAAAGGTCATAAATATTCGTTCATTATTCATTTCATGTTAAGCATCTACCATAAGCTTGCTTACTAATCCAATCTTCACTACTAAATATCTAAAACAAACATTAATCTGAAGGTCTTTATTTTGGTTGTAATGGAGCCAAGCTAAAGGTAGGGAAAAAGATAAAACCAAGCTTTAAATCATAGAACTAATTGAGCATTTAAAATGATACAAACCAATAAAACATAAAACATTCAATTTTAGGTTAGTTTTAGGAATAGACGTGATGTTTAGCTGTGCGCCTCAATTGAAAATAGTGAACGATTAGGTTAGTTTTAAGAATTTGAGTTTCAGTCATGCTCGTGATTCATGATTTTTTATCTATTTTTATTCCTTATTTTTACAAACTATTTTTATGAATTCATTTTCAATATTCTAACTTTTATATTTTAAATTATAATCAACCCATAACTCCTTATATTCGTATAATTTTTTAAAAAAATTTAGGCTAGTTTTAGGGATTTAATTTCAGTCATGGCAACTGTGGCTCATCATTTTTAAACTGATTTTTATTCCTTATTTTTACTAACTATTTTTATTAATTCATTTTAAATATTCTAACTCTTATATTTTAACTTACTTTCTTCCCAATAATTTGTTCCATATTCACAATTTTAATTTTTTCCACAAATGTTAATTTTTATCAATATTCTTTAACTATTGATAACATAATATATTCATAAATACTCTCCTATTCTCTTAAAATTTTAAATTTTTTTCATAGGTCACAATTGTCACACCGATAATTCCTTTAAAATTTTAAATTATAATCAGGCCATAACTCCTTATATTTGTATAATTTTATAAAAGAATTTAGGTTAGTTTTAGGGATTTGAATTTCAGTCACGAGTGTGACTTACACCCGTGACTCATGATTTTTTTAATATGATTTTTTATAATTTATTTTTTACCAACTATTTTTATTAATTCATTTTAAAAATTCTAGCTCTTATATTTTAACTTATTTTTTGCCCAATAATTTTTCCATATCAACAAAATTTAATATTTAACAATATTCTTTAACCACTGATAACATAATATATTCATAAATACTTTCCAATTCCCTTAAAATTTTAATTTTTTTCATAGGCCACGGTTGTCACACTAATAATTCCTTTAAAATTTTAAATTATAATCAGGCCATAACTCCTTATATTTGTATATTTTTTAAAAAAAAATTTCTCTTTATTTTTTACTATGTACTCAAAATATTCCTGTCAACTTTTACTAAACTATTTTATGTTTTCCTCAATATAAATTTCACAATATTTGTTGGCATATTTCATCCATTTATCTTTTTAATTCCTTCGTTGCTATACATTTCCAAATTCTTTTATTTTTAAATTATTAATTTTAACTTACTTATTTTATTAATTCATTCTAAATATTCCAATTATTATATTTTTACCCACAAATTTTTATCCACGATTACACCATTCTATTTTTTCCACAAAATTTTAAGTTGCACAACATTCATTTATATATATATATATATATATATATATATACTCTTTAATTCTAAATTAGCTGGGTATTGTACTCGTATGGATTATCATTGCACAATTTGCGCATTGTCTGCCTGCTAGTTTAACTAAAGTTCTATTGTTTCTTTCCTCAAATTTGGCATGCATAGCTCCTCTTCGAGTTTTATGGCATTGTCATTTTTGGCACTCTAATTGGTCAGCCGCCCTATCTTGTCTATTAGATGAATAAAGTTGTTAATTACCGTATTTATATTAGGGACAATTAAGTTTAAGGTAAAGATGCCGAACTAATTTATAAAAGCATCTAAATTATATTTCAAGATTTTTAATAACATTAAATTAAAAAAATACTCTTTACAAATTATTTTAATTTTCCTTTATATTGTGAGCTTCAAGCGTGTTCGATTTTTAATTTTTATGGAAACTAACCTTCAAATTTTAACTGTTGTAAGCAAATACTCAACTACTGTGCTTGATTCAAAGTCATACTACAGAAAGGGATGATTAGAAACAAAATATTTTAAACTAGAATAAGTAAGGAAATGGTAAATTTTACGAGCTAACTAATTAATGCATACGCTTTTACTGGATGCTGACGTGTGGAATCTAATAAAAAAACAAAGAGACAAGAGATTCTACGAATAAATTGGAGATTCGCAGAGTCTAGAATCTCAGAATAATACTCAATTCAGTCACAACGCGTGCGAAGCACTCCGCGGCGTTCCTAATTCTTATCACTTATCCCCTCGACATCATAATGACCACGTGGAGCTGACGCGATTGAGTGTCGGGAGGATATATTTTGAACTTTCTACGGAGGGACTTGGACGGCTGCTTGCTTGTAAGTTGTTTTGGTCCCTGGCTCCCTAAAGTTGAGAATATCATTTTTATCGAGTATCATATATTTATTTATTGCCTTAAAGGTGACGGATAGCTAAGACTAAGCCCTGATTCAGCCTAATTTTTTTAAAAGCCAATTTGACATCATCAAATACTACAGCAAATTACAGCCTGTAAAACTAAAGCCTATCACATTTTTTTTCCTATAAAGTCCCACTTCATGCCATTGTGAGCCATCACCAAGACACCAACTTTAGCTTCAAGCCAATTTCTTGTTTTACCACAAAGATTCCGAAACTCAGCCCTGCGCTGTGAATGGCCACCAAACGCCTTCCTCCAAAGCTACTTCAAAATCTCCGCTGCATCGTCCGCCCACTCAACTCCTCCTCCTCCACCTCCTCCTACTCCGCCGTCTCCCCTCTTACCTTAACCGACAAGCCCGAACCGACCACCGTTGAAACAGTTTCCACCATCACCAGACCTCCACCAATCCTAGACATCAGTGATCCCCAAAAGCTCTTTGCAACCCTACCAACCTCAAGACTTCTACATGCGTCGCTTAACCTTCACTTGGCTTCTATCGAGCCAATGGTTGATTTCGGCTTGTGGGTCATGAATTCCAGGCTTATGGAGGTTGGTATCATGCGTGACGTTGTGTTGGCCATCATAAGGCGTACGTTTTATGAACACTTTTGTGGTGGGGAGGACATAAAGCAGGCAGGGAAGTGTGTCATGAGACTTAACAAGGCTGGCTTGAGAGGGATGTTGGATTTTGCTGTCGAGTTTTCAAGGGACAACGATGCTTGTGATAGGAATCTTGAAGGTTTTCTTGAGGCTGTCGAAGCTGCCGAGTCCCTTCCTCGATCATCTGTAAGATTGATTTCAACTTATGGACTCTTCTTCGCTGTTTGTTTGTTCGATCTAATTTTAATCTTTCTTGTTCTTTCCTGCCTTCCCTTTCAAACTTCTTAAGATTTCTTGGTTTTGGTCTTCAATGTGATATTCATAGAATTCTAGCGTTCCAAAATTTTCCGTTTGTTTCTTTAGAATCCCAGTTTGTTTGAAAGAACATAAAATAGAATAGGAAATTTTGGGACACTCCTTTCTTAATTTACCGTGATAAACCGAGAGGATTCTCTGATCATTTTATCCTATCCTGTACTGTCCCATAATCCTCAATTATCTATTTATGCAGGACTTATACAAAAAACTAGATGGTTAAAATTAACAGGACAAGATAAGTACTAGGTAAAATAGACAAAGATCCTGCTCGATAAACATGAGCCGCAACCAATGCCAGGCCAAGAAAGCTATTTACTTAAAAAGGCATGGGCCCACTGAGTTCCTTTTGTACGGCCTCACTCCAAATATTTTAGCCATTTTCGTTTGATGTGAGCTTTGTCAGACACCCTTGTCCGAAATAAGGAAAAGTTGTCAAGTAGGATTTTACGAGTAAAGAATGAGGACAACACAAGTGACTGTATGTAGGACACCTACCACCTAGATTCTTCTACACATGAACTTATCTGGGGCAATATTTGATCAGTATGCTTTTATGCAAGTTGTGGGTTTTATGCGGTGTAATATTCCTCGAAACTTTAAAAAGTTTATCTTTTGTGGTTTTGGGTATATACCCTTTTATAAATGAATTACCTCTCCACCAAGTTGGAGATTTCACGGTCAAATATGTTGAAAAATATTCCATGTTTTGTGAGAAATATTTTCAGCCGCCATGAGAATTTTATGTTTGAATAGTCACAAATAAAAAGGAAAAACAATAATGACTTGGTTGACAGCAACTTCTATTTTGAAAGAAAATTCTAAAGGAACATCTTCTACCTCAAGTCCCTACGCTCTGCTTATGTGTCTTTTTTCTTTTTCACTTTCGTATTAGTTTATTTATGTAAAGCAGATTTCTGATAATATTGACTTTGTATCAGGTGAGTTTTGTGGCTGTGAAGGTCACTGCAATTTGCCCTCTCAATCTGCTGGAGCAACTTAGTAACTTGTTAAGGTGGCAACAAAAAGACCCTTCTTTCAATTTACCATGGAAACATGACACATTTCCAATTTTTGCAGATTCTAGTCCTTTGTATCACACCCTAAAAGAGCCAGAACCATTAACCCCACAGGCAGAGCATGATTTACAATTAGGTATGCAGAGGCTATGGAAAATATGCCAAAGATGCCTGGAGGGCAACGTTCCTTTAGCCATCGATGCAGAGCACACGTCGATTCAACCCGCCATTGATTATTTCGCATACACGTCAGCAATCAAATACAACAAAGATGATAATCCAATTGTGTATGCAACTATCCAGGCCTACTTGAAAGATGCGAAAGATAGGTTATTGCTTGTAACTAAAGCCGCAGACAAGATGGGTGTACCTATGGGATTCAAGTTAGTCAGGGGAGCTTATATGTCAACCGAAAGAAAATTGGCGTCTTATTTAGGCTATGAATCTCCAATCCATAACGACATTCGACAGACACATGATTGCTACAATGATTGTGCTTCTTTCATGCTTGATAGGATCACTAATGGCTCGGACGGAGCCGTTCTCGCAACTCATAACATTGAATCAGGTAAAGAAATGAAGGAGATGAATATATTATGGTCATAACTTGATAAATGATGATATTTCAATTTTCATATATCCTTCAGGGAGATTGGCTGCAACTAAAGCGCACGACTTGGGCATTGGAAAGATAAATCAAAAGCTCGAGTTTGCTCAGTTGTATGGTATGTCCGAAGCACTTTCTTTTGCGTTGACAAATGCGGGTCTCAACGTTAGCAAGTACCTGCCATATGGTCCAATCGACACAGTCTTGCCTTATCTTCTGAGGAGAGCTGAAGAGAATAGGGGTCTCTTGTCTGCTTCATCCCTTGACAAAGAACTCCTTAGGTAAGCATGCATGGTTCCAATTGTTTGTTCACCGTAATACCCATAAAGAGTTCTTCAAACAAGGCATGAGTAATTTTTGTTTTTCAATTTTTAATTGTTTACAGGAAGGAGTTGAAGAGAAGGTTAAAAGCTGCGTAGCTTGGCTCTTCTGCCTCTGAGCAATGCACAGATGATGTATATTTGCCCAGATCTGACTCTGAATAAATCTGTCTGTATTGTATCAAGTTGCTTGTGCAATAGAAATGGTCAGTTCACGTGGGCATTTGGTGTACATAGTGTGTATAATATGTCGTCTAGCCCTCAAGAGTAAATTTCCAGCTCCGAAGCACACTTTCACAATCATAAGTTAGATTAAACAAAAGCATCTGAGAAAGTTAGATTTAACCATAAAAAGACAACGAAGCAAGTGGTTGTTGGGAATTTTAATAATCTAATTACCCTCAAAAAACAAAGAAGCAAGTGGTTGTTGGCAATTCTAATAATCTGATTACCCGTCCTAAATACACGGTGCGTGATTATCCTCCTTTAATTGGACTTGACGCCCAGCGCCAGCACCTATGTCATAAGAAAGGGACAGCGGAAGCATGCGATATGTTTCAGAAATTATTTTGTGGTATCTACCATAATTAGAGATAAGGTAAGATGCTGTCCCTAGATTTATATGGCATCAACATGTGCAATCCCATACACCCTCCCTTTTCTATATTATCAAATAGCCATAACAGCTGACGGCGGAAAGATTTGGAAGTCTCATCTCACCCTTTTGGTCAAAAATCCAATTCTGCTGACTCACGTGTACAAGATTTCAATAAATGTTATATGTTTTTACATTTGCAGAGTTATGATGGAGGTTTAGTTCCGTAATTAGGTATTAGTCTTTTTCACCCAAGTGTGTCGAAGATAGGCCCTTTCTAATAAAAATGTATGTAGATTTTTCTATTTTCAATTTTTCCTTTTAGTCATTTTCATCTATGATCTATTTTCCAATATCGTAGATAAATAAGAGGACAAGTCTTGAAACAACTGATAAGATTGTTTTTTTATAAGCGAAAAGTCACTAGAAACAATATCTTTATAAGCGTTAAAAAAAAAAGACAGACTATATGCGATTGATGATCTCTGTGAGGAGCCTTGTGCACTAGATTTGCCTAGTGTTAGATAATATAACAACATTATACAATGATTAACTTCTCCAAGGAAAGGGGAGTAAGTAAGAGACGCCCCAAGAATGCAGTTGAAGGATTCCGAAAACATTCCTGTCCCTCTATATCTGATTAAGATAACGTCGGAAAGGGGCATTTGATGATTGAAGTTCAATCCACACCATGGAGTTTGGAGTAGGAATATAGGGCCGCCGTTAATTGTAATGCTGTGCGAGCCCCACAGGAATCCAAGTACCCCAAATACCAAATGAAGCCCGCAGGCACCCTTAAGTTGTTCTTCTGACTCAAATCATGGAATTTAGCAGTTAAGAGGAGATAAAAGTAAATAAAAAAAGGCCAATTCCTACCGACAAAGGAGTGATTTGGGATTATCATTTCCACGATGTTGATCTCTCACCACCATTCCCATGCTAGTGGGCGTCAAAATTCACAAGTGGAATCTAAGAAGGAAAATTGCTGCGGATGTCACGATCCACCGAGCAAGAAGTGTTATACTGTACCCTGAGGAAAAATTTAATAGACTTTGATCATTTCTGACCATCAGCCCTGAATATTCTGATGCTGCCAATGTTTGAACTGTTAAAATGAGAAGGACGTTTTCTATCTATTCACAAATGAAAACAATCTTGGCTTTTAAATAGCTGAACTCCTACTTATTTGCTTTTGAACAGCAGCACAATTAAGCAATTTGAACGAATCATTGACTAATGACTAAGAAAACAAGGACTCAGTAAATTCTAAGCCCTGAAAACACGAATCCGACCCCAACCCACCCTGCATGAACTGATGACAGGAGGAATAACGGCCGAAAAGAGGATCTGAAAGTGATATGCTGGAACGTTCTTCACTGGCAAAAAAGGGGCGGTGATTATCAAAGGGGTCCCCCATTCCAAAGGATTCCGAGTATGTAGTGTCAGAAACAAGTGACAGTCCAAATCATAGACAAAAGCCTCGAGTGGCCATTGGAAGCAGAGATTCACATTAAGAATTATTCTCATCTTTATTGATTTTGTTGGTTGTAATTTGGTTAGATTAGATAAGCTCAAATTTCTGACTATTTGAATCTTCTAATATAAATAGGGTTGCAGAGCATAAAGAAAAAGAATATAAAAAATTCACTATACATTTTAAAGTTAATCTTTCATATTCTTTTTCATTTATACTACCTTACCTTCACAATCGCTACCCTCACCTCTATTGTAGTGTTAATAGCTCTTGGTTATGATACCTCTTGTGACCTTTAGACCACACTTCAAGGTCATTTTCTACAGCAAACGACAGCCTGATAATTATTTCTCAAATATAACACTTGATGACTCTTCATTAATCTCCAATTTATCACCCCTAAACACTCCAGGATGACAGAACCTCTTAAAGCTCTCATCCTTGCGTGATTGATTGCTCGTCTTTCTCCACCACTGCTCTTATCATTTTTTATAGCCTTAAAAACGATCCCCAAACACCGCACGTAACTAGATCTACAATAGGCTTCCACTTATCTCTTCCAGTTTGAAGAGATTTGATGGAGGTAATGTTAGGTGTCCACCCCAATGTTGATTTGCATTTTTCGCTGGGATTTTTCTGCTGCTGGCTTATTGCGTTTTACTCCTCTTATTTCTGCCCTGCGTGTTCTGCTCCTTTGGTCATTGCGTTTACTTCTTTTCCTCTCTGTGATGGGCTATTCTTTTGCTGCCGATGGGCTTCCTTTTTGCTTTTTTTTTGGACTAATTTCTGCTTTTATATTCTTATTTTGTGGGGCTGTTTGCTTGATCTCGTGGGTTGGATCATGGGCTGAACTTTATTTTAGTTTAGATTTTTCTTCTAGATTCCTTTATTTAAGTTCACTAAGCCTGCAATAAAATATTTAGTACAATTTTAAACCCTTTTTAGAAATAAAATATGATACTAAATAGCTTGAATAATTAATTAAAAAATGTAATAATTTAATCCAAACGTGTTATGTCAATAATATAAAACAATATAAAATAAAGATGTAAAGTATACTATAATTTCTACTTATCATTTTCTAAATAAAACTCAACTTGATGATCTCTCGATTGTTACCAAACTCATCTTATTGTTAAAGATTACCATGAATCTCTTGGGTTTGAATACACTGATACTTTTAATCCAATCGTTAACCAACCACTATTCGCATCTTTCTTACTCTTGCTCTAACTTACAATTGGCCTATTTATCAATTCATGTCAATAATGCCATTCTCCATAAAATTCTTCAATAACCTAGTTCCATTCATTAGCCTCCTAGTTTTATTGATCCATATCATCTTTATCGTGCGTGTCATCTTCAAGGTACTTTATGGTCTTAAATAAGCTCCTAAAGTTGGTTTCATAGATCAAGTCTAAAATTAGAGATCTAAATTTTGTTTCCTCCAAATCCGATACACATCTTTTTATTCACTCCTCCTTTACTCATATTACTTTCCTTATTATTTATATAGATGATACTTGGTTACAGGTTTTCATAAGACTCTATCCAGATCATTATCCATGGCCTTAGCATTAACTTCACTATTAAAGACCTTAGTCTTCTTTACTACTTCCTTGGAATTAAAGCTACATCTACATCTACTGGTTTTCTTTTCACACAATCCAAATATACTTGTGATCTTCTTCATCGAACCCGTCTTGATTCCTCAAAACTTAGTTCCACCCATATCACCTCAAGCCTTGCTTCTCTATAAAAACTACAAAATCCGTCTTTCTGATCTTATTGAATATCATAATATTATTGGATCTCTTCAGCATTTCTATTTTACTAAACTAAACATACAATTTGTTGTAAATAAAGTTTTTTAATTTTTGTATTGTCCTACCGACATCCACTAGTCGATCATTATCCACTCTTTCACATGGCATTCAATTTGCTAAACCTAATCAACTAACCTTACATGCTTGATTTAATGCTGATTGGACTGGCTGTCCAAATAATCGTTGATCCACATCTAGTTATTGTATTTTTCTAGGTCCTACTTTGATCTCTTAAAGTGCTAAGAAGCAGTCTGTTGTTGCTAGGCCAAGTACTGAAGTTGAATATAAAAGTATTACTTTTTTATGTTGTTAAAATCTGTTAGATCACCTCTATTCTCAGTGAAATATGTCTATTAAACCGCAAGTCATAATGCAAAAGAAAAAGGAAAGACAGATTAAGTATTTACCAAATGAAAAGAATGGAAAACAAAAATGACCTTAGATGATAACAGTCCTCATTCTTGTCATCAATGGAAAAATAGTCATATAGGAACATTCACCAAAAAGCATGAGATGAATGGACAACAACCAACGAGGCTGACCAATAGACAACTTGAGTCTACTTTAAAATTCAATCTAAAATGATGTCATTTTAATTTAAGTTTGTAAAATAACATCATTTTGTCTTGAGTTTCTTAAATTTATAAATCAAAATGTCTTCATTTTTTGGACAGTTAAACTAAAACGATACCATCTTGGAGATAGAGTTCAACTCATTTGAATCAAGTTTTGAGCTCATTCTCTAAGTTCAAAGCCAATATAAAATTCAGTCAACTCAAACTTAACTCGTTGACTTTAAACTGAATTGAACCAAAACAGAATTACCAAACCTAAATAGTAAACTCTATAGGGGAAGTGTCAGTAATCAATATCATACCACTTGTTGAGTTGAGGACATTTAGGAAGTTAGAGGGTAGTTGTATAAAGGATCAATAATTCAAGAAATTTATCATCCCTGATTTAATAATTCCTTAACTATGAAACTCAAATTCCATGTCATTTGTCTTAGAAGAACTGAGTTCTTCACCTCGATCTATAATATCAGACCCATAAAGAAAAAAAAAAGAGCTTTTGCAATTCTTACAATCTTTATATTACTTAGTCATAAGTAATACTGGGATGACTATTTCAGCCTATACTGACTATTCAATTAAATTTGAATCAAACCAAAAAAATTTCATTGACACATTGACTGTAAAAATCGATTATCAAATTCATTAAGCGTTTTAATATCATTAAAAAAGAATCATTTGATAAATTCAAAATTCAATGAAGAATAAGGAAAAGAAGCATTAAAGTATCTTAATAAATAAATATCTCAAAATTGTCTCAAGTAGAAAGAAACATGTCTTAAATAGAAAAAAAAGTGATTTTGAGTTGAAACAACCTAGAACACAATTTTGGGTTAGCTTGTGTTAGTTACAAACTTTTTAATGTTAATGAGTATAATCTAGGACACACTTATCTTTGACATATGAATCTCCCTTTAACTTTGTAAACTTATATATAGTTTGAGACATGCTTGTAGATGAGATCATGAATCTTTTTGTAACATCGTGAAATTGGTAACACTTTGAGATATACCCGTATTTGAGGTTATAGATCCTTGTAATTTTATAAAATTAGACATGATTTGGAACATGCTTACGGAATTGAGACTATGTTTTGCAACTGAATTCTCCAGAAAATTATACAGACAAATACATATTCGTGTTCAAGTTGAAGTCTTTACCAATCTTAAATTAAATCAAGTTAACTAATAGTTAGTCTAGCTTGGTCAGCATTTATGCTTTAAATCAGCCAATTCGAAGTTTTCTTTAACATGTTTACTCTTAACACTTGTAACCCATTTGCTAAACATAAGTCATGGATCCTTAAACTTAACCAGTCACACTCGTATTAGAAAGAGGAAGAGACAGTAGAGTTGAAATGCAACCATAAAGCACTTCAAAATGACTATTATAAGCTTGTCGTTACGAGTATACAACTAGAAGAGTTGAAGAGGGCTCAAATGACTACCGATAAAAGTTACAAGTCTATCAAGAATTCCTAGAGATAAGAACGTTCGAGTCATTTAATTACGACAAGATGGCGGACTCATTTATTGAAGATTTCAACTGCTGAAGCTAAGCTGTCCAAATCTAGACCTTGATAATTTGCTCCCTCAAGATATTCATATTAAGGTTATACCGCAAGCCCATCTCTTGCAACAGCCCAAGTCCAACTCAAATGTAGATAAGAGTACAATTTAAATTAAAACAGATTCATTGTTATACACAATCATCTGAATACACAATCATAGGATTAGATAAGATGTTGTTTTGAATATTCAAATATACAAATGTACATGTATATAAACAAATAAGTGATTCATGAATAGAATCATTCATTTCTCCCGTATCATTCTAACTCTTATATGGTATCAGAGCTTTCCGATTAACGTCTTTTTCGATCCCAACTTAATGGCCTCAATCATCAATCCTATTTCTGATGAAACACCCCAGATTATTACCATTAACCCAGCTGCTCAAGCTCCTTTAAAGCTCACTTCAACCAATTATCTTTCCTGGAGATTGCAATTCAACAGTCTCTTTATAGGCTATGATTTGCAAGGTTTTATTGATGGTAGCAAGAGCTGTCCTTCAGCCACCATCGCCACCAATGACATACCTATCCCCAACCCAAACTATCAACTTTGGATCTGCCAAGACCAACTGATTCTGAATGCCATCATTGGAGCCCTCTCACCAACCATCATTCCATTTATTGCAATTGCCAACACTTCAAAAGAGGCTTGGGACATTTTAGCCAAGACCTATGCACAAGCATCAGGAGGCAAACAAAAGCAAGTTAAAAATCAGCTCAAGAAACTTACCAAAGGACAATTGTTCATCACTGAATATATGCAGGCCATCGAAACCAAAACCGATGAACTTAGTTTTCTGAATGCTCCAATGGATCCTGAAGACATCACTGATAAAGTTCTTGAGGGACTAGATGAAGAGTACAGTGAAGTGATTCGCACCATCAATGCTAGAGATACACCTATTTCATTCGATGAGTTACATAAGAAACTCATCACTGTTGAAGCCGATCTCCCTAACCTGGCACTCATCACTTCCCTGTCACAGCAAACTAAATCAGGAGGTAAAAAGAATCACTCTACTCAGCAAAATCAGGAAGGGAATAGATGGCGCCATCAGCAGTATCAGAATAATCATCCTCAACACTTTCAGCCCAATAATCAGACCAAATTTTGATCTTCCTATGGACAGATGCAATTTTACAGCTCCTATCCTAGCAACAATAATGGGCCTCAGTCCAATTCTCAACACCAACCAAGGCCATACCTGGGAAAATGCCAGATTTGTGGAGTCCAGGGTCATAGTGCCAAGCGTTGTCCCTCATTTCGCATTGTTTCTGCAGGTTCTTCTTTCCCCTCGCCAAGAGCTAACTTTGTTGCTACCTCCAATCAAGATCAGTGGATTCCCAACTTTGGAGATTCTCACCATGTGACTACTGACTTGCAGAACCTTGCTATGTATACTCTCTACACAGGCACTGAAGATATCATGGTTGGAGATGGTTCAGGGCTTCAAATAAGTCATAAAGGCAGTGGTACATTACATGCAGATAACAGAACATTAAAATTGGATAGAGTTTTATGTGTGCCTGACATGAAACAAAATTTAATTTCAATTTATCAATTATGTGTTTCCAACAATGTTTTTGTTCAGTTCTCACCTTTCTCTTTTCTTGTGAAGGACCTGACAACAGGGACGCCACTTCTCATGGGTGCACCTAAAAATGGCCTATATGCATGGCCAGCAGCTTCATCTCCAAAGGTTGCCTTCTCCACACTCCTGCCACATTCACCGATTGGCACTCTAGGCTAGGACATCCTGCAAAACCAATTGTTAATCACATTTTATCTAAGCATAGTCCTCATTTCAACTTTTGTCTTAATTCCTCTAGTACTCGTTGTAATGCATGTTTGACAAATAAAAGTCACAAATTACCTTTTTCCAAATCTACTCTTGTGTCTAAAAAGCCGTTAGATGTCATCTTTCAGATGTATGGACCTCTCCAATCTATTCTTATGACAATTGCAAATACTATGTCATTTTCATTTATCATTTCACTAAATACACATGGATCTATCACTTACAAAGAAAATCTGATGTACATGCTGTCTTTATCAAGTTCAAAGCTCTTGTTGAAAAGTTTTTTGACACATCTATTAAGACATTATACACTGATAATGGGGGAGAGTACATTGCTCTATCTGATTTTCTATCCAAACATGGTATTTCCCTCCGAACCACACCCCCTCACACACCTGAACATAATGGTATAGCAGAAAGGAAACATCTACACATTGTTGAGACTGGTCTTACTCTCCTAAGTCATGCCTCAATGCCTTTATCCTATTGGCCACAAGGCTTTTCCACAGCAGTGTATCTCATTAACTGTGTGCCTACAGCCACATTACACATGTCTACTCCCTATTACTGTTTATTTCGCACAAGTCCTAACTATTCTAAACTTAGAATTTTTGGTTGTTTGTGCTATCCGTGGTTAAAATCCTACACATCTACCAAACTAGAACTCAAATCCAAACCTTGTGTTTTGTTGGATACTCACCTTCTCAAAGTGCCTACCATTGTCTTGATCCTACCACATCTCAAATTTACACCTCTTGGCATGTCAAATTTGTTGAATCAGTGTTTCACTTTGCCACCCTATCATAGTCTGCAGAACCACCATCAGCTGACCATTCTGCTACTTGGCTTCCACCTACATTGCATGTTTCACAAGCTTCTAATCCTCCTCCTACAGACTCCTCTCCTTTGCTTGGTGCTGCCCCTGAGAATATGGAACTTCCTGTTGTTAGTTCCTCTTCAAGAGAAGTCACTGAGATAACACAAGTGCATTATCCTACCTCAGTCCCAAGTCATCCTATGATCACTCGAGGAAAGAACAATATCCGCAAGCCTATTCAAAAGCTAAGTCTCACAGCTCAATTACAAGGTAATAAAGAATTTGAACCTACCTGTATTTCGCAGGCTCTAAAGGATTGTAATTGGCGCAAAGCTTGCTCAGAGGAATTCAATGCCTTAGTCAAGAATGGTACCTGGGAGTTGGTCCCACCTGAGGCCTCGCAAAACCTTGTTGGTTGCAAATGGATCTTCAGAATTAAGCGCCACTTGAACGGGTCCATTGAAAAGTACAAAGCCCGACTAGTTGCCAAGGGATTCCATCAGTGTCCTGGCATTGATTATGCTAAAACCTTTAGCCTTGTTGTGAAACCAACCACAATTAGACTCATTCTCAGCATAGCTATCACAAATGGATGGGATTTACGCCAACTAGATGTGAATAATGCATTTTACAAGGCCTTTTAACAGACACAATATTCATGGCATAGCCTAAAGGCTTCATTGATTCAGACAAACCACATCATGTATGTCAACTGAAGAAGGCTATATATGGTCTTAAACAAGCACCTAGAGCATGGTATCAAGCCCTTTTCGCACTTGGACACTTCCCTATTTCTCTATTACACATCACATGGTATCATTATCCTTATGGTATATGTCGATGATATCATTGTAACACGTAACAATGCAACTCTAATTAATCACTATGTCAGCGTATTAGCTCGGAAGTTTTCTTTTAAGGATTTGGGGTCCCTATCCTATTTTCTTAGCGTTGAGGTTCTTCGGAACAATCAAGGCATCTTACTTTCTCAGAGAAAGTACATCACTGATTTACTATATGACACCAAGATGCATGAAGTAAAACCTGTGCTCACACCTATGGCGAGTCACCCGACTCTCACTCTACGCTCGGGTACAAAATTGGCAGATGCAAGTGAATATCGCAAGATCATTGGAAGTCTACAGTACCTGTTACTCACCAGACCAGATATTGCCTTTGCTGTGAATAAACTGTCTCAGTTCAATCACTATCCCACCACCGAGCATTGGCTAGCTGTAAAACGTATACTTCGGTATCTCGCCGGAACCATTGATGAAGGTATACAATTTTTTCGTACCTCCAATTTGAATCTCCATGCCTTCACAGATCAACTTCATGGATCTCTACTTCATGCCTTCTCTGATGCTGATTGGGGAGGAGACAAGGATACCTATTGCTCAACTGGTGCATTTATCGTCTTTCTCGGACAAAACCCAATGTCTTGGAGCTCAAAGAAGCAACGATCGGTGGCTAGGTCGTCAACTAAGACCGAGTACAAAGCGGTCGCCAACACAGCTGCTGAGTTAACTTGGATACGCAATCTTCTTGTTGAACTTCGGATTAGATTACCACACACTCCGGTGATTTATTGCGACAACGTCGGTGCCACCCAGCTGAGTTCCAATCCATTTTTTCACTCCCGGATGAAACACGTTGCAATTGACTTCCACTTCATTAGGGATTTGGTTCAATCTGGTGCCCTCCACGTCTCCGTTGCGGATCAAACGACAGATTGCCTCACCAAACCTCTCTCCCGACAACCATTTCTCAGACAGCAGTTCAAGCTAGGTATTCGTCGAAGAATACAAGCTTGAGGGGCCATATTAAGGTTATATCACAAGCCCATCTCCTGCAACAGCCCAAGTCCAACTTAAATGTAGATAAGAGTACAATTTAAATTCAAACAGATTCATTTTTATACACAATCATCCGAATACACAATCATAGGATTAGATAAGATGTTGTTTTGAATATTCAAATATACAAATGTACATGTATATAAACAGATAAGTAATTCATGAATAAAATCATTCATTTCTCCCATATCATTCTAACTGTTATAATTCAAGTTGAAGGCAACATTATAAAGTCTGCAGAGGACGAGTCAATGGATGAGTTTGTAGGTTTGGTGTGAGATCAACGTGTTGCACCTATGGTTCTACAGTTCCCAGCTTCTGATGATGAGACCATCTCGAGTGTGATTCTTTATGCTTCGATTGCTGAACCAAGTCCTATTACTGGCCATGACCTAAGCAAGTGGGATTCCGTACCTAATTTGATGAAGCTAACTGCTCCAAAATCTTACTGATGATTGTCGTAAAGACTTTAGTCTCTACTCATTTAGTGAAATAATATATTAACATGGGTATAAACTTAATTTTTCTCATAGTTGGGAAAATAATATACGTAACACAAATAACTATGATGATAATAGATCAGCTTGCTTGATTCTTCAAAATTTGCTCTTGTTCTTCCTAATTTCGTAGAATTCTTATATTAGGTGATGAACGACATCTAATGACTGGTCTCTATTAGAGATCCTATCACCTTGCATAATACCTTAAAGTACTCTTATTCATCCTGATGAAGTACATCTCAAGATTCAGATCTGCATCTACACGAGTGTGATTGATTGAAAATTCAGTTTAGCCGGTCATAGGCGGCTTTCTCCAAATCCAGTTTAAGCATGACGCAAATGGTAGAGTGAGGCTTGTAACAAAATGACATTATCTGTAATGTTTCTTCCTACACAATTGCATAGAGTAGTTTCCACAACGGAAGGCAGACATACTTTGTAAGAAACATAATGCCAACTAGTCAAGTGCAACTTCCATTTTCAGAATTAGTGCTAATAAAGTTGACATGGTCAAGCAAGAGGTGACATACAAAATTAGGGACAATAAACTAATAACTTTCTGATATGGATAGCTGATCAACTCTTTACATCAATTGGGAGCCCACATACTCCCTCTACACACCAAGTTAAGCCACTTGATACAAGGTAACTCTTGGAATTTCTTATAGCGATTGAGACATCTTTGGACAAGCCTGATATTTTTCTCTGGAAAGACAAGTCGGTCCACAACATCACAAACAAGGATGTCAAGAAGTTGTTACAGGGTAGAAGCTCTAGAGTAGATTGGTTTAAGATTGTCTGGAGTAAGGCTTTAACTCGATTTTCCTTCATCCTTTGGCTAGTGGTTAAAAATAAACTGAGCACCGCATATCACATGACCTTCCTATAGGTTAATAAAATTTGTCCAATGTGCTTGGCACACGAGGAAACAAGAAACACGAGAAAACAAGAAATCATCTCTTTTTTGAATGCTCTTTCAACAAGGATATATGGAACTATATCACCATGAAATGTTAATGGCTCAATTTGGGAGAATCCCATCCTAACATCCTTTTAGTCTATCAACTTAGAATGCGTTCATGGGAGCAAATTGGTTAATCCACCGCATTGTTCTAACCCTTTATGTCTACAGCTTATGGCGTCAAAGAAATCTCAGACGATTCGTCACATAATTTTTTCCAAAGAAACATTAAAATCCATGATCCTCCATGAAGTTAAGGAGCACAATTCAAATATCCTAACATCTTTGCACCTCTAACAAATGAGCTATCCTCATCTTAAATATTTTAGCATTTTGTTCTTAATATCTACCCGTATACCAAGGATCTCAAGGGTGCTCTCTTATGGATTTTTTCTCTTTTATAAAACTCTTAACTCCTATTTATTAATTTCATTTTCCCTTTTCCAAAAAAAGTTTGAAGTTCATTTATTAGATTCATTTTTGACTCATTTTGGTGTCTAGAACCAATCATCGTTGTTTTTTTTTTTTTGAGAAATACCGTAGCACTGTCCCTTCTTTCTACTAAAATGACCCATATCGTTGAACATAAGCCCCAGTGGTTCAATATTTTCCAGAAATCCACCAGTTTGAATCTGAAAGAAGTATTTCTGGACATGGGCCTAGGACAACTCTATATATATATATATCTTATTTCACTAGGCCCAGCTCTTTACAGAACTTAATTTTGTTTTTAAAAACCGTTGGAGAAGGTTTGTTTTGGAGAAGGTTTGTTTCAATCAATCAATCAATCAATCGTGCCATCAACTCCTACCTTATTTCTATTCAATTATACTATTGCATTCTAAACAATTCTTTTTGGGTTTAGGAAAGTAATGCTCTTCATTACTGGCAACAACAACTCGGGCAAGCAGATCGATTAGTGTTTCCATTCCAACTGCCCTTTCCTACAACATTACCTAATGAAAATTCTGCCGACATGGGAGTAAAGGTCCAACTTTATCTCCCTTTTTATCACGTTAAATCCTCTTTTTTGGTAATTGTTTCGACTCAAAGAACACCGTAAATGAACAGGAAATCTTACCCCTCTTTCACATGACACCAGCTGGCCTTTGCTCAAAAGCGCTAATTCTTCACAAATCATCGACAAACCCATAATTCGGTTCTCTGCTGTCGTTTTGAAGCTCCAAAAGCAAGGAAACGACACTTAAATGTTCATCAATGGTCACTTTCCTTTGAAACACACGCATTCAATGGCAATTGGTTCCCGCAAACTACCAGTCCTTCAGTTTCATTTGTCGCTATATCCTTGACATTAGATATTTCTATATTTAAGTGGGATCTTCTTGTTTGAAGCCGTATGTATAACACACACTCCTGTGGATAGATTGCCAGAGAAGCTGATCGTTCTTAAGCGCAGAATCTAAAATACCCAGGTCAGTTTCGTGGTTCTTATGTATTTTTAGTGGTTTCTTCGTGGTGGGTTTTCATCAAAATTTTTAAAATTTCCTTTCATCGAAATGTTTTGGTGGTAAATATAGGATTTGAAGATAGAACCATTTGCTATGCGTTGTAAAGATCCTGGTTGCTCTCGTTTCTTATTAACATGCGTCATTTTTTCATTAAGAGTTGGGACTTTCACAGCTTAGTGTAGTGGAAATTCGTGATCTTTTGAGGCGGGTTTTGTTTTTTACTAACATGTAAAATTAAAATAAAGTCGTACAACTTGTTGTTTATTCAATTCCTTACTTGCATTGCGGTTAGTAATCTTGATAGTTTCTCCTTATATGTTTTGTTTGTTGGATGCGGTCCTACTTCTACTTGTGCCGAGTTGATATTATTAGAATGAGGGTCATATGCAATAGGGTGCTAGCTGCTACCTGTTATTAAAATTACATAAACCGGAGAATTTGACAATATTCTTAATGTGTTTAAACTGACCTACCAATGTTTTTTGATCGTTGTGCTTGAAGGCTTGCATCTAGCTAGGTGCTGTAACTGGTCGGAAGCAGTCTGCTCTATTGGGTCTCTGCTTACTCTTCTGTACCCAACGATCAGACTGACGGTGGCTGAAGGTTTTTGAGTGTTTGCCTAAAACATGGATACTTCCGTTGACTTACCCTATTGATTTTTTTTTATCGGTCCCACCCTGATAACTTTTAAGGTAAAAGAATGCTGATAATAACTTTTTATCTGTCTATGCATATCATGTTTGACTAAACATATAGATTTTGTTTCTCAGCTGTCAGAGTTTCGCTCTTGGTGTGATGGTGTTAACCAGTTGATTCAATGTCAGGGAAGTCAAAGATAAGTTTTATGCTTTGTGGCAGACTGTTGTTTCTTTGACATGGTGCAATGGAAAAGAAAATAGATGATTGTGACATAGGGAATCTTCATTCACCTAGACAGGTGGAAAAATTTGGCAGCACAAAGCAAGAACTCAATAATCTTTCCGAGAGTTTAACCAAGGGCCGCTCAGCAAATGAGTTTGAGAGGTATGGTTTACCTTGGTGAATTTTCTTGAACGTGAAGTAGTAGTTGACATAAACAATTCAATAAATTGATTCCTGATGCAAAAGAGCTTATAGTTTATAAAGAAATAAAAGAGGACAAATCACTCAATTACAAGCTTTAATTTGGTGGAATGAAGATTGTGATTAAGGTAACAACAAGAAGAAGAAACGTTGAATTATTGTTTTGAAATTTAAGAAAGGTTGAATTATGCTAATCTTTTATATTAGATAGGAAGTAGTAATAAGTTAGATATATTATCCTAGTGTAAAACGTAATCTTATTTAAGAATAAAGAAGCTTATTAGAGTAGGATTGGTTACTTTAGTTGGAAATTTTTTAACTAGTAGAATAAAGGTTTCAAGAACTTTTGTATTTATCTGTACTCAACCCATCAATAATAATACGTTGAATTTTCTCTAAAACTTCGAGTTTTCTATTAGAAGATGTGATGCTTTCTTCTAAGCTTGATTCCTAGTTCTTTACCCTTCACTATTTCTTTACCTTTCCAACACTTTTATCCTGAATTTCTAGCAATCAAAACTCTAAAATTCTAGCCTTCATTTCCAACAACGAAAACCTAAATTTTTAGTTATTTTGAACTTGAAATTCCAATAACTTGAGCTGAAATCTCAAACCAAAAATTCAAATTTCAGCAACCAAATTTTATAATCCTCTATGAGTTATATACCTACTAGTTTGATATATCTTCTACTCTTTCTATGTCAATTTGGTATTAGAAATTTGGTTCACGATAGCGACACGTAGTGAAAGGGTGTATAGAAAACTACTTAGTGATTGAGAGGAGAGATGAAATACTTTTCATTGGACTTTAACGACCCTCGATCACAAGGTACTCCAAGAACTAGTCTAGAAAAAACACTGGACAATAAACTACACTTGACATTGAGGGTGGAGAAAGTGAAATCCACATTGAAGAGGCTGAAACTAATGAACAATAAGTGGTGTTAGAGAATTAAGACCTATCAAGAGATTCAAGACAAAGAAACTATCCAACAACACTTGGAGAGCACATGCGAGACGTTAGAGGTCATGATAAAGTTGAAACACGTAACATACTTGATAATATTACCAAGAAAATTCGTGTTGAAGTACTTGATTTTGTTGGAAAGATAGGTTTACACCTATTCTTGGACTCGATGGTAACAATGTAAGACTTCTTAGATGGGTTAAACATGTCAGAAGATTGAAAAGTTCAATTTATGACGATGAAGCTAGTTGGACATTTTAAAATCTTTTGGAGATCGATAGAGGATAGACTTTGAAAAATAGACCAGCTGCTAATTGTTGATTAGGAAGATATGAAGTTGAAGTTATCGAAAAATATACTTACCATTTCATTACCAAAAATATCTCTCAGATCAACTTACAACACTTAGACAAGGAATTATGTTTGTAACAAAGTTTACGAAAATATTTGATGAACTTTCTATCTGCTATGAAGAATGAAATTTGAATGGCAACTCTTATCTCTCTACAAAATATCTGAAGGATAGAAATTTGCAAGAAGTTGACAATGGAAAGAATTTATAGCCTTGAAATGCATATCACTTAACTTTAAGAGCGAAATAATACCTTACACAGCGAGTAACTAAGAAGTTTAGAAAGCAGGCCATGGAGCTCAACATGAAGAGTCACGACTGTGCACAGGCTAGAACCTAATTTATCAAAATTTGCACTACATAACAACTACAAAGCTTCTCAAGGTGCTGAACCTAAAGGTAAAGCCATCGTTGAAACTGGGACAAAAGAACGCAAGTATGACAAGAAGTGTTGCCGATGTAATGGGAGGGGCTACTTTGCTTAAGAATGTACTAATATAGGTTTGCACATGATGGAAGAAGAAGAGGAAAAAGAATGTAATGAATATGTGGGTAACATAAAGCTGGGGAGGAGTGGAAATGGGGATATGTGAAGATTCTATTTGATATGATTATTCCTATGAAGTATCGTATATTTTACTTGGTCAATTGTAACTTAATGACTGTGGTGTGTTGCATCTCGGAAAAGCTAGCAACCAATTATTTTATTTTTCACGGAAGATGATTTTGAACCTTATGAAGGTGGGCAAGGTAGAGAAGCAAAGAGAAAGTAATAAGGCAGCCATAAATACCAAGAAAAAACCTCTTAATATCCTTAAAAAGAGAGAGAGAGAGAGAGTTTGAAAATGTCAGTAAGGAGAAGAGCATTGTGTTTTCAATGGTAGTGAAGGAAGTAATAAAAACAACAGTTAAAACACCCCTTGCATTACCAAAATCAGTGAGCGAACTAGTGGTTAATTTTTTAGACCTTATGCCAGATGATATATGAAGTAAATTACTTCTTTTAGGAGATGTTCAACATGCTACTAAATTCATACTTGGATCTACGCTACCAAATTTTCCAGCATATCGCTTAAATATTATCAAGAATGGAGAGATGAAGAGGCCATATCAATTAAGTAGAAACTGTAATTTGGAGAGATAAAGAGTAGGAGTTGAGGTGACAACAAAGAAAACTAGGATTGGCATTTACTTTATAATAGATTTCTTTATTAGATAGGAAATAGTAATAAGTTAGATATATTGTCCTAGTTATTTAGGAGTTAAACTTATTTTAAGAATAAAGAGGCATTATTAAAGTGGGATTTAATATTATTTTGAACATTTTAGTTGGGAATCCTTTTACTACTAGAATAAGGGTTTAAAGAATTTGATACGACACCTCTAACACATTAGGAGTCTTATTACGATTAGGAGTCTTATGTTTTATTACGATTAGAAGTCTATCTTTTATTACGATTAG
>JAOTBA010000008.1:14175224-14190057 GCA_025629845.1 Erythroxylum squamatum | reverse complement strand
GATTCTTGCTCTCAAATTTATCAATAAAGTTCTATTATTCAGTTACTTCTATTTTCCTTCTTTTCTGGTCCCTATCAGAATTTTTCTATATATATATGTGTACTACCTTCAATAACTATATCCTGAATTCTTTTTTTATAAACTTGACTTTTCTATTAGAAGGTTTGATGGTTTTTTTCTAAGAGTGATTCTTAGTCTCTAGGAGTAATTTCTAGCTCCTTACCCTCCACTAATTTTTTAACTCATTAAAATTCTAATGCTTTTAACTTAAAATTTCACCAACTAATTCTAGCCTAAATTTCTAGCAACCAAATCCTAAATTTTCAATTATGCTAAACATGAAATTCCAATAGCCTAAGCTGAAATTCCATACCTAAAACATGAAGTCCAACGACCAGATTTTATAAGTTTTGTGTGTTCTAACTACTAATTAATATCTTCTTCTTATCCTACATTATTCACTCTTGTTGTATATACATTGGTTTTGGACATTTCCTATGTGAATTATTTTTAGGGAGGAAAGAAGAATAAGGAAATGGAGAAAGATGATTGGCCTAGGAGGGAGCGACTGGAAGTATTATGCCAGGAGGAAACCTCATGTTGTTAAGAGGAGGATAAGGAAAGGAATTCCCGATTGTTTAAGGGGCCTTGTTTGGCAGTTGATATCTGGAAGTCGAGACCTTCTGCTTATGAACCCTGGGGTTTACGAGGTACTTGTACTGTATACATGTTTTTTATGAAACCAGCCTTCGTGTCTCTGCTAATCAACAATGTGTTGATGAAATTATACATTTGTTGCAGCAACTGGTCATATACGAGACATCAGCATCAGAGCTGGATATAATTCGTGATATTTCTCGTACGTTTCCTTCACATGTTTTCTTCCAACAGAGACATGGGCCTGGGCAGAGGTCTCTCTACAATGTTTTAAAGGCATATTCTGTGTATGATAGAGATGTTGGCTATGTTCAGGTATGAATCTTTTGCTGCTTCATTTAGTTTGGTTAAGATACTGAATGAAGAATTACGTTTGATGAAAAGCGCAGGGAATGGGTTTCCTAGCTGGTTTATTGCTTCTTTATATGAGTGAAGAGGATGCATTCTGGTTATTGGTTGCATTGCTTAAGGGGGCTGTTCATGCCCCAATGGAAGGACTGTATCAGGTAATCATATCATTTATGGAGTTGATATTTACCATGTCAGATTCCTAATTGAATATTGACGTTGGATGTTTTTATTGTCTGCAAAGTCTAGCTGTTGTCTGATAAAATGGCTGTAGGCCTTTGTTTGGTCGGACTGGTGTTACTAAGAATATAACTTCTGAAAGTTATTCTCAATAAAACGCAGAATTCTTTTCTTATGCACTGGTTTTACATCCATCTGAGGTCTCAATCACATGTACAAGTATGACTTTCAGCTTAAGTGTAGCTTGTCCAAATATATCTGATCCTTATGTTTCTAGTTTCTAGTCTTCAATACTTTCGCTTTTCTTGTATTCTAATTTCCTTTTCTTTCTAGTTGACCTCTTCATAAGGAGGTGGAGATCCGACTTAAGATACTTGATTATGTCAACTTTGAAGGAGAGATAATTTCAGCTCCAAAGTTATAAATCATTTGTAAATGATGAACCCATGGTTAAGCTATAAGAGTAATGCTTATCCTTAACTAACATTTTAACCATTTTGACTAGGGATCAGGCAAAAAGCTATAAACAATTCTTATGGTCTTGTTGGGATATTCTGAGGACTAGCCTCTCTACTTCTGCTGCAGGTAGGTCTGCCTCTAGTACAGCAATATTTGTTCCAGTTTGACCTCTTGATGAAGGAGCATTTGCCAAAGCTGGGAGAACATTTCACCCAAGAAATGATTAATCCTAGCATGTATGCAAGCCAGTGGTTTATTACTGTCTTTTCATATTCTTTTCCATTCCATTTGACTCTTCGAATATGGGATGTCTTTTTATACGAGGTCAGTAATCATTGATATTAGTCTATTTTCTGTATTTTATCGTTGCGTCTGCTAGGAATTGACATTCATATACCTATCTATTATGCTAGGGGGTTAAAATTGTCTTTAAAATTGGCTTGGCTTTGTTAAAGTATTGCCATGATGACTTGGTAAGTATTCAAAAGCTTATTTTCTGATATTCAAAAATTCTAGCAATTATGTTTCTGCTCATAAACTACTATTTTGTCAGGTTAAATTGCCCTTTGAGAAGCTTATACATGCTTTACGTAACTTCCCTGAAGATGCTATGGACCCCGATAGATTACTACCAATGGCTTACTCATTCAAGGTTCACTCTGTCTCTCTCGTATGCTTACTGCACTATCTAGTTTGTTTCAGTGTGGAAGTGCATTCAGTGGTTGGGTTTTGCTATTATCCTCATAACTTGCTGATTTCTTATTGTGATCTGTGTGATAACATCTGCTCATTATATGATAGAATAAAACTTTGACTTTTTAAGCTTTTTGGTTATCAAACCTCTGAACTAATGTTAGAAATTCAGATCTGGAAGAAAGGTGAATATGGCCTACACATCCTAGTTTGGTGTGAAATCTTTCTTCATTTAATAATGAATATCAATCTCCAAGGGTATAAGTGACCTGTACCAATATAATATGTGGTTATTTTCTTGGAGTACATGTGATTGACTTATATTTCCTTTATGACTCTTTTGGCTATTACTTGGGCACCTTGATCACTTCTTTGAAACTAATATGTAACATGTAGATTCTTTTCTTGGATAAAAAAAACAGGAGATAGTTGAATAAACTACTGTGAGGCAATTGATATGGTCAATACAATTAATTTTTGGAGATGTTATTAGAAAGCATTTTTCGTGGGGAAACAATCTGATATTTTCCTGTTCTATATTTTTTGATAAACTTCCTGCACGTGTTGTGTTGATTTTGTTGCATGTCATGCTCCTTGTTCATACTTTGTAGTAGTTACAAATATTTGAAGCATTAAGAAAAAGGTGAGCCCATCATATTGTATTTTTCGATGTAACGTTAATCATTTTTTGAGGGGGAAAATAAAGTAGTGTTTTGTGCTTAAATTTTGGGCTATAATAGTATATAGCTAGTGATTAGTTGTAGATTTGATTTTACAGGGAAGTTAGGTATAGAAATCTCTAAAATGCAGCATTTGGTCTTATCACCTTTGGCTTTTATTGGTCATGTTCCTCAGAATTTTGAGCTCCAGCAATTGTATCCTTTAATTTTTCTTTTCCTACTGACCTCCAGATTCATTTTCTATATCATACCAATATTTGCCTCATTTTTCTTTTACGTCAAGGCATTTCATTATGCATCTGAGCTACACTGACTGATGTAGGTCGGGCATAAGAAATTCTAACAATTTGATGGAACACGTGTAAGTTACAAATTATAAAATTTAGGGCTGCCAATTTAATAAAGATTCTTATTATTCTTTAATAGATTTAAACTCTGAATTAATAAGGATAAACTAAAATAAATATATTTTCAATTTTTAATAAGAAAAAAATAAATCTTTCTGCATGGCTGACTTGCTGTTAAGTACTTCATTCTGCACCAATTTCATTCACACACATGCAATAAACCAGGTTCACTCACACAGTACGAACATACACGAAATAAGGGAAAATAGATGCAAAAGTTAATTAGCTAATCAACATAACTGAAAGTTACTTTTTTCGTAAAATTGGAAATTGCTCAAATATGTGGTGCAGAATAGAAGGGTAGGAAATGTTGGCGTAAGTAGTAACAAGGACTATGAATACAAGGACACTTCATTTGAGGTTTATAGATCCTACCTTACTCTCCTATCCAAGTCTGGATAGATCTTTCAAAAAACATAACTGTGTATCCTTCGATTCCATTTCGAATCAGTTAATTAAGAAAATGTTTTTGGGTTAATTATCAGGTATCCAAGCGGCTGGAAGAACTGAAAGAGGTTTATGACAAGAAGAATGGGAAGTCAGTTAAATGTGCAGCATTAAACACGAAGGATCAACCAAAAACGGCCCAAGTGAAGTTTTAAATTTGCATTCTTGTATTTTGATTCTTTGTTGATCTACCAATTCATCAACTGGGGAGAGGTATGTACAATGTTAACCGAACCTGCCAGACAGCTGATAGTTTCCTGTTCAACGAGAGAACATACAGAAATCAGTCTACATATTTGAAACTTGTATTGCAGAAAGTAAGACGAGATCATGTCTACTCACCTCCTGTTAGGTTCTGATTCCCCTGTTGTTATTATATAAGCTGATAAAACTCAAGTGATAAGGATGATGACAGGATTATATCTTCTTGGAAAGATTTAAGTGGAATCAATCACTATTTATAAGCAGAGCACTTTGGGATGAGGAGTATGATGGGGTTTTTGTCGCTAACTGATCAGATGTCTGACAATAGAAGGCAACTTCTCTGATATGGCATTCTTAGCCACCAAGATCTTTTATTTGTTGTAGCACAACTCCCGGAGCTTGTAACACCACCAAAACAGTGGCAACTAAGAATGTTGCATGTTGTTAACATTACAGAAGCAAACATAATAATACCACTCAGATTCAGTGGTTGGCAAGCTAACTTCAACATTCTTTTTCCACTCTCTTTCCTTTGCTGTTAGAATCTAAATAGTGTCTAACCAGCCGTTAATGTAACTTTTGGCAAACAAACAAATAGAGTAACGGAGATTATGAGTTTGTTACCAAGCCACCTATAACCTCCCATCACTCCCACTGTGGAATAAAGAGAAGTATCCCAACAATTGTGACTCCCTCCAATAAACTATCATTTTGTCTACATGTAAGAATTGAGTTAAAACAATCACTGTACCTTTTGAAAACGTATATTATTTTAGAATTCTTCTAAATGATAAAGATAAATAAACATAGAGTTCAGAGTGAATTCATTTTTTCTCTACTTCGTCCCAACCACCAGGCCAGCTCCATTGGTATGCAATTAAAACCAAAAAGTGGTCCGATGATTTAGGATAATCGCGTGCACATATTTACAGTTAAGCTGTTGTTATTAGATAAACTATGAATGTTGTTGGGGTTATGCTCTTAACATTTAGCATACTTTAGATCTAAGATTGTAAGGTTCATTTTTCCGGGCTCTTGCTGTACGTCAAACTGTCGTCCACTATTCTTATGTTATAAAAACATGCTTTTGTTGCTTTGGCTTTGTTGGCAGGTTAATGTGTTTGTTTACCTACTTTTGCCCCATTGGTTCTGGTCAAATTGTTGAATCATATCAAAGAACCAATACGTTGCAAGGGAATTAAACTCCCGTCTCATATCAAGTAGGCTGGCAATGCGTCTTTTTGGAGTTAGTATAAAGAGATTACTTGGTGTGTTCTCTGCCATTCAAATTTTAACCTAAGCTTTATGCTTCTCAACTTACCAAATAAGGGGGACTTGGAAACAAATAAAGCGAAGGGACAAAAAACGCATAAAAGTTGTCAACTTTTAATATCCCAAATCATAAATGATCAAGCTGTACCCCCTGCCGCCATCCTTGGATCATCATCATACAGCGCTTTCAAATATCTCAAACCGGCTAAACGGGAAGTGGTTCTTTATCGTACAACAGTTTCCATCAACTGGTGGATGGAGATGCCATTAATTGAACACCCTGCGTATAACAATAGACTAAGATTTAGATGTTTTCAACGAACCAATCATGAACTAAGCCTAATTTCAGACCGGCTCAAGGTTTAATTTTTTTAAGTAAAATAATATTATTTAACTCTTTAAAAGAGTTAAATTTCAAGAAGCCTAGCCTAGGCTGTCCAAACTAAAATTAAAAAAAAAGACAATTTCTATTGCCATCCCCAGAGCACCCTGAAAAACCCATCCCCATACACGTTGCTCTGAGAAACGAGATCCTGGCAAAACAGAACTTTGCATGTCATCCCAAAGCACCAGCAGGTTGATGCAACCGTATCCACTGAAGTGTCTTTCTCTATTGTTATCTTCTATGTGAATACATCTGATTTCTCATTAATAATATTCCGTATGCACTCCTAGTAATCAACACCATATTCTTTCATGGATTCTACAGAACTTAGTACGGGCGAAACTTCCTAGCAGCTCTCAGTTGCTGAATTCGCTTTTTATCCTGCTCGAACTTGCTTTGAAGCATCATAATTTCTGCAAGAAATCAAATGTTAATACTTTGTTTTGCATTATCGCTGGAAGAAACGTGATAAATGCATCATAAGTTCTAGTTACAGAAATACTGTTTAGCTGTTGAAAACAAAGACTTGTACACACATGCACAATGAAGACTATAGGCGCCAGAGATAGCAACATCAAAGAAGCACATTTATTTTTTAACAGATACACATGCAGCACAATGAAGACTATAGGCGCCAGAGATAGCACCCTCAAAGAAGCACATTTATTTTTTAACAGATACACATGCACGTATACTTTCAAATGCAAGGCTTATCTTGTTCAAAGACGTGATGCTACGCTATCTAAAAGCAATGTGATCGCACCGTTTCTCTGTGCTTCTTTTCTCTGGAATCGGTAGAAATTTAAGCCAACTTCTTTGCGCTTCTTTCTAGCCATCTGATCCTCCACAGCAGCCTGGGCAACCGAACCTACGGTAATTCCACCTTCAGTATCTGCCGTCTTTTTCCTTCCTTTGTGATGTTTTACAACTGTCCATCCTTCTTCAGCAATGCGGGCTTCTCTGTCTTTCCTTTCCTATACATGAGAAAAAGAACATTAATACAAACAGCAATAGGATAACCTGTATGCTGGCCAAACAAAATGAGCAACAGGAGAAGCATACAGAACAGAAAACATAAAACAAAAGTCTAATCATAGTGCTTCAAATTATACCATGCATATCCCTGAAGAAGACCAATTAAAAGGGCAAAGAAAAAAAGAATTAAAAGGGCAAACAACATCTAGCCATGCTTAACAAGAGTAAAGTGCACATCTTAGGTGTAAAATGACATTTGGCCCATCATACAGGCATATTTCACAATTTGAACAAAATGGCATCCCAAATTGGGATGGACAATCTCTGTCCGCAATCACTCTAAGTTCAACAAAATAATGGCCTTTAAAAGGAGAACCACTAGCATGTATGAGGGATTACCTGTTCTACTTTCTCCTCATTTTGAACCATAAACTCATCAAGTCTTTGTTGCAATGCCTTCAGACCTGGCCGACTTTGGTGATAGTCTGTAAGCCATTCTGTAATATGACTTCCAAGTTAATTCCAACAATAAAATCATGCTAAACATTCAAAATAGAGAAAAGAGTCTCCACAAATCAACTAATAAATCTGAATCAAGAAAGTCAACCTCTTCAAGAGTTGTATTTATGACAATATGTTGGCTAATCTCAGCATTTTGTTAATTTTCTGAACCTCAATGAAAAAAAATTATACATCCGTTACACTTGGCCTCAGCCAATCAATAAAATAGAAAAATAATGTCATCAAGATCAGGTTTTAAGATCACAGACAACCTAGTTAGTGTAATTTTTTTACTGCTGCTGAAACAATGAGAAATCGGTTGACAAGAAAATTATATAACTTCATACTATTCATTCCTCTTGATTGGTCCTCATCCCCTGAAGATATGCAGTAAACTTCTTCAACAGCATCCTCACTCTTTTTCGGTACGCTCTTATCTTCATTTGCTTTAACATGTTCCCTATTGTTTTTCTTTGATTTCTTGTTTTTTCCTATAAGAAACCAAAAAATAAATCACATGAAAATGAATGAAATTATCATTTCCCTGCAGAATGTATGTATGAACCAAACAAAGTGATCAGCAGTTTACGAATTTCTGCTCCAATAGATTCTCTTTGCCTTTTGGAGTTGACAGCATCTCCTTGACTTTTGGTAATGCTCTGGTCTGTTGCTTGATCTTGAAAATAGAACAAAAGCAACTTAGTCAAGCTCAAAAGACAAAATAATAGGATGAATAAGCAGAAAAACCATAGCTTATTAGAACTACAATTATAACAGTACAAGTGTTAGTGAGGCAATGGAGAACGGCAGTATTAAAACTAAATTCAAATCCATGTATTCTCTAGCAGAGTTCATGATGTAGGACAAATAGAAGAAATATCAAGTAATGCATCAGTTCAATTGCAGAAAAGAAGCATCATAATGTTTAAGAAAATAGAATGGGCCAAAACAGATGGAAAACTTGAATTCCGCGAAATAAATTACCTAGAACTTCACTAAGAACTCGATACTTTGGTATACAAAGCAAGGGTATCAACTAGAAGGCAATAAACACTAAGATACATTTTTCCCATCAGAACAAATCACCATTTTTTTTTTTTTTTTGGAGAAACGAGGAATACATATTTCACATCAGTATAACACCAAAAAGAGAAAAAAGATATAGTACTCACTAAACCAGACAGCAAGATATTAACAATGCCATTTTACTCATCAAAATCATCCACATTACATTCATCTAAAGAGAAAACTCATCCCGGTCCTCAGGCTCTAGTCACTAGAACGAATACTAATAAATAATGTTTAAAAGGAATCAAATTTACTTAAATCAAAGGAAACGAGAAATACCCTAGGCAACAGGATAAAATTTGAATAACTTGCCTACTAAAAAGAGAGAGAGAGAGCAAGACGATATCAAGTTGAAATTAACAGACGTAAAAAGAAGTTGAGAACGAAATCGTAAGTTAAAATAAATACCCTTTCGAAAGAGCTTTGTGCTAGTTTTGTTCTTCTTCTTCTTCTTGATATCCTTTGTGTTCATGTTCAACTTCTTCTTCTTTTCCAAAGCTTTCTCTTTTAAGCTTCTCATCTCTCTATCTCCGACTCTTAACATTAGGTGAAAAAAATGTTTGAGGATTATAGGTTAGTTACACAAATCATAATATCTCCAAATTAGCCACTAGCCATTACGCTATGTCCTCAGCTTACTAACACTTGAAAAAAAACAAGAACAGAAAAATTCATGGGTACCTTCTGAAACTGATGATGCCAACAATACAGAGCAAACCAGAAAAAGAAACAGAAACGGATTTCCTTGTCAGTTCTTTGATCTTTTTTTTATAGCCTAGACTCAGGCAGCGCGTGCAGCCCGTAGCTTGGTAACAAAATCGTTGGGGGGAAAGGCAATGGGTAATGATCTAAGTTGTTTCTTCCGTCACTTTCTAGCAGTGGGAAAGGCAAAAAAGGATTAGCGAAAGCCGGTGGAGATGATGAGCACTGACGATGGATGGTCAGCAAGCAGCAATGAAGGAGAGCAAAAGAACAGGAGAGCTAGGTCTTTGGAGGCCACTGATTTTGCTCTCAGAGAAATATAGGTTTTGCTTAGTCACAAGTACGTGGGCTAATTGCGCTGTGACCCTTTCATTCTCATTTCCAATTTCCTTTGTCTTGATTTTTTTCATTTTTAAGCCAATTTTTTAACTTGTAAGTTTCTTGTTTTTTTTAATTCCATCATTGAAAGATATGAAACGAATAAATTAAGAAAATAAAATTTAAATTATCAAAAGTTAAAATAAAATAAAACCAGAATTCAAAAAAGGAAAATGAGATAAGAGCCAATTTAACCATGAAATGAAAATAAAAGAGAAAATTAAACTTTAAATTAGTTTCATATTAAAAAAAGGAAATTTTGAATATTAACAACTGAATTTTTTGCAATAAAGGATAGAAGGGAAACTAAAATTTAAAAATAGACAAGAAACAAATAAAAATAAAAGATTAATTTAAAATAGACAAAATGAAATGAAAATAGAAAATTACCTTAAGCCAGTTTTCAAACTTTTATAACCCCTTTAATTACTTTTTAAAGTGAAAGTACCTGGAGCTTTGTTTAAATAAATATATACACAATTTGTAAATAATAAAATAAATTATAACATATTAATAATTAATAAAAAGAAAAATTATTTTTATCTTTTATTTTTTAAAAATTTTGATCATCTTAAAAAATAATATAAAAGAAATATATATGATAAAAAGTGTTTTAATAGTAGTAGTAGTAATAATAATAATAATAATAAAATTATAATTATAATTATAATTATAATTATAATTATAATACCGATCAACATCCCCTAGGTGGTGGCCGAGTTGGTAGAGTGGGAGACATTGGGTCAAAAGATCTTGTGATCGAATCCCTCTACTTATGTTCTTTAGATCGAGCCTGTCATATAGGACTTGTCTAGTACAGAGTACCTGGTTGATGTGATTTGCAAATTATTGCGTCAATTCGAAGGTTTATTTAGTGCACTTTTAAAGAATAACAGCTGCGGGTTCTTCTGTTTTAAAACAAAACAATCAACTACTTTTACTTAAAGAAGTTAATCTCAATGATGACATCAAAATTATAAAATAGAATCATCGTCATGTTAAATTTTCCTCACCAATGGTCAATTATAATTGATAAACTATAAGTCATTCAATAACATCTTGAGGTTTGGCATTTGGTCTACTTAATCCATTAGTGCTTTTACCACCCTTTAAATTAAAATATCAATTTGTCTGAGAAAGTGTGGAGTTAATGTGATATTCACAAACTTCCACTTCATTAATTCAGGCATTTAGCTGCATCAAAGGTGCATGGGCAATATCAAATTCCTTAATGAGAATGTTTAATAATACTATATAATTTTAGTGGCCTGAACTCTTTTAAGTATAGATCTGGATTTAATTATCTAAGATTAGGGATGACAATAGGTTAGGCCAGGTCTCGGCTCACTAATCTCTTTTAAGTATAGGTTTGGATTTAACTGTCAAAGACTAAAGATGGTAATAGATTGGGCTGGACTCAGGCCTACCCTGGCCCAGCCCAACCAGTGGCTGTTCGACCCATGGCCCGATCCCTGGCCCAACGGACTGAAGGCAGGTCAAGTAGTTTTGTCATTTTGTCTCTCTTAGTTCAAGCCCGAGCCCATCGATGGCCTGATCACTCGAGCTTGGCCTGTTGACTTCAGATCTAGCCAGGTTGGGCCAGGCCAGGCCTGAGTCAGGTTGCCATGCCTATCTCAGACTAAGTGTGATGAGTTAGAATATAACTTAAGTTTGACTTATAAGTTTCTTCTTATATAACCAAAATTTAGAGTATTTTTTGATGTTGGATCTATAATGATCAAGTTAATAAATTTACAAAAGAAAATTCAAACTTTACTCAATTTTGCAATTATAACCCAAACTTAAAAGAATGAAAATTAAATACTAAAACTTTAAACTTTTTTGTTAATGTTATTGACGTGACTTGCCATATAAGATAGAAATCCTAAAGACTTATACTTAATTAAACCAACTAATTAAATTTAACTAAACTACACTGTTTTGAGATTAAAATCCCTAAATCAAACTCACTGCTCTCTGTTCTCACACAGACCTCTGTTGCTCCTCCTTCCTCAATTCGTTCTCGCATCGGACCAAACTCAGTTCGTTCTTGCATCGCATCGCACCAACCTTCGATTATGTATCTTTGGAATAATCAACTAAGGTTGGTGTGATGCAATGCGAGAAAGGACTGAGGTTGGTGCGAGAACGAATTGAGGTTAGTGCGATGCAAGAACAAACTGAGGAAAGAGAAGCAGCAGAGGTCTGTGCGAGAACAAAGAGTAGTGAGTTTGATTTAGGGATTGCAACATAGTTTAGTTAGACTTAATTAGTTAGTTTAGTTAAGTCTGACGTGTATAAGTGTTTAGGGTTTTTGTCTTATATGGCAAGCCACGTTAGTAACGTTAACGAAGATACTAACTTCGAGCTAAAATTGAAAAAAAAAAAGAAAGTTTGAGTATTTAAATACCATTTTTTAAAGTTTTAATTATAATTGCAAAATTATGTAAAGTTTGAGATTTTTTTATAATTAATCCTAAATTTAAATAGAGAAAATATAATATTTTAAAGAGAAACTAAAGTCCCCTATTCTTAAAAACAATGAATATCTATATCTATATCTATATCTATATATATATATAGTGACTTAAAATGTTTGAGATGACATCATTTGTCTTTATCCTATATATAAATTGAGAAACTTTTAATGTTTAAGCTCTCTTTTAATCATAGGACGAAACATATTTACTATCTCTCTCTCCCTCTCTATATATATATGTATATTGTGCTATGAGTTTTGATTGCAATCATATTCTAAGGTTGAATCTTTCCCTCCTTAATATAGAGTTTAAGTTTACATCTACGAGCTTGATCATGAACTATATTAAACTCATACCAGGTCTATTACGAGAACTTTGAAAATGTTTTGCATTAAGTTTGATGGTGAGACCTGTTATCTTGTTATTTTTCTAATATGTTATCTCATTTTCTTTTTTTTTTAAATTCGTAACTTAGTTGATTTCTTCACCTATTGTTTCCTTATTTATCAATTTGTGAGTATAATAAATCTAATGTGTTGTGAGCCTTTTATTTTGAAATTTATGTAGATTAAAAATATGTAGGTTTTATTATTAAAAGCCCATCAATATGTTATATTATTAGCATGTTGTTTTGTAAGGACATGTCATTTTGAAAGCTCTATTATGTTGTAAGATTATTTTATAAGAACATGTTATTTCACAAGCCCATTAGTGCATCGTGTGGTAGGTTTATTATTCAAAGTAGATTATGTTTTATACTCATTGTTTTATTTTAAATGCATGTCTCTACATATTTTTGTTAATTTATTGTTTAATATCATTTTGCTTATCATTTATTTGTTTTGATTATTGTTTCATTTTATATTATGCCAAATTTATTTAAAATGTCATTAGGCCGTATATATTTTGCTTGTGGTTAGGCCTAAAGTATTTCACTTTGCATTAGTCCTGAGGTGTTTCATTTAACATTATGCTTGAGGTGCTTCACTTGTCTTTAGACTTGAGGCACTGATAAGATGCTATTTGATTATGTTAATTGGACTTATCTATTTTATTTTAGCTTAATTTTAGTGCTTAAATGGGAAAATTAATATTTATTTTATTTTAGAAGATGACAAGTGGAGATTAGATCAAATTGGAGCATTATTGATTAAAGTCACGAATTTTGAAAAAAGTGGACAGATTACTATAGTAGATAAGGCAAGATCATGCCTAATGCTAGATTCATCTCAAGAGTTTGAATTTAATTAAGAAATTTATTTCCAGCCTTGTTATCTAGGAATTTGGATTTGTTTAGAAAGGGATTTGGCATAATAGAAGGATGCTAGGTTTTGAGTAAGGAAAGAGGAGAAAAACATGTTCTTCACTTTTCCATATCACCCTATTTTCTTTTCATTTTAGATTTCTCTTCATCTTTCATCTTTTCTTCATTTTTGGTGTTAGAAATAAAGCCATATGTGCCTAAATCCAGATATTTTGATTCAAAGGGATTCAAAACTCTAGTTGTAAGCTTTTAAAGTTTTGTTCTAAACTTGGATTTATGTTTTAATTAAGTATTTCTTGTTTTATGTTCTTAAATTATCATGAATAATTAAATTGATTGATCTGACAAATTAATTTGATGTTGATTATTCTATAACTATCTATGAATCAGTGATCCGTAATTATCATAAAGGATTGGTACATGTAGCAAATAGGTCATTTATGAAGTTGCATATTTGACTTATAAGTTGCATATTTGACTTATGAGAAACAAGTAAACTAAATTGAATAGTTTAGCTATCTCAATTATTTAATTTAAGGTTTAGTCTTTTTCACTATGCTTGTTGCTATCAATTAATTGATATAAAATGCTATCATACCTAATCAATTAATGGTAAGTTTTGGTTTGAATTTTAAGTTTGAACCAACTAATTTGGGAAATTTTGAAATTTATGATGACAATCCTAATATGTTTTAAACTAATTGCTTGAATTGTGAAAATTAGACTAATAATCAATATTACAATTAGATGGGATACTTCCCTTGGATCGAAGTTAAGTACCATTAAATTTTTCACTTTTAAACTTAGTTGATTTATTTAGACTCCTTGTTAAATTTAATTTATTAGTTAATTAACCATAATCCTCCCCCCAAATTTGTTTTCTTAATTGAGTGATTGAGCCAAGTTTACATTATAAATTGGCTGCATTTTCATATCATTTTATGCACTCGTTGATCCCTAATTGATGACTTTTGTGCTTAAATTAGTTCCTCATAACGAGCTTTTGTAATTTGCACATTGTCAGTAAATTGTCACGTTTTGATATTAATTTTTCTATAATTTTCCTAAGGACAATTGATGCTGCAAAGTACTAATTTATATTGTAGGAACAAAGGAGTCAAACCATTAGAAAGTCAACAGGTCGTGAGGACATTTCCAGACGTCGTGACGAACAAGTCTCTTCCATACGTCGCGATGTATAATAATTCACACGTCGCGACGAGCAAGCTATTCTACACGTCGCGACGAGCAAGCTATTCTACACGTCGCGACGCATATTAATTCATACGTCGCGACGTACGAGCGAAATCCCGACTTAAAATAGGAAATTCACCTCACTGTAGCGACCCGGCCCGACGCAGCACCTATAAATAAGTTGCCAAATTAGGTTAAAAGGGGTCGGCCAACACTCGAAACACACAGACATTTACGATACTAATAGGTTTCTTTTTCTTTCTGTCTTTGCAGTTCGGCAGCCACCATCGCACGACGATCATCAACCGCACGCCATCATCCTACATCTCCGCTCTTCATCTTTTTCACAGTCGCTTACACCGTCGAACCTTGGAGGCATGGATAGAGTCGGGACTCCAGCAGTGATGGAGTACACCGGAGCTATGCGTGGCTAGGCTTCCGACCTCTTGAGAATGTAGCAAAGGTTTGAGTTCACCGAGAGCTTCAAAGGGGAGTAATCACAAATGTCTGAAGTTTAGTTATATTTATGTATAGCTCTG
>JAOTBA010000008.1:14146077-14170353 GCA_025629845.1 Erythroxylum squamatum | reverse complement strand
AATTCTAAATTTTTATGGAGAGAAAGAAAAATGTCTTAGGAATCCATTGGTCCAAGTTTCAAGTCATTTGGAGTTCAAATGAAAGAGTTATAGGCAAAAGAGTGAGAGTTGTTCAACAAAACAACTCTAGTTCAACATGATATTTTAACCACCAACGTAAATCACTGTTCATCCTGCACTGTTCACTATTCATCCAACACTGTTCACTATTCATCCTGCACTGTTCATCTTCAACCTCCCCTTCTCCGAATCTGCAAAACTTTTCTACTCAATCCTCTTCTCATTTAATCACTTCTAAATAGTCCATTAAGCTTGTTTAAACTCACTAAAACTTCCACATAATTCAGAAACAAATCTAAACTTCAAACACTACTAATCTAAAAATTCACTTTCTCACACTACTGCGTTTCTTTCTTCTTCTTCTTTTTTTCCATCTTCATCTATGCATTTCTTCACTCTTAAAACTAACCTATTCAGCATTTCTAACCTACCAGAATCATCAGAAACAACTTTACACTCCAAAGATCACAAAACTAACATTCCAACTTTCTCTCTCTCTCTCTACGGTATATTTTCAAAAATCCTTATTATTACATTTCCTTTCATTTTCTTTATCTACTCTTATACTTCATTTACCTCAACCGAAGGTCAAAACCTCACCAGCTGCATCTCCCATAAACCATGCGTGATCGGTAACAATAACAAAAACAAACATATAATCTCACGTATGTGTACAGTAACTTGACAGAGGATGAAACCATCATGCATTTGTCCTTCTCCAGAATTTTTGCACTCTTCTTATATAAAGTTAATGACTCTTCTAACATGATATTCCTCAAGCATTAACACATAAAAACAAACAGAGCATGACATCAAGAAAACAGAGCATAATTCATACCATATATATATATATATATATATCAACATTTAAACCAAAGCAGAAACACATTTGTCTTTATCAACTTACAGAATCCTTTTAGCCTCACTTCTAAACCCATGCATGCATGTATCAATTTACAACGAACACTATACTTATCAAAAGAGGGCTACTTACTTGGCTTAGCTATTAGCAACAGAAAAGAAACCAAAAGCGCGTGCAGTAGTAACAAAGCAGACTTCCGAAGGCTTTTTATTAAGACTAGCATGATAACGTGGGTTGCTCCTTGAAGGCCATATTTCACCCATGCATAATCCCATTTGTCACTCCTATCAACTACCCCATGTCACCTTGCATGCGAACCACTCGTTATAACGTAATTCGTCCATTTTATTTTTTTGTATTATTTTTTTGTTATTTACTTATTTATTCTGAATTTAGAAAAAATATCCAAAATTTTTCGAAACTTCTTAAAATTTACCAAAAATTCTGAAATAATACTATGACTCTCAAAATAAATTTTCAACTCAGAATTAATTCACCAACAATTTCTAAAAAATATTCAAAGTATACGAAAATTGCCAAAATTATATTAATACAGTCCGAATAAATCAGAAATCTCATTAAACCAATTTACCCGAAAATGTCATGAATGCATGCCAAAATGCTTATGCACAAATAAGCAAATATTTAAAATACAAAACATACAACGTACTAATTTTCCTTAATATTCTAACCCCTAAAATGGGGCGTTACAGGTTGCTTAGATTTATCATTCCATTATAAGCCTATAGCAATAGTAATTTAAATTTTGATGATAATGACAATCAATATTCCTTTGTTAAAAGGGTGTTCTAAATCAATGTAAATATGTTCTTGATCTTGCTCTTATGCAATATGTCAGATGATGTCTAAGTTAATGTAAGTATATTCCTAATCTTGTTCTCTTGTGATATGTTAGCAGATGATGGTCTATGACGAGTTGGACCAATATTTTATTCTAGTTCACACATTTTCCTTATTTGGTTAATCCTTTATGATAAGTTTTTTCTTGCACACGTAATAGATGCATAATTGACCATATTTATACCTCATATTGATGTATTTTTGCTTGATATTTTATACTTTTATCATATATTTGGTACTTAATTGGCTCCCAGTGTGTTTAGTACAATCCCCTCCACAAACTTAAAGGAGAAGAATTTGGAAGAAAACACATCATAAAATGAAAATTAGAAGCATAGAAGGGATGCAAGCACTATAGCAAAAAGTGCTTTAGGCAACGACATGTTTGCAACGTTTTAAAAATGTGATGCTAAAAATTAATATACTGTAACAATTTTTAAATTGTTACCTTTAATAATATTAAAAAGCAATGAAAATAATAATTTATTGCCACTTATAAGAAAAGGGAACATAATTTAAAAAAAGGTTGTAATAAAGTCTTATATATGCAACATCTAGAATTATTGCTATAGTTCTAGGAATATTATATTATATCATCTAAGCGAGAAACTAATTAACATCACATTGCATGCATATATTTTCAAGTGGAACCAATTTTTCCAATAACCAGTTGTCATCCATAAGGGTCGGTCGCACCTTTAAGCTCCCCATTGACAGAGTCTGCTATAACTTATTGGGTTATTGTCATCTTTTAATTTGAATCTTTGATTGTACACACTAAGATGAAAAAGAAAAAAAAAAGAAAGAACAACTTTTATTACTCCATATTTATTTTTTCCCATTGGATACTAATGAGTTTGATTAGGACAGAGAGGGTTTCATGAAATATATTGGGTAATTTTTTTAAATAAAATTTTATTGACAGAAAAATAGTAAAGAATGACAATGTTTGGAGAATACTCTCCTACATCAAGAGTGAGGTAAAACGACGACACTATGAGGCATTAACAAATTAACGACAACGTAGCAAGAGAAAATGCAGGGGTTGCAGATGGACAAACCATTTTCATATGGGTAAAAGAGCCACCCTATTTGGGTATCTAGTCATCACTTACTTTCTCAATTAGGGATGGGAGGAGCAAAGACATTTCAGTGATGACTACCTTCTCAGCTCATAACCTTCTAGCCAAAGGTGAGAAATTTCAGTCTAGCTGCATCTCTTCTTCCTAAATCTTCCTTTTCTCCTCTTCTCTCTCCATTTCGTTATATCTATCTCTACAAAGCATCAAACCACAAACTAAGAAAAATATATTACTCATCTAGGTTTCTTCATTTATGTAATTACATTAAACATCTAGGTTTATTCATTTATGGATTTACTTCCGTTTACTCCTTTGTTTTTGCTTTCAATGGTTTCCTATCTTGATATATTTCTTCTTTAATGATGTATTTATGTATAGTAATAGTAAATGGATCCATTTGATTAGATTGTTAAAAGAAAACCTATCACTCGACCAGAAGAATGCTTCCGACCACAAGAATATGAACAACAATGACGTTATTGTACAATTATTTCAGCAGCAACATTAGTCACAAATCCATTAGTGATTTCACTAACACATCAAGTGGCGAACAAAGTTCCTTATCAAAATGCCCATCCATTTCTTCCTCCATTATAACGCTAGTTTTTGTTTTTTGCCACATTGACGCCTCCTCCTACGGTCCCACACGAATGGTGCTAACAGTTTATGCAGGTTTTTGTTTCTAAAAAACTGCTCAATTTTCAATCTATAGGTTAGATAATATTTTAGCCGTAATTTTTTAGCTCAAATTGCTATTTGCAATTATGGGTAGTAGAAATCAACTTGCGAATTAAGATGAGATTAGTTAATTTTGAATAGGCAAAATGAATCTTCCATGAGATATTTTGCAGTCTCTCCTTCTCTATGTACACTCCATTGTATGATATTCTCCCATTCAATTGATGGTTTATTAAGGAAATGCTTTATCCATGCCATCCTTCGTGATTCCTTAGAAAGTTCACATTAAAAGAATAATTATGATGTGATTTTTGCTGCTTAGTTATTGGGTTAATCCTCTTCCTGCTGCTTAGTTAAGTTGAATTGTAGGTCATATGTAGAAAATTGCAGCACTGTAAAAGGATGCTTCTATATCCTTTCCTTACTATTTCAACTTTATTCCTAAAATTTTTTTCTAGTTCTCATAAACACTCAGTTGGCCTATTATGTACGTTCTCGATATATATGCAATTTGTTATTTCTATTCCTTTTCTTTTCATAGCCAAACCAACCTTTTCCTTCTTGCTATATTATTATATTCATTGGTCTAAGGTTTAGTATCTTGAAAATTTTGTAGTTAACAACAAGGAGTATAATCTGTTTAGAGCACTTGCAAGACAACATTGGAAATTGGTGGAATCATACAAAAAAGACTAGGAAACATTTGTCACTTCTTCTGTAACAAGGCACTTTAGCTACTGCATTTAATTTCTTTAATTAAGTTCAGAACAATCCAACTTTTTTTGCTTCATTTTTTTTGAAGTTTTGATAATTCTTTTCTCTTTAGGTTACACATGAATACTCAAATGGGCAACCGACATATACGGCTTACCTCTCTGACCAAGTGAGACTGAAGAAAACACAAATGTCATTATGATTATGTCTATATATCCTTACATTATCATTGTTAAATAATCCATTTTCTCTAGTTCATATGTCCCATATTTCTATGGCATTTACGCATCTTAAAGGTAACAACTTTTACATAATGGATGTTAAGTTGTTTGGATTTCAAGAAGTTTTTGAAGGCTTAAAGTGCTTGTTACTTTTTGACTTTTGTTATTGTCTTCTCATCATGTTAATACTGTAAAAGGTTGAAAGTTATAGAAGATAATAATGATTCAAATTATACATTAACTATGTATTAACTTCCTCCGTATCAAATTTACTTATCATGCTTTAATTCTCCATTTGTGATATCTCCTGTGACATCATGACTAATGTGAAGCCAGATCAGATTATACTTAGGAAATTGGATTATTCAATGAAGGGGAAAAATTCAAAGGGAGAAGCTTTACTGGTAAAGAGTTTGTATCTCTTTCCTCTTCACAATAAAAGGAAAAGTCATGTTGATAACTTTTGAATTCAATTTGTAGATATGTCAACCTGTTTGTGGGCAAAGTAGTTTTATAAATCTAATTTACTTCTTATTTCTTTCCTTTTTTTATAGGATGGTGATGATTAGGAGTGAAAAAGGAGGTACCTAGTGGAGGATTTTAGAGTGCCCATACATATAAGTTTTGTTTAGTATTTAGATTAATTCACTTGTATTCTATATAAATGGAGGACGATAACGTAGGTGAATATTTTAGCTAGTGATTTTTTTTCACTTTTGTATTTTGAATATGTTAAAAGGTTGAATTTTACAAGTCTTTATTGACTATATATCATATATAAATGCAGTTTTTTGTCGTTTACATTTGATAGTAATTAAGATGCACATTAAGATTTATATTTCTTTTAATGTATATATGGATGTTGCTCACATAATGACAAGAGTTTGATTTTACGTTAAATAATATTGGTAAAGAAAGAATAAATTGTTGTTTTATTGTTACAAATTGTTGCCTAAAAAATTCCACTTTTTTGCCTTGTAAAAACTTAAAAGTGTTGTAATATCTATTTAACATTGTTGCTATAGTTTGAAACTAATGTGTTGCCTTAGTCAAAACTTAAAGCAACTTTTTTTTTATTTTGTTTCCTAATCAACAAATTATGTTGTTTTATACTTATTGCAGTGCTACTTCTTGTAATGATATGAATTATGTTGCCTTAATAAAAAAGCAATGATAACTATACTTATAGCTACACTTTTGTCTATTGCCTAAAGCATTTTATGCTGTAGTGATAGCTGTGCATCAACCAAAACTCTAGAATTTAATATAAAAGTCGTTGTCAGAGGCAAACAAAAGGAGGAGACATATAGAGGCTTTCTGAAACTCTCAGAGGTAACTCAAATGGCGATTTTGATCCAAAGCAGTTGAAAACACAAAGAATTCAATGAAAGATCTATCAAAATATAAGATTAAACCTCTAAATTGCAAGAATACTCGATAGAAGATAACCAAGGAGATTTAGAATTATGAACCCATAGTTTTCAATTCGTTTTTCTTTCTATTTATGTTTGATTTTGTGTTAAATCATGTGTAACTAAACATCTTGTTGATATTTAGGTTAGATGAACCCTATGTTGATGCTTTAATATGATTTGATTCTTTTATTAATGCAATTGGTTTGATTGATATAATGACCCAATTACATATTTTATTTATGTTCTAATAGATCCAAAATATTAAATCATACATAGAGATTGAAAAATCTATTTATGAATAGATCTACCGTAATTGGAAGGAGTTGATTGCAAACCTAAAGATAGGATGACATAAATCTTTCAGATTAAGGTCAAACCTAATAGAGGGATTCATAATTCTATAAAGCGATCCTATAAACTTTAACCTAAGTAATTCAGTTGAAAACCTTAGGATTAGTTATTCATAAACTCAAGGTAGTTATTAGCATACCATAAGAGTCTCCACAGTTCAATAAATCAACACAACAATTGCATAATAAAAGATCAATCTATTAAGGTTTTAGGGAGATTCAAAACCTAGATACTAATCATTTGATATCGATAATTTTCTTTGTGCTTCCTTAATTCTCTGATTCAAACTTTCTGCCCATTTATTTTAATTGCTCTAGTTTCCTTTTTTTTAAAATTCAATGTCGCAATTAATTCATAGACTAGATAATAGAATAACGATAACTACTAGTAATCACTGTCCTTATGAGATCGACTTGTATTTGTCGGTACTAACTAGCTATGTCATGGACTTGCAATAATTCATAACTGACACACTCATCTTAGGTCAATCAACACGTTTGGCTTATTGTGTGCTCTAAGGTGGTTCAAACCTAAGTTCATGAGTTTTTGCTAGCATAGGTCTAGATTGAAAGGTTGTGGCCAAAGTATGCAGTTGTTGATGTATATTCTTAAACATTGTCAGAAGACTCATTTAATCAAAGTTTGAGAGAAGTTTTATCGACTAAGGAGGTAATTATGTTGTTGATTTTATACTATTCTAAGAAAAATGATGTAGGTTTGTAATTATCAATTGTGAGCTCTCAAAATCAACTAATCACCACCGTACGATGGATCACAAAATGGTATTATAAAATTTTGGTGGTCTTAACTCTTCAATTCTAGGTTTAAGTCTGGGTTTTAGGCTCAAGCATTTAAGACTAGTCCTAATATAATATGTTGAAATATAATACAACTCTATCTTATGGACTTCTTCTTAATAGAGTTATAAAACTAAATGTCAAAGTGTGTTTTAGTATTTGGCTTTCAACGATCAAGTTATTAAAGTTACAGAGATAAGATACAATATTTCCTCATTCCTAAGAATAATAAATGTTCATATAGTGGCATGAGGGTGTATTAGATATCACACCTTATCTTCACCTTATGCAAATATTAAGAAATCTTAGGTTATTTTGGCTCTCTTATGACCATAGGGTCAAAGGAATTTAATCCATATATATAATTTAGCAATTGAATTAAGATTGATAAATGTTACCACTTCCTTACCAAGGCTTCTTCTACAACTATAACATTCAACTGCTCTCATTTTGAATAATTAAGTACAAAATATGTCTTATTGTGAATAGAATAACCCTAATATTTATTCTTTTAGGTAACATGATGATCATTTTATCTATTAATTCTACCTTTTGTCGTACTACCATGCACCTATTTTTTGTGATATTTTAGTTTATCAATATAATACATTTACTTATCTTTTAATATGGCTCAATTTGAAGGACTAGTCGTGTCTTTATTTTGTTTAACAATAATTTATACAAACTAATCAGTTGCAATAACTATACTAGGTGAATCATGGGCACCTTACCTTGTGTTCAACTTATACCCAAGATTGCAAACTTGATAAAAAGTTAAAAGGATAAAAGCATAGACTTCTCGTATGATCTTACTTATTCCAAAAGATATCCTTATGACTTAAAATTACAAAAATATATTGTGTTAAATTAAAAATTTTAAAATGTAAACTTTTATTGAGTTTATGTTGAATTATTTTATTACATACTATCACATAACTAATTGTTAAACACCTGTAGTTTGTATAACTATTTTAACCCGACTTTAATAACAATTTTTTATTAAAATAACTAGTAAAGGACTTAGTAAAGTATTTCTAATATCATTAAATAATTTTTAGTAATTTTAAATTATTAAGATTTTTGTAATAAATAAAGCCATAATAGATATTTGTATCTTTTATCCAAAATTAAATAATTCATCTTCCTCCTATGTGATATTTTCGTAATGTTCATTATTAAGTAACTAAAAACTATAATATAATTAAGACAATCCTTTCTTGCCATAATTTTGATATAGTTTCAAGAGCAATTTATAAAGTATTATATGATAAAAAAATGCTTTATATGTTTTTTTAGAGGCCAATTATCACACAAATCATCATTGATGCTGGCTTTTTTTTTATGGAAGTTGAGTTAAAAAATATCCAAGTACAATTACAAGTGCAAGCACATTAAGCTAACAGCTCACGATCCAAATGGATTGATCTCTAGAGTGATGCATACAGGTTAAAGACACCATCTGCTACACATTCATGGGCTCATGATTTTAGTTAGCTCTCTTGCGATGGTAGCAGTTCTAATATGGATTAGCAACTTTTGCTACAAAGTATATATAGCATGGTAAAGGTCCTTAGGAGAAGAATATAACATGCCAACACGTTATAAAATATTGGAACAATGTATTCAAAATGCAAGGAAAGTGTTAGTTAGAAATGCTATAAGTAACACTCACATACATATATTTTGCTAGGATCAATGTCAAGAATTGAATTCCCTTTCTTTTTATTTATAGTGACTAGTTAAGTTACAACTGGTTGTTGACTTAAATTTTAGTACAAACTAATTAATTAATTAAAAATGTGTAATTTAACACAGACAACAAATACTGCCCAGAAGTATTAGTCTTAGGAAGTTGGCAGAAAGCGAGAAAATGTGAAATAATCCATAGGTGTAGTTAATTCAGCTAATACATCGTTTACTTCTTTGATGGCTTCCTACTCCGACTCTTTCTCCTCCTGGTCTCAAGCCCCCAAAACCTCAACCTCCCCAATACTTTGTATGGCAAAAAAAGCAAGGATATGACACGTAAGGAACTTGCATAGCACCGTAGCACTACACGCGTCAAGCAGTGGGTTGGGTTTGTACGCTATAAAATGGCTGCAATTACATGCTTATATTCATCACCCACAAATTTTATCTTTCAAAGCAATTTAGCAAAGCTATTACCATTCCAAAAGTTCCCAAAGTCAAGAAATTAAGCAAAAAATGGCAGACAACACCCAGAACATGAGCTACAAGGCTGGAGAGACCAAGGGCCAGGCTCAGGTCAGCTTTTAGCTTTATATGTCCCACACGTTACCAAGTTCTTCTTGGCATGCAATGCACTGTGTAGTGAGTCATCTTTTGAATTCCTTTTGCCTTTTGCAGGAGAAGGCCAGCAACTTGATGGACAGGGCTGGAGATGCCGCTCAGTCTGCCAAGGAATCAGTCCAAGAGGTCCTATTCTTTATAACTCAAATTCTTCTTCGTGGATGCTTCATCTTTTACAGTGTAGAGATGTTGGGAGTGTAAGTTAAGTTGCATTTTTATTGTTGGTTTTCGTTATAGGCTGGACAGCAGATGAAGGCCAAGGCACAGGGAGCTGCTGATGCTGTGAAGAATGCAACTGGCACAAACAATTGAAGCTGAACAGACCCCTCTTTTCTGTTACGCAATCCTAGAAAAAAAATGGATGTTTCCAAATCCATTTTCGTATGGCGTTTTCTTTTTTATTAGGGTCTTGCTGGTTTATTTGTTTATTGGTTATCAGGGCATTTTTAGAATGCTAATGTATAAAGGAGAGATCTCTCTGTTTGTGTAGTTCTCTCAGTATCATAAATTGCAAGAAATGCACGAGTTGCTTCTTACAGAAATTGAAACGAGTTTTTGTGCCACTTTCAGCTTCTATTCCTTTCTGTGTATGTTGAAATAATAGTTGGGCCAGCACCTCCAAATCAACAAAATGAAGACATCCTGTAATGTTCCAGCCTTACCAAATTAGCTGGGCTGAACATGTTTCTATTTTCCCCATTGGAGCATTGTTTATGGTAGACATCCCACAGCCTACAAAAGTAAAATCTTTTAGTATTCGCTTAACTAATGAGCATTCTGAAGACGATCATTTTGTGAAATATGTGTGCGAATTTAGCAATGAGCATCGTTAGTATATTTTATATGGTAAATAATTAAATGTCTTAATCGGAAAATTGGTTTCTTTTTAACTTAAAAAATGATAATTTTGATATTTTATTAAGAAAATTATTTAAAATAATTCAAATATCATCCTTTAACACTTATCATTAATTCATTTATTCTTGCTAATAATTACTATTAAATTAATGTTAAATAATTTCTATTAAATTAAGTGGTAATTGCAATTCGATGATTGAACTATTTAATTAATTTATGAGACATTTTAATAAAAATAGTCTTATACTTTTAATTCCACTCCTACAATAACTTAACATAGAAAATTTTCTTGTTTAATGACAATATGCAAAACAATTGGTAACTACGTGTTTCTATCTTTACCATTAATGAAAATGTGATTTAGTTTTCTTTTTTCTTTTCCAATAAAAATATTGTTAGTGATTTTATAATGAAATTGATACAATGCGAGTTGGAGATGAAGAAAGACACTAAAGATAATATAAAAGAAAGAAGAGATGATGTTGAATGCAGTATAGATGTCTAATATACGATGTCAAATGACATGTGTAATAAAGAGAACATAAAACGACTTTATTGTAAGTGCACATTATAAGATGGAGAATGAAACAAGGAACATAAAAGTGTGCATAGTCCACATTTAATACAAAAACTATTGGAGTAGTATATTGATGTTTTTGTTTAACCAGCGGGATTGCTACTAAAAGGGACGCATGATCATTGTACATTACTAAAGGAAGGGACATAAGTAATTAACATGAGGATATGCAGGGCTACAAAAGAAAGTTATTAAAGAGTTGTTTCGAGCTATGTTGCAACAAGGGATAATTCAATAAATTGTAGGTCCTTTTTCTTCATTAGTAGTTTTAGTTAGGAAGAAAGACAATTCATGAAGAATGTGTATAGATTATAGGTTTCTAAATAAATGCTCAGTGAAAGATAAGGGTCCTATTCCACTACTTGAAGAAGTTATAGATGAATAGGAGGAAGCCAATTATTTTTCCATGTTGGGTCTAAGAACAGGTTATCATCAAATTATGATGTTTGAAGGAGATATATAGAAAGGTACCTTTAGAACTCATGAGGGATATTACGACTTCTTAGTTATGCCTTTTGATTTAACCAATGCTTCTGCAATATTTCATAGCCTTTTGAATTCCATCTTTAAACCCTATTTGCATAAGTTTATATTGGTGTTTTTGGATGATATATTGGTGTATAGTCCTTCTTTAAAGATACATTTGCATCATCTTACACAAGTGATATAAGTGCTAAGGACCAACAACTCTTTATTAAGAAGTCAAAGTGTTCATTTAGGGTACAAAAGGTGGAGTATTTAGGCCATTTCATATCAGCAAAGAGGGTTTCTACATATCTTTAAAAAGTTAAAAACAATTTAGAAGTGGCCATTTTCAATAAATTTGAAATAGCTTAGAGGATTTTTATGGTTGAAAGGTTATTAATTATAAGAGATTCATTAAAGGATATGGTGAATTAAGAAAACTCCTAACAGTATTGTTGAAGAAGAATGCAGTTACATGACATGAGAAAGCTAATTATGCTTTTTATGCATTCATGATGTTTTAGTTTCTACTCCTATTTTGGCATTGCTCAATTTTTTTTGGTAAGTCAGAAAAATTAATAAATGAAAGAAGGATATGTACAATGAGTTCTCACACAAGTGCCACGGAGGACACAACAAGCTAAGACATAGCAACTAGCCACACTACAAACCATGAAAAACACTTAGAAATTTCTGCAGCTAAAGAGGGAGCATCCTGTAACAACTCAATAACAGAATACAAAACGCAACCAGAAACATACCAAAGAGTAATAATTGATATGGGAAGCCTAAGCTAGCTGAAACTCGAACCCAAACGAGGCAAACCAATAAGATAAGGAAGTCAAAACTGCACTTGAGCATCCTTTTCCAACATGGCCAGCCGTCAGCTGAGGCGACTGGAGTAACCATTGATTGTTTGTCCATGAAGAAGGCTGCCACGAGGAAGTGATAGTGTTGACACTGCTATTCTAGCTGAGAAAAAACTGAGGAATCAACCTGCAAAGTTAGTGAAAACCAACAATAATATAATTACCTCCTCTCTGTGTATAGGCTGAGAAGTTCCCTAACGTGGGAGATTACTCCGAGATACGCTCGCTCCACATCCATAGCTTCATTCTTGAAGGGCATTGCTCAATTTTGGTAAGATGTTTGTAATTGAATCAAATGTTTGTGGAAGTGGTTTGGTGGTGGTGTTAATGCAAGATGGACATCTATTAACTTATGTGAGTAAGGCCTTGTTAGACAAATATCATCATTAGTCAACATATGAAAAGGAATTGCTAACTTTGGTCATGGCAATACAATACTAGTCACATTACTTAATAGGGAAGAAGTTTGTAGTTTAAACAAATCATATAAGTTTGAACTATTTACTGGAACAAAGTATCACTACACCATTTCAAGAGATATAGTTACCTAGATTACTTGGATTTGATTCTAAAATCAAAAATAAGAAGGCAATGAAACTACAGTAGCTAATGGTTTTTTCAGATTAAGCATTAGGTAGTTTATTCTATGTTGGTCTCTCAAATTCAAACCACATTATTGCAGGAAATTAGAAGAAAATGGGATACTGATCCAACTATCTTTGTACTGATTCAAAAATTCAAGTAAGGAGCATCACCCAATTCTTATTATACACAGAATAAAGAACTATTATGTTGGAAGAATAGATTGGTGGTAAGTGTTGATTTTTCCTTATGGTAAAAATCATAGACTTTTCTTCTTTAATAAAGGGACATTCAAGATTCTTGTCCACTTATAAGGGGCTAAATTTGTATTTTTATTGAAAGAAAATGTAAGCTCAAATTCAGGAATCGATTAGGAAATGTGAAGTATGTCAAAGAAACAAGTATGAAATAATAGCTATACATGGGAAACTTTTAACCATTGCCTATTTTACAACAAACTTAGATAGATGTGAGCATGGATTTTATTGAGGGTTTAACCAAATTTGACGAGTAGATTACTATTTTTTCAGTAATTGATAAATTCACTAAATATGCTCATTTTAAGTCATTATCCCATCTTTATTTAGTTGCTAAAGTTGCTTCAATATACCTTAATTATGTTTATAAATTACATGGAATGCCTGCCATTATTGTTAGTGACAGGGATCCTATTTTCTTAAGAAACTTTTGGTAAGAGTTTTTCAAGGTTTGGGGTGTTTCTTTAGCTTTTTTCTCAGTATATCACACCTAGATGAATGGCCAAATGGAAGTACATAACAGAACCCTAGAAACATATTTGAGATGCACTTTGGGTGATTGTCCTCAATAATGGAGAAAATGGTTGCCTCTTACTGAATGATGGTATAACATCATGATCTATAGACCCTTAATTGTTCTCCTTTTAAGGCATTATATGGGTTTCCACCACCATTCCACACACTTTATTTAGCAAAGGATGCAAAATAGTTGATGGTGGATATGTCCTTGCCAGATAGAGAAGCTATCATTCATTTGATTAAATTCCATAGTCAACAGGCTCAAAATTGTATGAAGAAATTGGCATAAAGAAGATAGTGGAGTTTTTGCAGTTGATGAATGGGTGTACGTTAAATTGAAACATAATCTACATAATAGTGCAAAAGCTAGAGTTAATTAAAAAAATTTCGCTTCAAATATTGGGCCATTCAAAATTATATAATGGGTTTAATTAAAATTACCTAAGGGATCTAAAATCCATAAATTTTCATATTTATCAAACAAAAATGTTTCTGATGCTTTGAGAATTTAGTCTCAACTCCTTGTTTCTTTTAAAGATATTACCAAAAATCTAGTTGCCATTTTCGATAGAAGGATAGTTTGTAGACATAATAAGCTTATAATTTAAGTTCTTGTGCAATGCTAATATCAACCTTGTGGATAAGTTGCTAGGGAGGGAAGCATTGATATAGTGCAAGCTGTAGATAGGGAAAGACACTAAAGATAATATAAAAGAAGAGAGAGACAACATTGGATATAGTATAAATGTATAATAAAATGATGTCGAATGACATATGAACTAATTAAAACATAAAACAACTCCATTTTAAGTGTACACATGCAACATATAGACTTAAGGAAGCTAACAACTATAATAGCCATTAATACATGGTGTAACGAACTAACAAGAGCTCAATTGAAGTTTTATCTCAATTACTACATTTCTCTACTTCAACTTTCTACTTTCTAGATTTTTTCTACAATTCTAACTACCATTATCAAACCCTAAATTTAATTGTTGATCAAAACTAATTTTAATTGTATTAGAAACCTTGTATAGAGATGTAGAGATCAGGATGGTTTTAGACGAAACATGGAGGTGTTATTATAGTTGATTGTTTTGTTCATTGTTGATGTAAAAGTACACCAATGAGAATTCAACTAGAAGGTGCTTTCAATTAGAGATGGTATTTCTTATTCCTCACAATGATAACACAATAGAGGAACACATGTGACAATCATAATGTTTCTATCTTTTATCTATAGTTTGTGAACACAGGAGAAGACATATTCCTTCTCTTTCAATGAATTATTTATCAAGAGGGAGAAGTGAGAGATGAAAATGGTTCATCGAGGTTGAATTGGAAAATTAAGAAAAAGATCGAATCATGAGTACAATAAAAAAAATATTTTATGATTATTTTATCATATTTTTAATAACTTGAAGACAAATTTGAAAAAAATATTTAAAACATATTTTGTTCGAATTTCTTCAAAAATTGTTCTTCTCAAATTGTCAATTATGAGTTGTTCAAGTATGTAGGCTCTAACAGTATCAACAAAGTAGAGAAAAATACCTCAAACATTTTTTAAGAGTAAAATACAAGAGTACTATCTTCCTAATGTCTTTTTTTTCATATTTATCTTTAGGGTTTATAACTGAAGTCTAACTCAATTCTAATTCTAATTTAATCTTAATAAATCAAGTATTTCTTATTTGATCCTTGAAGTTTCTAAAACTTCAAAATTAAGTCTAACTTAATTTAAATTATTTTTTTCTCTCTTTAACTATTCTTGATCTGCGACTATTAAGTTTCAATTATATTAACAATTTATCTTTAATTTTTTAATTAAATACTTGATAATCATAGATCAATATTAATGTTTAACAATATATGTAACATCTCACACCCGATGGGACGGGTAGAATAGTAATTTGGAAAGGGTCGGGAGTATTTAGTATCGTGTTGAAATATTCATGCATACCATTACTCGTGAATAGTGAAATTTGCACATGAAAATGACTGTACATGCATTCATGACATTTCCCGGTATACGTACCTAAATGTAAAATTTTGTGGAAAAATATGATTTCGTGCTTAAAAAATTATTTGGAGTGGACTGTTATGTGTTTTGCATTTTTGGGCAATTCTGGGAATTTTCTGGAATTTCCAGATCAGAAAAATCGCCAAGTGGCGGACTGAATTGGTTTTCGGTACCGAAAATTTCTGCCCAAGGACACTGAAATATTGGATAAATGATTTTAGGATGTATTACGTTGAGCCATAGGAATTTGGAGTAGAAATTGAAGTGTAATTGGAGATGAAATAAATGGGTGCTTAAGAACAAGCCACATGGCAAGTGACACATGTCACTTGCCTAAGGGTGTCCTAGAGTAATAGTTATCTTATTAACATAATTGTTGTAAGTCTTCTACGACATTCTAAGTGGGAAATCACTTTTAATTGAAAATTTCTCCTCCATCCGTAGGTGCTTCCTTCTCCTTCCTTCGTTGGTTTTGTTCATCCATCATACAAGAATTTTTCTTGTCTACTTGCTTGCTCCTCCCTTCTTCACACACAAAACCAAGCTTAAGCCTTGTGATGATGATTTGTATATTGAGAGTTATGACTTTGTGAAGTTTGGATGTGGTAAAGGCAATGTGTTGATATTGTGAAACAGGACAGCAACCTTCATGTGAAAGTTTGACTTAGGTAGAGATGGAATTTGCTTCCAAGTTGTTCATAAAAGTTGTATAACATGTTTTGCTCTTACTTTTTGACATACAACTTGTAATTTTTAGCTAAGGGAATGGGAAGTTATGCTCTTTGGAAAAATACTGTACTGTTGTGGAACATTTTGATTAGGCAGTGACTTTGATTGCATTTTTGATATCTTTAGAGGTGGAATTAGTTTTTGTGTCCTTCATGGAAATTGTAGAGCTCTCTTTTCTCTATAAAATAGATTCTAAGTTTGTCCAATTTGAAGTTTGGAGTAAGGAGTTATGCCCTGTGGAAGTTGGTATGTCGGAGGAAGTTTTTCAGATCTGCCATTGTGGTAGAGTAAGTCGACTAGGATCCTCAGGCAAGTCGACTAGGACATGCACAGTAGCGTAAGTCGACTAGGATTCTCAGGCAAGTCGACTAGGAACATATATTTTTCCTGAACTGACCTTTTTCTATTCTTTTTCTTATAACTTTTCCGTCCGACATCCGATTGACCTGATTCTCGAGGCATCGGATTTGTGACATATTGAATTTCATTTTATGAGAAATTGGGAATTTTTAGAGGTGAAATTGACGTGGATTGGTTAGGTCAAAGTAAGGGAACCGGGTACTTATTTTTCTGGTCAGTGTTTTATTTATTTTTGGACCCATAGAGGTCCGAATTGAATGATTTTGGTATCGTTAGATTTCTAATTTTTAGACGGAATTTTTGGGATGGTAATTTTTGGAAAAGTGTCGGGAATGTCACGAACATGCATTATACACGTTTTTAATCATCACATGTGCATTTTTAAATGTGTCTGACTGTACAATTGGTAATCTTTGTCGATGTTGACTGTTATAGAGGCATATTTGGAGCGTCGATCCACCGACGTTGCTGAGACTTCCAGGCATTAGCTCGGAAGTTAGAGGTGAGTGACCTAGATGGCTCTCTCTCAATTACTATATGTTCACTGTGGAGATAATGGTGGGTTAGTGATTGTGTTCTGACTATGGGTTCCGGACAGATGGTGCGATGTATTGGAAGCGATGACATAGAAGTGTTATCTGTTTGCGATTTTGTGAAATTATTTGCTTCTGATGTGATGGGATATATTTATGATACGTGAATTCATTGTGCCTGTTTATTGTGACATGCGGATTGCTACTGTTAAATTGGGACATGTGCATTACATACATAAATGCATGATCAGATAATGACAGTTGTGACCGGAGCAGCCACCGAGAGCTAAAAGCTCACCGTATTGGGCTTCAAGCCCACACTGATTCAGAGCCACATGCTCACCGATTAATGCGCCCTTATAGGGACAGTACAGGCGCTCGATCATAATACCGTAATAAAATGGGAAAGTGTCACACATGCATTTGCATACATATTTGATTGAATATTCGGAATGGGAAAAGGGCAAGAATGCCTTATACATTTATGCTTTGCTTAAATATAATCGTGTGGTACTTCTGAATGCGTTATTGTGGAATAATCTGTGCTTTGCTTGAGTGCTTCATGAATTGGGCGAACCATCGATGATGGTTCCTCACTGAGTTCGCAAACTCATCCAAAATTGCAACCTTTTTTTCAGGATCAGGAGTAGACCTTTAGCTCCACAGAGACTATTCGAGCCGTGTAGATCATATTGGCGAGAGAGGCTATGGCTCACAGGTCAGTCAGCTGGGATTATTTTTGGATGACCTAGTTAGGACTGATGTATTGTTCTTCGTTTTATAGCAGTTTGTACTAGGTTTTTGGAAATTATGGACAAATGGTACAAAATGACAGTTATGTAAATTACCGGATTTTGATGAAATGAAATGGAAAAAGTTTAGTTTTAAAAAAGTGTGTGATTTTACATAAATGTTTTGTTATTGCGATGCCATGTGGAGTATAGTAATTTTTGTTCGTAGTTCTTTCTTGCCGTAGGTTATGTACCAGAATGACCTGCGGGCGTCCCGGTGTGTACCCTACGGTAAGGGGGCGTTATATATGGTCCATTCTTGATGATGTCCGAAAGGTCGATATGTGTGTATTCAATGAAGAGCCACATCTTGTCCTTCCAATAATGATAATCTTCACCATTGAACGCAGGAGGTCTTGTGACAGAGGCACCTTTAGCTATAAAAACATGTGATTCAGCCATAGATCTTTATCCTCACTTTGTAACGGTGGTTCTTGGAAACCGAGCTCTGATACTAACTAAAGTGAATCACGTGTTAGTATAGTCTTTACGTACAATATACAAAATGCACAAGAAGGGGGGTTGAATTGTGTATACTTTTTCGTGAATACAAACCCCTTTTATACTTCTTTGAAAACTAACCGTTTCAAAGATATTAAGTGAATATCACAACTGTTATACGAGAATATCTTCAAGTTGAATCGCAAATAACTTCTATATACTTTTATATGAACAATAGAAATTAAAGTAGAGAGTTTAGAAAGTTGGACACAACAATTTTATCCTGGTTTACCCCAAACCGTGGGCTACGTCCAGTCCTCAAAATCCTTCTGAGATTTCACTATTCTTCTCGAAATGTACAAGTATTCTTTCTCTATAGAGCTTCTTCAGGTCTCTTACACCAAGTATTATTTTCACTCTCTCAGCCTCTTCAGGCTCTCAGCTTTTCTTTCTCTCACTAGAAAGATGTTGAGCTTTTTGTTACAGTAAAAATAGTTCTCGTGTTTTGCACAACGAATACAGAGTTTTGCTATAGTTCAAAAACTTAAGTTCACTAACTCAAATCACTAACTTTCTCAGTCTCCGACTCTGACTTGTATTTATAGCCTTCGTCTTCAACTGCTTCTTGATAACTGCTTCTTGCTTCTTGTTTCTTGTAGAAACTGTTATTCAGTTGAGTTCTGTAACTAACTCTAACTGATTAACCGTCCGACGTACTATCGTGTCTTCGTCTTCGTATCATCTTAGTTTTCTTCCTTCTTACTTTTGCTTCCTTTTTAGTTTCTTCCTTCTTACTTTTGCTTCCTTCTTAGTTTCTTCCTTTTTACTTTTGCTTCCTTCTTACTTTTGCTTCCTTCTTAGTTTCTTCCTTCTTACTTTTACTTCCTTCTTAGTTTTGCTTCCTTCTTAGTTTCTTCCTTCTTACTTTTGCTTCCTTCTGTGTTTTCTTCACACTTAACACACATATTATTTCTAATATTATAATTATTTGATTTTCACCAAAATTATTAGACGTGAAGTCATTTTGACTTAACATCATTGAAACTAGGATAGAATATCCATATGATTGTCTCATAGTATGTCAATCCAATGTACTTACTACCCTTAGTAACCATCCCCATGTTAACTCCAAAAAACTCATGTCCACCGCTTATGAGATCTACTACTTGATCTAATCAAGGAGTATAACATGTGCTAATCTATTTGGATTAATGATATCACATCTCATTAATCCTTTAACTAGGGAAAGTTTAGGTACTAATATAATTACACATGATAGGAATCTCAATATCATGATCTCATCATGACTTCCACTCGCACTAAAGTCAATCACCTTGATATCTACTACCATAGACATGTACATGTGACATAAAACTCTTTTGGAAAATAAGCTTAGTCATCAGATCAGCTATATTCTGATCAGTGGGAATTCTCTCTATCTTAACATCATTTCTACCAATCATTTCTCTAATCAAATGGTAGCACCTAAGTACATGTTTGGACTTCTGATGAGACCTCGGTTCCTTCGCCTGCGCTATAGCCCCGTTGTTTTTACAATACAACTGCACTGGGTAAGCGATGCTTGGAAACCAACCAAGTTCCATGATGAATTTCTTGATCCAAACAGCTTCCTTTGCCACTTATGAAGTTGCAATGTACTCCACCTCTGTCGTCTCATCAACAGTCGTCTCTTATTTGGAACTTTTTCAACTGATTGCACCACTATTCAGTGTGAATACATATCTAGACTGAGATATAGAGTCATCCATATCGGATTAGAAGCTGGCATCAGTATACCTGCTTACCACAAGATCACCTTCTTCATATACCAAGAATACATCTTTAGTTCTTCTCAATTACTTAGGGATATTCTTGACAACAACCAAATAACCGTCACCAGGGGTCTGACTGGTATCTACTCATAACACTTAGAGCATACAATACATCAGGTCTAGTACATAACATAGCATACATGATTGATCCTATAGCCGAAGCATAAGAAATCAAACTCATACGAGTCCTCTCATCTTGTGTCTTTGGACACATAGATTTAAAGAGTGTAATCCCATGTACCATGGGAAGATAACCTCCCTTGGACTTGCTCCATGCTAAACCTCTTTAACATCTTGTCTATGTATGTAGAATGAGAAAGACCAAGCAACCTCTTAGATCTAATAGATCCTTATCCTTAAAATATAAGTTGCTTCTCCAAGATTTTTCATAGAAAAGTTTTTAGCACTCCCACTAACCTTCTTATATACATATGACTCATCCACATTTTGTGAGAAACTAAACTCTTTAATTGTCTCGTCAAATCAGTTATTCCAACTCCTGGATGCTTGCTTCAATCCATAAATGGATTTATGAAGCTTGCATACCTTTTCTCCATTTAAGGATATGAAACCATCATATTGTGTCATATACACATCCTCGGTTAGGTTTCCATTAAGGAAAGTTGTCTTAATAACCATTTGCCATATCTCATAATCATAATGAGTGGTAATGGCTCGGAGTATCCTAATGGATTTAAGCATATCTACTGGGCTAAATGTTTCGTCATAGTCAACACCTTGCCTTTGACGATAACCTTTAGCTACAAGCCTAGCTTCATGGGTAACTAAATTACCCTCCATGTCAGTTTTCTTCTTGAAAACCCAAAACCCATTTGTACCTTATGGGTTTTATCCCTTCGGGTGGGTCAACCAAAGTCCATACTTGGTTTTCATACATAGAATCCATTTCGAATTTCATAGCTTGAAGCCATTGTTCAAATTCTGAACTCTTCAGAACCTCTTCATAGGTATTAGGTTCATCATCTTCTATGAGCAATACGTCGTTAAGTTCATTTATGAGAAATCCGTATCTCTCGAGAACATGACGTATCTTACCTGACTTGCGAACTTCTTGTGTGTCAGAAAGTTGAACTATTGTTTCATCTTCATGAACATTAGTCTCATGTCCAGGCAGTTGATATATATTTGTTTGAGCATCTTAAACTTTCACAAGTTCAATTTTGCTCCCATTGTCTTCTCTTAGAAGAAACTCTTTTTCTAAAAGGAAACATGTTTTGAAACAAACATTTTTTGTTCCAAAACATAGTAGAACTGATATCCTATAGTTTCCTTAGGATATCCTACAAACAAACACTTGTCAGATTTAGCTTCAAGCTTATCTAGCTGAATCTGCTTCACATAAGCAAGACAACCCTAAACTTTCATACGAGAAAGATAGGGTTTCTTGTTAGTCCATATCTTATATGAAGCAACATCAACTGAATTGGATGGGACTCTGTTTAATACATAAATAAAAGTTTCGAGTGCATACCACCAAAAGAATTTTGGTAAATCCGCTAAACCCATCACAGACCTCACCATGTCTAACAAGGCTCGGTTTCTCCTCTCAGCCACACCATTATGTTGTGGCGTGTAAGGTGAAGTCCACTGGGACAATATTTCATTATCCCTGAGATAATCTAAAAACTCTCAGCTTAAGTATTCACCACCTCGATCTGATCAAATTGATTTAATACTTCCCCCAAGTTGTTTCTCAACTTCATTTCTGAAAACAAGCTGAAAAATACATTAGCAAACAGTTAGATAGATCCCCGGCAACGGCGCCAAAATTTGACAAGGTGTTGTTACCCTTACAAATTAACCCTACACGAATAACAAGTAGTATATGAGAGTAGGGATCGTTCCCTTGAAGATCTGATTATGGAATGCTAACTATCATCAAACTTGTCAATGAAATTTCAGTAAACGAAAACAAACACAAAAACAGAAATGAAACAAAAACCTAAAATGCAATCTAATCTAAATGATTTAGTATCGAACGTAAGCTATTAACTAAATCAAAAAACAGAAACAACTAATGGAAAATAGAAATCAAAAGATAATCTGATGTGAACAGAATTGGATTTAGCACAAACAAGACTCAACAAATTTAAGTAAACCAAACCCAAACCAATGCACGAAAATAAGTAAATTGGGGGGTTTTGATCTCGGTAATTCAAAATTTAAAGAACACGAAATTAAACAAGTGCTAAATCAAAATTCGGAAGAAATCAAAATTGAAAGATTATAATAAAAACAGAATTGCGGAAACTTCAATTGCAAAGGATTTAGCCAACGAAACCAATTAATTCATTCATCGGACCATAGGAATTATTCGCGCATCATATTTGCATAATCAAAGGATCACCAACTTACGAATTTTATGCTTCTTAACTACTAAGAAAACAAATCTTCACAAACAATCATAGGGTTCCTAACTACTAATCCACCTATGTCGCATACGAGCGTTACTATAGTCGGTTTAATTATCTTGCCTTGAAAACCTTGACAACTACTAACATCAATTTAAGACAAAGTTTGAATTCTCTCAAGGTAGGTTTGACAACTACTATCAACAACCTAGCTATAAATCAATTAATCTAACAACTACTACCATCGATTAATCAAATAGCGTCCAAAATCCCTTATAAATCTTAATTTCGGATTTTAAGATTTACGAGTTCAATTCAGTCATTAAAGTGCCAGAATTCAAACACATGATTGCAAATCACGAACATAAGAATCGATTAAGATTAAATCCTTGTGAATTAATATAGGTTCGAAGGGTATTAACCTTTACAATTGAATTAAACACTTAGCCACACATAGCTTGTAAAACGAATCTACCACCCAATTTTCCAAGGAATTTACGTCTAAAATTGAAAAGAAGAGGAGAAGAATTTTGGCTAGGAGTTGAGAGAAAAACCCAGAGGAGGCTAACCCTAAACCTAGAGATAAAAGTCAGTTTTATACCCCTCATAATGATGAGGTGGCTGACCTAATTTAGAGACATACAATAAAACACGTTCCTACCAATTTTTAAGGGTCAATTTTGACAGTGTATAAAAACCAAACGGTGACGATTTAAGAGCTCAAATTTTATCAATAGCTTTTTTTAGTTAGCTTCAATCTGAGACTTGAATCATTGAATTTCACCATCCAAGTCAAAAGTTATGATTGTAACATCATTGAAAGGTCATTCTGGCAATCTAAAAATCTCACGCACGTTTGGGAATTTATTTCTCCTAAATTTCAGCTCCGAAAAATTTGCAATTAGTCCCAAACAATCCTTCAATGACTTAAGAATTTAAGTATGAAATTTCAGAATTTTTGGCTAAACCAATCTCAAGATAAAAATCCCATAATAACTAAAGGTCAAGTCTGCCAGAAACCCAAAAACAGTGCAATTCGAGTCTATTTGTCTCATTTATGCATTTTACGTCAACGAACCTCGAATAATGCTAAAATATGATAAACCAACTATATATGAACGTAAAATGAATGTAAATGACTTTGAATTAAGTCCCAGAGACATATTAAAATATGAGTGTATTAGTAGCCATTCATCTTTAGTGCATACTACACTAGAGATGTCCCTTCAACCATCTTGGAGCAGAAGAGTAATCGCGAAATCTCGAACCTTTCAAACCTTACTTACTGTTGAACCCCGAATCTTTCTGTAAGCTAGGACTATTAGATGAGGAATTGTTGGAGATTATTCATGTGTAGAGGAAAGAAGAATTTATGAGATTGAAATGAAATGGAAAGAGATTGATTTAATCAAGTTAGTTGGGAAATTTTCTGAACATGGTTCAGTATTTTATGAAATTCTCGATCTGTAGAGATCTAATTAAATTGATTCTCGAGGCAAAATAAAATAGAGACATAGGGCTACAAGTCATATGAAGGAATTGAATTTTAATTTAGCCCCTAAGATGTTCAATTTCTGGAGTGAAGTAATATGTAATGTTCAGTCTTGGTTTAGTTTCTGGCTGAAAGTATTTTGGCTATAATTTTTGTTCTAGTTATCCAAATGAGGTGATTCTTGATTTGGATTAAACTAGAAAGATAAGGCTACAATTTGTC
>JAOTBA010000008.1:14130556-14142163 GCA_025629845.1 Erythroxylum squamatum | reverse complement strand
AATATGACGCGATATTAGTTAAGCTGTGATTCGATTCGATTCGTTAGGAGTTGGGTTCCGGAAACGGGTCCCAACACTTATCTAACAGATCTTGTAACTGCTTCTTTAATTCTGCAAGTGCCATTCAGTATGGTGGAATAGAAATCGGAGTCGTACCAGGTACTATGTCAATACAAAATCCAATTTCTCACTCTGGGGGTAACCCTAGTAACTCCTTGGGAAACACATCTGGAAACTTCTGAACTACCGGAACACTTTGTAGACTGATGCCCTCTACAGCTAAATGTAGCACCCCACTCTCATTGGGCATATCCCCGAACATACTGACAGTATTTGAGAACATACTCTACGAGGGTGGCATGCTAGAACAGTCAGCTAGTCAAACTCATTACAATTTTTTTTCAAAACAACACACGCATATGTGGAAAATCAATAAAAAAATAGGGTCCACTTTATTTATAAACATTTTCAATTACAAGAGTTATAATCATTATACATATCATCAAAATTCTAGTAGTCGTTTGGGCCTATTTCATTTACAAACATCACTTGCCACAATTGTTATTACACTTTACAATTTACACACAAGCATTACACAATATTTACGGAAATATAATTCAAAAACTAAAATCACTGAAGACATATATAGGTGCAAACTGATCCCGACCCTTAGCCCATATCTGATTTCAGTGGCTCTACTCTAATTAGCCTAACTGGATATCTCCTTTGAACCTGAAAAGCCACGCTGCAATTTTGGTGAGTTTTGCAAACTCAGTGAGTTAACCATCGTCGATAGTTCACTCAAATCATATTACACATCACATCATATTTTCACATAATTCACATCACTTCATTTATCATGTAACATTACATGACACTTACTTCACATATCACATTCAGAGCAGTCATTTTGATCATTTAAAACATATATATCAATTATAAATGCAATGCACATGAGACTCACTTTCATTTGTTATTATTATGGCCGAGTGCTTATAATTGTCCCGTATCTATTGTGAATATCGAGCTCATTGATAACTGTCTCGTACCCGTTGGGGATACTGGGCTCATTATACATAGTGAGTGAGCATTTGGCTCTTAATCACATTATGAGCTTTAAGCTCTCTTTCAATTTCTAAGCTTTAAGCTCTTTTTCGGTGGCTACTCCGGTCACAACAACCTTATCTTTCATGCATTCATGTAATGAAATGCATCACATATATTCAGTCAATCAAAAGTGATCCATATTATACAGTCATATTCACTATTGCATTCTCATTCACAATTGTCATCGGACCTTAGTCTAGCATTCAACATATACGTTGAGAATCACTTATTTCATTCATATGCACATTCACATTTTTCTTCAGAACTTGGTCTGACATTCAACAATCAAGTTGAGTATCACTTATTTCATCAAATTCACATACAAGGAGCACTTTTTAATATGATATTCATGCATCAAACAACTCAGACTTTCAAAGTCCGGAATCAACTCAATCATATTCATAAAATAGTTCAATACAAAATTTAAATAGGACAATCATTTAAAGTAAAACCATCTAGGTTGACTCACAGTACGCTCTAGATTAACATTAGCTTCCATGATCTAGAAACATCTGGATGCGGACATTTTATCCTGCATATCAACATTATGCAATACACACATTGCATACACATTATTAATTGCACAATCTTATGAATACTCAATTACATACATATGTGTATGTGTTATGTATAATGCATGGTCAATGACAATCCCAGGTATATCATCTAAATTCACATCTAATGCTCATTCTCATTTCATAATTCATATATATCTAATTGAACTTAGGTTTACACTTCAAGAACACTTGGTTATTCTAATATCATAACTTAATTTTTTGTCATTTCTTTTCTAACATTATATGCTCTCATAATACCCAATTCTCATTCACATCTACTTAATACATATTACTTAACTCCTTTGAATCATAACTACAATCATATGAACATCTTCATTCACATTATACTCATGCCTTTGGTACTTTGATATCATCCATTCATTCACTAAGTTATAACCTTCAACACCTTATGCTTAGTCTATCATTTCTAGTTTAATACTCATCATTTCCCTATTATTCTAATTCTATTTCAACTTAATATCATCCTTAAACAAATTATAGTCCATGATTGATCATAAACGCTAAAAACAGAACACATACATATATATATTCGTCATCAACTTTCTGCAAATATTCAACTTCATTTCCACTTTCATTTCACTTCTAACTATCACCTTAATTCATCTCTTTTCAAGAGCATAACTTAACATCTTGGTTAACATAAATTTCACCTTCATTATACCCTTAATGCACAACTCTTAAAATCTACGTAACAACTCATCACTCATGGTTTTCATACTCTCAAAACAAAATACAAACATATGTATTCATCCATCAATTCATTGCACCCAGTACTCAACTTCAATTCATAATTTGAAACTCTTAAAGACATAACTTGAATTTGATGTCTCATGAAAAATGTAGCCATATGTCTCCAATTTAATCCAAATTAAAAATCATTCAATTTGGATATCTACTGATCAATTCATGCCTAAAATACAAATGCATATCCAATGGAAATGTTACAATTAACATATTCTCCAACATACACGATCATCATCTTGCCAAAGTAGAATAGGTGTATTTTTTTATCAAAAAGAAAAGATAGCAAGAACCTAGTGATGGCAAGGTTCAACTTTGATGCTTACAGAAGAGAGTGTCGTGAGAAGGAGAGGAACATGAAGAAAAATGAAGAAGATGGAGAAGAGAGAGGCATATATCGTAACTAGCAAGTGAAAGACCAAAATATGGTCTTTCACGTAATAAAAATCGTGAATTAAACAAGTGTGTCACTTGCCGCAATTACTTTCTCATAGTCCTCTTTTGGTCTTTTAATCTACTAGTCCATTTGTCTCTAATTTTTTCCAATTTTCAATGACACTTGTCATTAAATCCCAATAGATTTGATAAAAATTTCCACTGCCATTAGACTCTTATTTTTACTATACTATTCATCAATTGTTCTACCGCTTGGCATTTTTCCTAGTCCAAAAATACCCTTAAATTCTAGAAAATTCTCAAATTTCATCAAAAATTCTAATTCACTAATAATACACTCCAACTCAATTTTTAAGACACATAATCCATAATTCACATTATAATCCCATTAAAACAGTCATTTATACCCGAAAAATGTCAAATGAGTGCTTGAACAATTCATTGTAATGTGTGCAATAATCAAATTCACGTGTGTGTATGATAACATTATGCACGAGCATGAAATACGTTTTTCTAATCTCACATTGCTATTTCTCAATTACAGAAATTTAGGGTTCTAACCCTTAGTATGGAAACAGGATATTACAAGTTTAATCTTATATTGTACTTTGTAGAGTAAAATAGTGCTTAGGCTTAATAGTGTTAGTAAGAATAAAGAAATAGATAAGTTGATAAACTGTATGGAAGCACTTACTAATGTTTTGGATTTTAAGGGTTGAACATCTTTGGTTAAAGGGAATTATGCATCAAGAAACCTTGAAAAAACATTGTTATAGAAAGAGAGGATAAGTACTTAAAGCAAAAAACTTAAATGAAGAATAAGACCCAAGCAATGTTATATGATAGCTTTATATATTTTTTAAAATGAATCGTTTGAATAAGTAGTTAGTTATAATAACTAAGATACATGCCCTTTATCCATTGGTTTGTCTTCTTCCTTAAAGTAGTCATTTTTCAATGAACTACTCATGCTTAATACAAAAGAAACCAAATTTCCTTTTCTCTCAATATCTCTTACTCTCCCTTCTGATTATTTCCTAGTTTCTTCTTCCTTTATATTTAACTTTTGGTTTAGTCGATTACTATCTTCATTTAATTAAAATATATAACAATTGGTATCAGAGCATTGATCTTTGGACCAATAAAAATATAACTGAAGTAACACGTGGAGTTAAGTTGCAAGCTTGAAGAAGGTGTTTAAAATTTGCTTAAGATGTAAGCTAGAAATGAAAAAAAAATTATTAGACACCTATAATATAATAGATAAGTAGAAAAAGGACATGATATACCTCAAATCCATGTTCTCACAACTGAAATCCATATTCTCACAACTGATGCATAAATTTAGCTTATAACAAGGAATTAGTAATTCCTAATTCCTATAACAAACATGAACATGGAACAATGCTTCTCGGGAGAGGGAAAGGTACACAACTCCAACAAGATTCAGTAAAATTGAGTTCCCTACATATAATGGTGAACTAGTCAAACTATGAAAATATTAATATAAGCAATTCTTCTTCCTCGATCATATGCCAAAACTTCTAAAGGTAGGAATGGTGCAAAACACCAAAAGGAGCAAGTAAAAGAGTGTTACTAGGTTTATTTGCAAAATTGAACTAAGGTATAGCTAGTCGAGTGGAGTGAATTCACTACTACCCTTAAGTAATGATTTGCCATAAAAGTTTTTGAGGATTTATTGGATATTTCAAAAAGATAAAGTATGAAGGATTAGTCTAGAAGTATTGTTCAAAGTTTGATCACTATTCAAATTGCCCATTATTACTAAAATACTATTTAGTGGATTTTTTTCTAAAGGAGCTCAAACTTGAGTTAGAATTAATGGTAAAACTACCATTAGGGAAAAGGTATTATCCATGAGGGAAAGGTAGTATTGGCTACTAATTTAAGTTCTCAGATATGGAGAGGACAAGGCACCTAAGCACCTATAGGTCAATTAGCTCTAACTAATGCTCTATTCCTTGAAATTCTCTTTAAAACATAATCAACATAAAACCAACTTGATAGACAAAATTAGTACTTACTCTAAGTAACCAATTTAAACTAACTCCACCTAGAACGAACAAGGAATTAATAACTATCAATGGTAGGGAATTTGATGACAAAAGGCTTAAGGGTTTCTCTTTTTGGTATAATGAAAGGTATAACCTAGGTAATAAATGTAAAAAAATATTTCCATATAAATATGGTAGAAGGGGAAGAAAATAGTGTTAAAGAGTAATTTTTGTAGATGAAGGATTGTTTAGCCATTAGTTTATAAAACCATCTTCTCCTGATGTATCTTTTTAAATGATAGTGGGAATGGAGGAGAAGGGGAATGACGTCTTATATAACTTTTAAGAGGAGAACTATAACATTTAAATAAAATTTCAAGCTTATAACCCTCAATGGTCATCTTAGTAAGGATCTAAAATGATCTAGGAGAGGGTGTTTCACAACGTGCTCAAGAATTCAAAGAAAGGAAAACTCTACATGCTATAACTCGCTTATCACATTAAGTGTCAACTACAACAAATAGACATAAAGGCAACTTGATGAGTTCCTTTAATAAAAATAATGGAATTTTAGTAGAATATATGTTATTATTTAAGGATCTTGATCAATTTCCTCCTAACAAAAAGAATAATCACAATTTACATTTCAAGGAAGGAGTTAAGGCTAACAATATTTAACTTTGTTTTTACTCTAAAGTAAAGAAGAATGTAATAGAAAGCTCAATACATGAGTTGATGAGACAAGTCTTCAATTGACATAACATTTGACTATATACTTCTTTGATGGTGCTAGTAAAGAAAAATCACAATTCCTAGAGAATGTGTGTAGATTGCAAAGAGCTCAATAAACAAAACATCAAGGATAAGTTTCTATTTTCACTTATTAAAGAACTCCTAGATGATTTGCATGTCTCCAGGTGGTATTTTAAGCTAGATTTAAGGTTGGGTTACCATCATATCAAGATGTAATTGGAATACATACCCAACACCTTATTTAGAATTCATATAGGCACTATGAGTTCTTAGTGATGCCACTTGGCCAATACTCCCTTCACTTTCTAAAGTTTGATAAATGATATCTTTAAATCATTCTTAAGGTGGTTTATATTGATGTTTTTTAGTGATATATTCATTATATAGTGATTTATTTTAGTCTCAATTAGAGAACTTAAGTGAAAGAAATAGAGACATTGTAGGAGAATTAACTATTTATCAAAGGGAACAAGTGTGTGATTGGGCGAGGCAAGCGGAGTACTTGGGATATTCTATATAAGAACAAGGTGTAACACAAACATAAGGAAGGTACGTATCATTCAAGATTGGAAATTTCCAAAACGCCTAAGGAGTTGAGAGGATTCTTAGGCCTCATAAGCTGTTACTGTTGGTTCATCAAGCATTATGGAGATATGGCCAAACCATTAGTAGAGTTGTTCAAGAAACAAAATTCTTACCTTTTGAATTGTGGTTTAAAGGCATAGAAGGCATTTAAAAAGCTCAAGTGATCCATCATCTCTGCACCTGTCTTGGCACTCCCTAACATTTTTAGGCCATTTATGCAAGTGGAATGGGAATATAAGTGGTTTTATAAAAAGAAAAGCACTTTATATCATTTTTAAGTAAGGCCTTACTAGAGACACACTAAGATTTATCGACTAATAACAAGGAATTTTCAGTTGCAAATGAGGCAATCAAGCGCTAACATCATTATCTTAGTAGAAGACCATTCATTGTATAATTTAACTACAAAAGTTTGAAATATCTGTTGGATTAAAGGATCTCCTCTTTATTTCTGGAAACTTGGCTTCCAAATTTATTAAGATATGGTTTTTGAAGTGTATTATAGAAGTGAGAAGGAAAACGACATAACTGATGCATTATTTAGGCTCACCAATTCAGAATTATTAATAATATCAATCTTTCAAGTGTATACAGATTAATAAAGGAGATTAAGGATGGTTGGAAGCATGGTCTTACCCTTCAAGATCTCATCAAAAACTTGGAATTTGGAGCATTCAAATTTAGGGTTTATGAGTGGAGAGAAGATTAGTGATTGGATTCAAAACAAAGCTTAGAAAAAAAACTAATTATAATAGGATATGGTGAAGCTTTAGGGGGCATTCAAGTGTCTTAAATACTACAAGAAAAAACTAAAAACCGTTTTTAACTAGAAGTAACTAGTTAAAGATGTGAGGAATCATATCAAGTAATTTTTAGTCTATTACGAAATAAGCATGATACCTTAACATATATAAGGCTACTTTAACCTTTATCCATTCCTGTGGGTAGTTTAAGGTAGTCAAGAGTTACCAATATCCAAAGGTAACTTAATAATTTTGGTTGCGTTTGATAAATTTAACAAGTACACGTATTTCTTTGTTTTGAGACATCCATATTCAGCTTTAGTCATAAATTAATTATTCATTAGTTATGTCTTCAAATTACATAGAACGTTTAAAGCAATTATAAGTGATAAGACCCTTGTGTTTTTTAGTCAATTTTTGTAATAGATGTTCAAACTATGAAAAGTTAGTTTGAAGTTCTTCACAGCATACTACCTTAAAACTGGTGAATAAACAAAGACTACTAAACAAAATTTAGCAAAAAGGGTATGTTTAACCTTAAGGTTTATATCTGCTGATAAATTTAAGCGTAACATTTTAGAGAGTACAAATTCCACCTTATCACTTAACAAACATTAAAATTCAAAAACCGACTGCAATATAACGTTGTTAGTTTTCTGTCAGGTTAGCGATGACCTGGCATTGTTTGTAATATTTTAATGTTAAAGTGGGTCCCACACAGTCATGCGGATTTAACGTGTAATGTGGGACTCATATACTTAAATTAAAAATTTTAAATAAAATTAATATTTAAAAATGTGGGACACACTCAAATATTTCAACCTTAATTTTTCATTAACTTAACAAATTAACCTATTAACTATCCTAAGAATCCACTTTTCCATGCTTGGACACTAACAAATGGGGAAGTTCAAATTGCCAGATTCCAAACTGTCTTGCAAGGCCTCCCATTTGTAACGAGTGTTAGGTTTCCTCCGGTAACGCTTGTTAGGTTTCTTCCAGAAACGCTTGACAAGGATAATCACAATACCCACGTAAAGTCTCTCTATGAAGAGCATAACCGACATGGCTAAGCAGACATAAACCCTGAGTTTCAAGACCTGAACTATAAATGGAGCTTTGATAAGGTCCCAAATGAGAGATAAATGACCTAAAAGATCTTCTCTGGACACTTGAAATGACTCTAGTATTATGATTTTCGGTGAGACTTCAACCATCTTTGTTTCTCTCTATCAAAACAAAGGAAAACAGGGGATGGATAAAAGCTAATTAAGCTTTAAAAACCAACATGCAGTAGCAACAAAAACAACAATAGTAATGTATCCAATATGGGTTTTGGATAATTAAAAATGTTAGGCAAAATGGTGTAATCTTTCTATAGAACTTAGTGCAATATTGGACCAGACAAGAAAACTTGGATAAAAGTAAAATCCAAGTTTCTTCCTCTCGTTATAGCAAAATAAGGAAAGAAATAGAAAATTCTCTTCTTTCATCGTCAGAAAGCCTCTTCTCTCACATGTAAACATGAAGTAAAAAGCTAGAGTAGAAAATGAGGTAGAGAAAGAGATATGCAAGATGCTTATGAGAGAAAAGGAGAATAGTTATTATTTGTTAAGTTAATAAGGTAATTAGCAATATTAAAAAACGAACCGGATATTGAACCGATCAAAGGAAAGGTTTAAGGTTTAAAGGTTCAGCCGGTATTAACCAACTATAAAATCGATACATAATAAATAAGAAGTATAAATTTTGAATTAATCAAATTCTCAGTTTAGTTTAATTTATTTTAAATAATAATAACTCTTATCATTAGTAATGAATTCGTTTATTAATTAATGAATTGAGTTTAATTGTTTACCTTTTTTAACAGATTTATCCTGAACATAACATGTAAAGATTAATTTTTTAAAGAATTAAATAATTTCATTATAATTTAATATTTCTAAAGGTCTTAATTTGGTATATAAACTTAAAATGAATTGATTTTAATGTTTGCCTTTTTTAATAGATATATCTTGAACATAACATGTAAAGATTAATTTTTTAAAAAGTAAATAATTTGATTATAATGTAATATTTCTAAAGGTCTTAATTTAGTATATAAAATTTAAACTATTTCTATAACTCATGTATTAAATTTTATATAGTGTCATCTTGTTGTTATATATATATATATATTAACCATTCATTTTTTCAGCTATTAGTTTCACGTCTCTTTGAAAAAAAATCAGCGATCAAATTCCTACTGTCATTAGCAAACATTAGCAAATCCTATAAGATGTATAAAGTTATCTTATTACTATATGCCCAACTTTCAAGAACAACTTCAATGTTTTGGTACTATATATCAACTTTCAAGAACAACTCCTAAGAAAAATTGTAGATAGATGTTATCTTCTTCTTTTTGCTCCTTGATTTTTTTTATAACTATTTTTGCCCTTTTGCTTCATCTTTCTACTCTTCCCTCTCAATCTCTCTCATTATCGTATGCATGGTCTAGATTAAGATCTCACCCTTTGTCGTGAGTATGCTAATATTATGTTGTTCTCATTTCCTTTTGAGTTGTGCAAAATGACGCATATCTATCACCTTCACCACTATCTTTAGTTGTCGTTGGGTTTGTGCTTTGCTTCATTGTATAATTACTCCTAACCCAAATGCCCCATTATATGATTAAAAGTTGGCTTATTTTGATTTTGGGAGTATGAGATGGAGAAAATACATACATATGTAGAGAAAGGTTGAAGAAGAACTTGATGGCTTTGGTGATGTGTGAATGGATGGTTCTCTTTCTCTCTCCTTTTCTTCTTTCTCTTTTTCATCATACATCAAAGTAAATGCTTCTTCTTTCCCTTAATAAGGTTTGTTAAACTTCAAATTCTTCCTTTTGTTCGTCCAGCTTTGATTTTCTCTGTTTATTTTATCTAAAACAGGGTTTTTGTCTAAGCGTCTACTCTTACTCTTCTTCTTCTTCTTAGTAAGACAGTTAACGGTTTGGAATAAACTAACCAGTTTTTATTGAGAACGGTGAAAAGTAAAAATTGAACAAAAAACTAGTCCAGTTTGTGTTTAACCCGGTCGAATCGGCCAATTCGATCTGGTTTTTACATCAATGCATTATAGAATATATTAAATTTTGAACTAATTTTAAGATCCATAAAAAGGAGCATGTCCCATGAAAAATGTACAACCATTATAATTCTCTTTAGTTTTAGTTTAATTATAAAAAGGTCAAAATTAAAAGGTCCAACATTTGTTATATACTTATTATGTTATATTATTAAACCATGATTATGTTACACTAGTAAAGTGAGAGATTGGTAGATATTTTTATTAAGTGATTTAATAACTTGTGATTTATTTATTTGTTTATGTGTTTAAATCTTGTTAGTCACTTAAAGGAGATAAGTGTCAAATAAAATAATTATTTTTAAAATTTAACATTGATGGAACATGAAATAAAAAAAATTAAAAAGTTTAGTTTGAGTTTAATTGCTCATCTCTCTTTTTTCCTAATAAAGATTATGTTTTATTCAATCATGAAATGATAAGATATAAGAGAGAGAGATATGACAAAGACAAATTTATCACAATTTTATTTGGATTAGAATTTTTTTAAAATTGATATATCTTTAATGTGAATTTTAAAAAGTTTACATATAGTATTAGTTTTAAGTAATGTTTTAAAAATCGGATCGAATATCAAACTGGTCAAAAGAAAAGTTTAAGGTTTAAAGATTCAACCGATATTAAACTGCTATAAAACTGGTATATAATAAATAAGAAGTATAAAATTTTAATTAATCAATTTTTTAGTTCAATTTAATTTATTTTAAATAATAATAACTCTTATCAATCCATTTATTAATTAATGAATTGATTTTAATGTTTGTCTTTTTTAATAGATATATCTTGAACATAACATGTAAAGATTAATTTTCTAAAGAAATAAATAATTTCATTATAAATTAATATTTCTAAAGTTCTTAATTTGGTACATAAAATTTAAAATGAATTGATTTTAATGTTTGCTTTTTTAATAGATATATCATGAACATAGCATGTAAAGATTAATTTTTTAAAAAAAGTAAATAATTTTATTATAATTAAATATTCATAACTTAATATTCCTAAAGGTCTTAATTTGGTATATTATAAAATTTAAAATGTATCTGTAACTCATGTATTAAATTTTATATAGTGACATCTTGTTGTTATACCATTCATTTTTTCAGTTATTAGTTTCATGTCTCTTTGAAAAAAAAAACAGTGGCTAAATTCCTACTTCCATTAGCAAATCTTATAAGATGTATAAAGTTTTGTTACTGTATGCCCAAGTTTCAAGAACAACTTCAATGGTTTGTTAGTGTATATCAACTTTCAAGAACAATTGTAGACAAATGTTATCTTCTTCTCTCTGCTCCTTGAATTTTTTTATTACTATTTTCTCCCTTTGCTTCATCTTTCTACTCTTCCCTCTCAACCTCTGTAATTATCGTATGCATGGTCTAGATTAAGATCTCACCCTTTGTCTTGAGTACGCTAATATTATGTTGTTCTCACTTCCTTTTGAGTTGTGCGAAATGACACAAATCTATCACCTTCACCACTATCTTTCTGTTAGCCCCGAATTTTTTTTTAATTAAGCATGATTAAATTAATTAAGTAAGTTGTGTTAGCATTGATTAA
>JAOTBA010000008.1:14112215-14130456 GCA_025629845.1 Erythroxylum squamatum | reverse complement strand
TTTCGGAAATTCGTTTCAGTTCGTATCGAATTCGATTCGCTTTCGATTTCTTTCGCCTTGTGTTTCCGAATCGGATTCGAGTCCTATTCGATTCATATATCTTCAGTTTGTTTCGCCCTTGTATGCTTTCCGATTCACTTTTGTTTCCGATTTAGATTACATTTGCTTCCGTTTTCGTCTTTCGCTTTCCGTTCAGCTCTCTCGATTGGAATCCGGATGATAGTTATGGTTTTGTTAAGAGGGTTGGATTCCGGAAACGGGTCCCAACAAGATTGGTATCTACATTATTGTTACTTAGGAATGATCTCTTTTAGTATAACTTCAGCTTTATACCTGGTAATAAAATTTGTTGTTGAATTGCAATCCACCAAATTGAAGGTTAAAGTGACTTTTCAGCGGACAATTTCTTAAATGTGAAAGTGAACATTCTTTATATTGTTAGAATATTATAACTTAAAGCAGTGCTTTATGTTGCCAATTGCAATTAAAAAAAATTGATTATTAATTTTAAATGCTAATAAAGATTAAACAGCTACATTTTTTTAAAATTTTTGGTTGGAACGCAATGAAATGCACTAATTTCCAATTTAGTTTACAGTGTCAAAAATATTTATTTATTTTTAATTTAAGAAAGACGTATAAGATTTTTCATTTTAAATTTTATTTTGTGTTACTCCTACAACATATTTATCTTGTTTTGTAATTTAGATTTAGTGCATCGAGATGTATTAACCAACGTACGAGCCTGGTATGCTTTTAAGCTTGGTTTTCGCAGCATCTATATGGCTAGTTGTAAGTAATTCTTAAATCGGTTAGTGCTCAAAAATTGTTTTTTTCTCATATTTTTAACTTTCTTTCTCTCTGTAAAGTAGCATTCTTCAAATTGTGAACTCTGCATTAACAAGAGAGCAGGGACATTTTAAGGGCAGAAGCCAAGCGAGTAAGTACCGTCCGACTAGCATTAGTCATCGGAGTTAACAGTGATTTTCTTCTTCTTAAAGCATTTTGGTTTCCTTTCTCAGTTATCCTTTCCAGTGGTTGATAACACAGCGTCTTGGAACTACATGGTTTCTCTAATTGAGTTTCTAACCTCTATAGCAGATGCCAAAATATGTGCTACTGCTTAATGCTATCTTTATAAAAATTGCCAATTTCATTCTGTAATCGTTCTTGTTGTTTTTAATTTCAATTTTCCACATTTTTTGCGGGAAATTACCCACAGGTATAACATAATTCATCAAATTGGCTGTTGTCAAGCAAACTTGTATAATATGCTGTTTGTGTATTGTAAGTCTAGATACGCTGCACATTAGCATCATGGTTTTTGATAGAAGTATATTTCCAGAAGACAAGGTAGATATCATAAGCATAGACAAGATGGAAGAGTCCAAGATCAAGTCCATTGCTTTTCTGGGCAAGTAAGGAAATGTAAATCCCAGTGGTTTAATTATTGTACTTGAAATTCGAAATTAGTATCAGGACATAAAATGGAAATGGAATGCTTTGTAAATGCCATGTAATGCTTACAAAGATGGCTGGGTAGTTGAAGCCGAGAGTAAACTATAATTGAAATGGAATGGAAGTAAAAGTATACATGATTCTTGTTTGCTATCATTGACTTCTTGACAATGTAATTACTTCTCGTCTTTTCCTTGGTTGTTGATGGTGTCAAAACTCCAAGAGTGTGTATATGCTTTGCTAAAATAACCAGGTTTGATACCAAAACAGGTGGACACCTATGACTAGTGGAATTCTTTTTGTTTTTGATGTCTATTAATAATGTGTCACTAGACCAGTACCATCTGTCAAGAGTTAAAAAGGATTTTGGAATTGATTCGCATATCTGCCTGTATAAAAGATGGCTGCTTCTTTTTGCTTTCAGTGGCATTCTGCCAAATACTTTCTCCTGTAAGAGTAATTTCATGTGTTAAAATAAAGTGAGTGACAGGCAAAGCTTCAACTTATGATGATTATTTTTCTTTTAGCCCTTTTAACGATAAAAATTGGAAGAAAATCCATCTCCAAGTAGTACACTGTAAGCTAACTAAACTTTCATGCGCACAATCGTAACCATTCTCCGCCTTGAAGCAAACTCAGTGGCTTTGGTTCTATCCATTTTTAAGACAAAAGTTTGAAGCTTTTCTGTATCAACCGAACAAAGAACCATTAGCTGTCGTTATGCATGCAGAAGATAAATGAGATGGGACAAGATAAAATTTAAACAATACGTAATACTCCCATCATTTTATTATTGAACTATGTGTTCCATTCAAAAAATTTGAATTAATTCTCAACAAATACATCATGCTTTAACACTTCTTCGTTATTTTCTGGTTGTTTGAGGCTACAATACGAGGCAGTCTATGATATTACAACCCGTAAAAGCTAGCTATTGTAAGCTATTTGAAAACGAACCATCAGTTTATTGACTCGTTTATATGCTTGAAGAGTGATGAAATAAGGGGAGGGGACCATGAGCATCAGTCTGCTTTTTCTTCCAGTTTCTTTTCTACGTTATATATGTTTCTCCAAAGTGACGTCAATTGTAGCCAGAAGCCTTCTTTTGGACATCATTTCTGGAGATACGTGCTTCACCTTGCACAATTGGCTAGTGATCAGATGTATATTGCTTGAATTTTATTACACTTGGTAGTAGTACCAGTAGCAGAATTAATATTTATAAAAAATTAAGTTAATCAAATGGACGTTTTGCTCATAACATGAAGATCACGGCTTTAGACAGCCTTGTTTGTAAGCTTGTGTTATTGACATTGTTTAGCGTAGAGAATGTGAAAAATCTTTTAAGTCTATTTGATTTTTCATGGTGTACATATAAAATGATGCATCAGCCAACTCTTCTCTTTTTTTTTGGGTTCTTTTTTACTCTCAAATTTGTTACGTTGTACTTACATGTTCTCACTCAGTACAACCATCAAAACTTGGCAGCAAACAAGACCGAATACGACTCGTCAATGAGCAAAACGTGATGAGAGTGACTAAGCAAACGATTTGGCTCTACTCGACCAATGCTTTTGTTAGTACATCAAGATTGAACGTTACAATGGTAAAGTAGCAGTGGAAGTTTCTCCTTGGAGCCTCTTGTTTTCCAATTATCTTCCAACCCTATCACAATTTGATCAGTTTTTCTGTGATGTATAGCAGACAAAAAGACAAATTGTTCTCGTACACCAAATGTGACAAAATTGCATATCATCTTGTGATGATTAGCAGCTATTTAGCATCTATGATCCTGCGAGACCGCGAAGTTTTGGTATGGGCGTAGGGGGACCAGAAACTGGGTATCCAGACTTTACAAACACACGTCTAAAATATTATATCTACCCCTGTAAATTTAACGATTTGGTGACATTTTTTGTTTGAAAAGCTAGATGTTTATACAATTTGTGAAGCAGTGAAGATTCATATTCTGACAGGAGGGCTCCAACATGGCTTGGGACCTATAAACTGCTATGCATTATCTAAATGAATGGTTTGGTTTGGATTTATATGAGTATTAAAAGCATGTATGTATAAGAGAATCTTGGGATGATTATCTAGTGGGAATATCTAAATATTTGCATCTGGTTTTGTTCCTCACCAAAAGCACCAAAAGCAGAAAGAGATAAGCAAAAGAAGAGGGAGGGATGCAATCTTGGATTATGTAGCAATAGCATTCTTATAATATCTTATTTAAAACTTGACCTCAAATTGAATTCCCGGAAGAAGTTTGGCTATGAGCCAAAAATCTCCGTATGCTATGGAATTTCACATGCAAAAGGATAAATCAGTTGTGTTCTCAGTCTTGTGATATTTACAAAATACTTGCATTGGACATGATAAAAAATCAAATAAATTAATAAGGTGTAATAGAAAATTTGTAAATCTTAAATTAAACTCATTTATGTAAATTGAGGAATAGATAGTTTCATGAATCATATAAATTGATTTTGTATATAAATTGATTTTGTAAAGGTATTGCTGTACAAATTCCTTCTTGTCAATTCATAAAAAAAGTTATGTGTTAGAGATAATCCTAATGACTAAGTCCAAGCCTATTATCATGCCTACAATTAAACAACTTGATTTGCTAAATATCTTATAGGACGTAAAATAGTGTAAATTAGTTGCATAGGATAGAATTTCCTAAGATTACTTTGATCATATATTCTCATAGCCTTGTATATTTATTACTGTATCTCATTCACCAAAGGTAATACACACAAAAATTGTTCTTCTCAACTTTATATGGTATCAGAGCCTCAATCCCTTTCTTATTTTTCCTCTACTCTTCTGCCCTTCTACTTCTTCTCTTAGTCTTCTCCATAGCTCCTAATGATTCTTAACTCATCCCTAACAATGCCGAACTCACTAAGCCCATCATACTCAGCTCTCTCAATAATACTCTCAAGCTTACTTCCACCAACTATATGTCACGAAAAACTCAACTTAAAGCTACTCTTATCGGGTACAACCTTCTTAAGTTCTTTGGCGTATCCTATCCCGTCCTTCCCGTGACTATCACCCAAGATGATGCATATGTACCAAATCCAGCCTACCAAACTTGGCTATATCAGGATAAGTTGATATTTGGTGCATTTGTTGGCACCCTTTCTCCCTCTCTTCTCCCCCTTTTATCTTAAGCCAAAACCACCCAGGAAGCATGGGAAACCTTAGCTAAAACCTATGTCAATTCCTCACGAGGCTATCTTAAACAAATTAAGGATCATCTTCGCAATATCACTAAGGAAAACCACTCCATTATTGAATATATGCAAGAGATTAAGGTGTGTGTTGATCAACTTGCTTCTCTTGGTTGACCTCTCGATCATAAGGACATTATTGACAAAGTTATTGATCAACTTAATAATCCTGACTATGATGTTGTAGTCCGTGCAGTCCACAGTCGTGACTCTCCCATTTCCTTTGATGAATTACATGAGAAGCTTATCAACGGTAAACTCTCCATCAAGTAAAAATCTTCTTCCCCACTCCTTTTCCAGCCATGGTTAACTATGTGGCTAAAAACCTGTCAAAAAATAATCATTCATCATGGAACAATTTTGCTCCTCCATCTACGGGTCTCCTTCTCACGCCTCAGCCTACTTCTGCTCCTACTCATCGCACACCCAAGCCATTCCAAAGGAAATGTCAGTGGTGTCGTACTCAAAGGCATTATGTCACTCAATGTCCGATATTTTGCCAACAATTTCTCCATGCAATCCAACCTTCTCACTCCTCTCACACCACTATCATTCTACCATCTCCTTAAAACCGCTTTATCTCTAAGGGGTACCAACTACATTCCTATCCCCATTCTTATGCTGTCATGACACCCGAAAATCTTCCTAATGGGTAGCTTCTTGAATCTTGATAGTGGGGCAACCCACCATATTATTAATGATCTAGAGAACCTTTCTCTTCACTCTCCCTACGATGGCATCGAAAAGATCATTATTGAAGATGGTTCTGGCCTAATCATTGCAAACACGGGTTCCACTTCTCTTTTTACTCCCTCCTCTCAATTTCGTTTAACTAATATTCTTCATGTTCCATCTGTTTCCCGAAACATTATTTATATATCTAATTTTTGTCATGATAATAATGCTTCAATCACTTTCTCACCTACTTCCTTTCTTGTGAAAGATCTTCAAACGAGGGCACCTCTACTTCAAGGCCCAACTAAATCTGGTATTTATGAGTGGCATCCCACTCTTCTTGCCGTTCATTCAACTATTTTGGATCCCACCTTAAATTGTCATCATAAATTAGGACACCCTTCGTATTATATTCTTCACCATATTAGTACTACTTTTAATCTCTCTATTCCCAAGTCAGTCTCTTTTTAACGTAATTCATGCAATTGTAATAAAAGTCACAAGATGCCATTTATCAAAACGTTATATCTTTTAAAGGTCCACTTGATGACATATATAGTGATGTATGGTCTTCTCCTACTATTTCCTATGATGGTTATAAATATTATATCTTGCTTGTTGATCACTTCACCAGATTCATGTGGTTTTACCCACTAAAACACATCAAATACTAAAACCATCTTTCTTCGCTTTAAATTGCTTGTGGAAAAATTTCTCCAACATCTCATTATAACCCTCTTTAGTGACAATGGGGGAGTATGAAGGTCTTGACCCTTCTCTTGCTAACTTTGGCATCACTCATCTCACATCTTCTCCTGACACCTCAGAACATAATGGATATTCCGAAAGACAACATCGTCATATCATCGAAACGGGTCTATCCCTTCTTTCCCATGCATCTATGCCCATCAAGTATTAGACTTTAGCTTTTGCCACCCCTGCCTATCTTATTAATCGTATGCCCACTCCAACCCTTCAATTTCATTCTCCTTTTTACAAGCTCTATGGCTTTCTACCCAACTATCAAAAACTTCGTAGATTTGGATGTTTGTGTTACCCTTAGCTTCGTCCCTACACCAAAAACAATCTTGACCTACGCTCTTCTCCATGTGTCTTTGTAGGCTATTCCTCCACTCAAAGTGCCTACTATTGTCTCCAACTTAGTACAAACAAAATTTTTGTTTCTCGTCACATAAAATTTGTGAAAAATAAGCTCCCTTTTACTACTCATTCATCACCTACTGCTACACCTCAAACAATGGATGTTGATCATTGGTGTGCTCTTCCTCTACCCATCCTTTCCTCTACTACACCGCCGACTGCTACTCCTTCGCCTCCCTCATCACCACGGCATCAACAACCTTCCCTCGCGGCCTCCTCAGCACCCAATCTTGTGTTCTCTTTGATTTCTTTCATTTGACATATTTTTCAGCATATCTTCAACATTATTTTAGAGGAGATAAGCATATTTTTATGAAGAAAGGATAATATTTTAATATCATACTTATAGAGTTTACAAAATTCCTCCCTATTTCTTGTGTGTGAAAATGAATGTTAATTAATTAATTGTTGTTTGCTCGAAATTTAAGTTACTTCATCACTAGGTTTTTGGCTATTTGAATATAATGTGTTTATTTAATTTTTCAATTTGAATTAATTTTTAAATCACAATCTTCTGACAAAATTATAGTCCTAACATATTTATTCATGGATCTTGATCTTACCTAGTTATGGGATAGAATTCCACTTCTTGTTAACTATTTGAATAAAAATATATATTTTTAATTACTTAAATTGTATAAAACTGTACTTAATATATATATTAGAACTTAATCATAAGTGATAGCTAGATTATCACATCAACCACACTTTAGTTCTTTTAGGAATCGACAAAGACTCTAAAATGTCATTACTAGGAAATCGGTGATTAATCCTATGGATGAATCATGTTAAAGGCACCATTTTATAAAAATAGTTTGTAGTCAATTTTATTTTGTGATAAATGAAATTATGAATTTTTATTTTGTTAAAAAAATGAAATATCACTAACTTACACCCAAAATATTGGGTAATTTTGCTAACCTAACACATCAAATATCAAAAACTTACTGTGTAGAAAACTAAAACTTTGCCCATGAATATTGAAACTTGAGATCTATATAACTTAACAGAACATATATTGAATTGTGGAACTATAGTAGGCAAGGATGCTTAGGTTTAGGAAGGTTCCTTTCTTGAAGTAGGACCTTCTAACTAAACAGGCAGCTTCCCACATTTTTCGTTTTATGGAGCTATATTCTAACTTCTTCATCTTCAAGCTTTCACTTTAATATTATTCTTTTAACAAAAAATGTTATTAAGATCTTTATCAAAAAAAAATTTCTCACATGAGTTTCACAATTTTAACCTATATGCAAAGGAAACATCTTACTTTTCTGTCTAGATGCATAGTTTTGTTGGATGAGATCAAAAATAAAATTAATTAATTGAAAAGTAGCATTTTAGAAAGATAACATATCAAGAATTTTGAAATAATGAAGACCTACATCATGCTGAACTGCATCTAATACACTCAAATGATTTGAGTGGGGATGAACCTAATTGATCAGATGGGAAAGAGCAATCGGGTTGCTCGGATTATGCCTTAGAAAATGAGAGGTCCAAAGGGAAAGGAAGTGCCATTATTGTCTCATGGGCATCAAAGGTGAAAAAGAAGGAAGCATGGCAAATGAAAGAAAGGCAGAGGTTGCGTGGGGACCTGAATAATTTCATGGATGGGGAACACAGTTGCTGATCTTTGGGGTCTTCCTCAAAAGATGTTAAATATCATCATCAAAGTAAATTAGGATGGGACACATCAATGTTTCCTATCCTAACACAAGCTTTTCTCCTAGCTATATTTGTGTTGGTACCATTGCTGTCTTTCACCTTGCGGGCATTTTGGATTATCACTTCCACTTCCACTGTTCTCTAGCTCGCGACTATACTCCCCTTCCTCCTAGTCAGTTTTAATCACTCCTACTTTCCTTTTGTTTTTCCTTTTCCTTTTCATGATTACAAGTTCAAAGTCTCCTTACTAATGAGGTTAAGATGGCGTTAGAAAAGAGAAACAAAAGTTGGGGATTGGCAAATACTTGTTTTCCTTTTCCAACGGCTACCATTACTGTATTTGTTGTGATTCACAATATTCTGACATTCTTTACTGATTTCTACTGCTATATTTTTCTAAAACTGCCATCTCTTAACTTGAATTTTAAATGATAAGACAGAGGGTGAAAACTGGACAACAAAAGGTACATTCATTTACATAAACATAATTTCTGGTGCCTTACGAGGAGTTATAATCAGCTATGGTTATCAAAATTGTGAAAATAAGAATTCAATTCCTTTCCTTTTCCATGGCCTCGTCGTTCCTATAATATTAATTTAACACTCCAACCGCCTTTTATGTAAAGTGTATGACTTAAGAGGTAATAAGTCCAATACTTTCGTTGCTTTTTGTCTTGGGATGCCACAGAAAGAATCAATTGCTGCTCTATGCTTTTCTTTCCCTCTTCTTTCAATTTTCGTTCTGTGAGGCTTGGCTCAAAGGGGGCATATTAATTCTCAGTCTTCTTCTTTTAACGAGAAGTGATAGTCCATTTATACTTTAAAGGAACGTGAGGCCAGGCAATAGCTCTTCGTAGGGACATGCTAATTATGCACATCGTCCCAGCATTCCATTAAATCAGCCACAAATGTTGCCAGCCAGTAACTTTACATACCATTAACCAGTTAGCTACTATTATGAGGACTGTCCAAGAGTAGTTAAGTACCACTCCAATTCATCTACGGGGAGTTCTAGAAAAGTATCATATGAAACAATGAACTTCATACATAGGCATGGGCCCATGGATGTCATGATGCAGTGCGAGCACTTGCAATTTGCTGTCGATTTTTTGTTATGATTCTTGGAACCCGCATAAAAAAAATTTACTACCATATATTGTTACGTTCTTGCGTGTGAATTTAACTAATAACAGAGTTCATGTAACTTGAGAAATCCTTTTTTATAAAATGATATGCATCCAATTAATCTCACAAACACAAGGTTCTGTGCAAAGCACTACTAGAGTGCAGACAATAAGCCAAAAGTTGTGTGAAATGAGGACAAGAAACTTGACTTTAAATGGCCTGCAATGTCTTATTTGTAGTAGCAATCCCGCTGTCTAAGGCAAATTTCAGAATATGGGTCTCTAACTCATTAATTGACAGTGGAAGAAATGCTTTTTCTCCACTCGATTCAACCCTCGACAAGTACTAGTTGGAGCATCATAATTTCCTACTCATTGGTTCTCTCCCTCTGTGGATATGTTGACTAAGGTCGTGGTCCACATCACTTATTTCACTCTCCAATCTACCTAACAGCATTCTTGCATTTGATGCAATCTCTGTGTACCTCAACTGAAATCAGATACCACGACGTTCTCATGAACTCTGGTAAAAGTAAAACTACCGCCAGGTTATTAATTAACTCTTCTATCCACTAAGAAGCCTGGAGCATTCCTCATTCCCAATGCCTGTATTGCCACAATCCGACTCCAACGTCAAGGACACCATGCACACATAACTCCTACTTAGACGATAAGATTTGGGGGAGTCTTAAGGAGAAGTCTCCCTTTATCAGAACATGCGTGTTTGGTGCACAGTCCAATCATATATATAGATAAGTATGAATACGCGATGCTCCAGGAGTACGTTTGTTTTCTGCCCGGACTTATCAGTGAACTCCTGCAATTATCAATTCAATCAAGTTGATTCAATCATAGAAGCCCACACCCACATGTAATTATCAGCATTCTAATCAAATGAGCGAGCCACCTGTCGAGTTTTTGACTATGCTGTGCAATGTCCATGTCAGAACAGCACTGTTACCTATCAATGTCAGTTTGGCAAGGACAAGCAAATATAGGAAAAGACATGGAAAGTTAATATCTTTGGATAAATTGGGAGCAGAATCTAAAGTTTTATGGTCCTAAGAAGCGAGCCTTCTTCAAAAAAATTATGCCATGCCCCTTTTTGGTTGAGGTGATGTGGAGAAAGGGACAATTAGCAATAGCTGTTATCTGGCTTTGGTCCTTAATCTGTGGACATCTTTGTCATTTTCCTATATTAAAGTGCCTTGTTCTTTTCTCGTGTCTGGTCTATTCCTCTCTCTTTTCTAGATCTAGTGTATGAATGTGGTTTTACTACTCCTTATCCAATGGCCTAGATGCTGCTGGTATGCAAAGTTGATTTCTCTGCCCAAATGGACTCAACTTGTTCACAATTGTTAAGCAATTACTTTGGCAATGCTTAAGCTTCAATCCTGTTGAAGAATTACACTTAAAATTTACATGTCATACCGACTAAATCTAGAGGACAAAGCCTCCCATTTTGCAAAGATTAAAGGAAAAATATCAATTGCATGCAGTCTTTTCTTTATATTTTACAAAGAAGCTGTTTCAAGCTCAGTAAATAAGAATAATATGTAAAAATGCATATTCTTAAGTTGCACGAATACATTTGTCAACTTATATTTTTCTCTTATATAATTTGTTTATCCATTGATTAAATAAAAAGAAAACAAGCTTAGTTTTACCAGTCAAAGTTATTTGTTGAGAACAAGAAATTATGGTCTTCGTTACAATCTAACAGCAGACAAGGATTTGGTAAGTGCTCATTATTTTGGCACGGGGCAGGTACAATAGATGCATCTTTCCATTCAGTTATAGAGATTGCAGGCATATACTTGTAAAATTGATGAAGTTCAACTTACCAGTTGGGAGTATTAGATTACAATCTGAAGACAATCAAACTAATGTTAAGGTTCGTCTAACATTGACAATTTCCATAATAATGTCACAATCAAGACGACATTTTTGTCAAAATGGAGCACCAAATCTAATAAATTAGCCTTCTAGTTGAACTCAAAATCAGCTTGTTTGTACTTCTTGATCTATAATCATGCTAAGTTAATGTAATATGTAAAGTAAAGATGCATAAAATCAGGATTCCATACGACATCATCACATCCCAAGTGGTCCTACAAGCTCATCCTGCCACAACTTTTCCAGAATACACGCTCGATGAAAATATTTTCCTGGCATGCTTGAGTTCAACCTAATGATACCTCATGGTCCAAAGTGCCGTTATTCATTTTGTTCAGGCCTAGCGCCATTGATTCTACTGGGAAACATTGAGTTAGAGTTGGTTCTTAAGTCACTATAATTATCCCTTTTATATCGGACAAGTAGTAATTATTATTTTTTGTGTACATTAAATAAGTAAATAAACTAATGAATTAGCACTTCAAAAACAAATAATGAGTCTGAGATAGCTAATTGATAAGAAATTCTAATGACAAATACATCAGTGTCAATTACTAATTCAAATTTTATAAATGAACCCTTAGAGAATTCCTCCTGAAGGGCAAGTGATTGTTCTTGATACCTTAGTGTTTTATTGGAAAGAGATGGAGATGGCAGCTTTTGCTTTCAAAAGTTTCACTCTTTCCCCCTTTTTCTTTTTGCGTTTGAATAGATATTGGGTGTGGGATGACTATCTGCTGTTGGAGAGGGAAAACAAAAAAAGCAGCATGTGTGCCCTCGTTAGCTGAAAGTGGCTGCCCATTTGGAATCTGCAAAAAGCAAGAGTCCCCTGCATTTACAGCACAAAAGTGCCTACTACTAATACCCGTTAAAAACTAAAGTATGTATATGCTTATAATCACATCAATATAAAATGATAGTGCCGACAAAGATACTCGGTCATGGTGGGTGACCAAATCCGCCATCATCAATCTCGAGCCAGGCCCCATTTGACGCCTCGAGATTCTCACATTCCTCACAAAATAAAAAAGTTAAAAATGAAGAAAACAGTGGTTTTGGGGGCATTTACTGTATGGCCAAACTAAGAGAATGTTGAATTCCTCAGTACAACAAGCATTGCAATGTCATCTCATTACATGCACATGCACTCTGCTTCTCTCCGTATGCCCATTTTCTGAGCTAACTATGCACAATCCATCAATCAAGGACAAGTAGACACGACAAATATTCCTCATTTTTTTAATGTTGTCATTGTTTTCTTGGTACAAAGTGCAAAACTCATGTCTAGGCAATAAGATGACTAATGACTCACAAACCCAGATAGAATTTTGATCTCATGCCTAGTGGCCTTTAGACAAAAGAAACATGCGTGATAGGGAGAGAGCATTATAAACTGATGGATGATTAAACCTACAAATGAGAAATTCCCGTTCTCTCCTTGCCTCAAAGAATATTGCCCCTATAGTTTGATTCTTTTAAGATTAAGGCCACATATGATAAACTTTGTATATAATCATTTCTTTAACCTACTGACTCAGTGACAGGCATGCTGGTTTCCTTTATACAACCAAAACGCTTGTGCTTTTCTTGGGTCTGACACAAAGATTTTGATGAATGGATTTATGGCGTGAAAAGGAGGAGGTGGCCTCTGACGGAGAGATCAACTTGAAGAAAGTATTCCATTTGAAGTCTGCTAAGCGCTAGAAGATAAAAAGGATATATCTTTTGAGTTAAAAGCATTAGTTTCTCCGGTTCGCGGACATCACCGCTCGATGGCAATGAGAAGGCGAGAAGTTTTTATCTTTTTCGGGACTTTCTTATGGTTTTTGGCTACTGCAAGTGGATTGTTATCTCCAAAAGGAGTTAACTTTGAAGGTAACTGAAAATTTTCTTTTCCTTTGGCAAAATCTTCCCAGAAGATGAGTTCTTTCACTTGGACTAGGAATTGTTTTAACATTTTTGTATATAGTGCAAGCTTTGATGGGCATAAAAGAATCCCTGCATGATCCTCACGGTGTTCTTGATAACTGGGATCGAAATGCTGTTGATCCTTGTAGCTGGACTATGGTCACTTGTTCTTCTGAGAGCTTCGTCATTGGCCTGTAAGTGTCGAAACTTTTCCTTTACTAAGCTAAACAAAAACAGCACTACTGAACGAAATTCGAAAGAGAGCAACGAAAAAGTTAGTTTTGAAACTGATGAATTGGTATTCCTGCAGAGGAACTCCTAGCCAGGATTTATCTGGTACTCTGTCTCCGAGCATTGGCAACTTGACAAATCTTCAAATTGTGTGAGTGCTCCTATAGAAACTTGCAGTTCTTCTTTCCCAACTCGTAATGAATTTATTTGTTATTTCTTAACTTTTATGGTGGTCTATGTATTTGCAGCCTCTTACAGAACAATAACATTACAGGATCTATTCCCGCAGAAATTGGCAGGCTCTCCAAGCTCCATACACTTGATCTTTCTAACAACATGTTTACTGGGGAGATCCCTTCCTCTACAGGCGAACTGAGGAATCTTCAGTACTTGTAAGCTGGGAAAGAAGCTCAAACCCTTGTGCTTGTTGTATGATCCTTTGATTATAAATTTGACTTGACCAGGAGTTGTTTCAATTTATTCAGGAGGTTAAATAATAACAGTCTCTCTGGATCGTTGCCAATGCTTAACATGAGCCAACTTATCTTTCTGTTAGTCCCTCGATCCTATCAAAGTGTTTCCTTAATTTTTCAATAAGCAGAAGTGTGTTTTTGAAATCTATGTTTTATGTCAATTACAGTGATTTGTCATACAACAATTTGAGTGGCCCTGTACCCAGATTTCCAGCTAAAACATTCAAGTAAATAACTCTCCCTCTTCCCTTTTCTCTAATTCTGCTCAAGGTGCATTGGGATATTTTCTTTGAGCCAACTGTCCCGTATTTTCATCATCACAGCATTGTTGGGAATCCTTTAATCTGCCCAACAGGCTCTGAACCAGGATGCTTTGGGTCAACACTAATTCCAATGTCCATGAATCTGAATAGCACACAAAGTAAGGAAGATTAGTTGCTTGTCTGATTTTTGCAGCGTAAATGGTTTGATCTTTTTTTCTGTTAATTCTGATCTCAAAGTCTTTCCATCTTAAGCTTCTGCGCATTCCAATAAGCCAAAGAGTCAGAAGCTAGCCCTTGCCTTTGGCTCGAGTGTTGGTTCTGTCTCCCTTATTATTCTTGTATTTGGATTGTTTCTATGGTGGAGGCAAAGGCACTACGAACCATCTTTTGAAATTAAAGGTAACATTTGACAAACAATTGAATTAATTATCTTGCAACTCACCTTTAGTGGTCAAACTATTTGACACTGCTGGATGTCTTTGAATAATCAGATCAGCATCATGAGGAAGTTTTGCTTGGAAATTTAAGAAGGTTTCAATTTAGAGAGCTTCAGAATGCCTCCCGTCTCAAAGTGAAAGGTAACTAACGTATGTGCTGTAACTGAAATATGTTTGCTAATAGGCTAAAGCTGAGTTTTGTGACAAATGAAATGATAGGGAAACTGGTCTTGGATTGGGAGACAAGGAAGAGAATTGCCTTGGGAGCTGCAAGGGGGGCTATTATATCTTCATGAACAGTGTGATCCAAAGATAATTCATAGGGATGTTAAGGCAGCAAATATATTGCTTGATGACTATTGTGAGGCAGTGGTGGGGGATTTTGGGTTGGCCAAGCTTTTGGATCACCAAGATTCACATGTAACTACTGCTGTGAGAGGCACAGTGGGGCATATAGCACCTGAGTATCTTTCCACTGGTCAGTCCTCTGAAAAAACAGATGTTTTCGGGTTTGGCATCCTGCTTCTTGAATTAATCACAGGCCAAAGAGCACTTGAATTTGGCAAGGCAGCCAATCAGAAAGGAGCCATGCTAGACTGGGTGAGCAGCGCCAAGTATTCCAATTTCTTCTTTGTTTTAGGCCAACTCTTTTTGACATGGGTTATGGTTTTAGTTAAAGAAAATTCATCAGGAGAAGAAGCTTGAGATGCTTGTGGACAAAGATCTAAAAGGCAACTATGATAGGATTGAGCTTGAGGAAATGGTGAAAGTAGCTCTATTGAGTACCCAATGCCTTCCAAGCCATAGACCCAAAATGTCTGAAGTAGTTCGAATGCTTGAGGGTGACGGGCTAGCAGAAAGGTGGGAAGCTTCTCAAAGAGTAGAAACAACCAAGTCCAAACCCAACGACTTCTCCTCGTCAGATCGATATTCTGATCTCACTGATGACTCTTCTTTACTAGTCCAAGCAATGGAGCTTTCTGGGCCAAGGTGAATTCTTTCAATGATCAAACACTTTTCCTTTCTTCGGTTTTGTGGTTTAGAATATTAGCAGACGAGATTATAGGTGCAAGATGTTTTGTGATGGTAAAACGTTTTGGTTGTATAATAGTGTAGAGCATATCAAGAGTAGGAAAAGTTTGATGTTTCCTTGAAATTGTACAGTCTTTTTCAAGAATCTGACATTCTTTGTAATGAAATGTACTCCTATGGACTGCACATTCTATAAAAAAACATCTAGTGTGATGCATTAACTTGCGAGTACCAAAGTCTTACGTCTACAGTTATTGACTTATTTCATTCATGGGATATTGACACAATGTCTGTGATCATAATTAACACATTAGATAGTTGATATCAGCTATTATTTTTTCAACCGAAACAAACGCAAGAAAATAAGAAAGTTTAGTCAAACAATCCCAATCCCGCAGTACACTACTTGATGGGGAAGTCTTTGGACTTGGTCCTAAGTTCACTAAAAAGGCCATCTATGGAGCTCGGCCTATGTCCAGTAACCAGTCAGTAGATTTTCAATCTTCTTCAATCAAGCCCATCTGTGTATTGAAACTGGACTGAAAGGATAATGAACTGAGAAGCTAAAAACATCACTAGTAGAAAATAAAATGGGTTAAGCACATTGTGGAAGAATGGTTGAAAATATATGTACTTAGTTGACGCTCATTATCTTGACTCATCATTTTGAATTTCATTCCAAAATTGGCCAATATCGAATGGTACCAGATGAAATAAGTCAGGTGTAAATATTAGCCGATATTGACCGGTTAATACCGAAAATTTTAAAAAATATAAGAACTAAATTGTAAAATTTTTAAATTTTTTTAAAATTTAAATCTAGCCTCGCTCCCTTTTTTTCAAAGCTTTTTTAATTTGTTATTTAGTTAAACTTTTATTGTGATTTTTAATTTTAATTTTAAAATAAAATAAATATTTTATTACCAATAATAAATATACATTAAATAAAAATTAAAAATAAATAATTTATTTTTAATTTTTATTTAATGTATATTTATTAATAAAGTATTAATAAAAATATTTTATTTTTTGAAATAAATAATTTAAAAATATTATTTATAAACTAATATTTTTCATATATTTTTAATTATTAAATCAAATTTTATTTGAAATATACATTTTTAAAATATTTTTAAATTTAATAATATTTATTAATAATTATTAAATTAATTTTATAAATTAAATTAAGATATTTATCATTTTAGCAATAGTTAAATTTAATTAATTAAATATATATAATATATATTAATTGATAGTAAGTTAAATAATATATTTTTGTTTCATGTTTGAATTCTACTTGGTTGTTTTCTTATCACAAACTCTCGTTGTAAATTGTAATAATTTGAAAGTTTAGGATATTTATTGTTCTTTTTAGTTGATGTTTTGATGTAATTATTATTTATTATATAATGAAAATTAAAATTGTAATATTTTAAATATTTTATATTATTTTTAATTTTATATTTGTACGATGATATTATCTTTTTTCATATAAATTGTTATTATTATTTATATTTGAAATATCTTTAAATTATTTTCATTTCATATTAATTGTGATTATTATTTATTATTATAATTTTTAGAGACATGGTTATAAGTATACAATACAACTGTACAATATGACAATGCACTATTTTGCAATTTTTAAAAAAATTCAGAGATTATTTCATAAATTTGAAAAATTATTTGAAACAGTATCCGACATTGACCAGTACCGATATAATACTATACCATAACTTAATCTGGTACTAAGTCCGGTACAGTATTCTCAGCATTGCTTAAAAGAGTGGGTGAGTGTATACAATCAAAGTCCATTATTGGTGCTATACTGCTATTTAGGTTCAAATCGACCATACTTCATAAACCCCTCATCCTGCCACGAGAATGTTATTTTGTCTAGGCATTTTTATGGCAATTGCAATGTAAAAAGACGTTTTGTTCAATTACAAGAAGCAATTATTTTAGCAATTTTTAGTTACAAGAAAAAAAGTGTCATTGTCTATTAGGCTTCTTCTTTAGTTTTTTTCATTAGGATTTCTTCTGCAGATGCATTAATTAGAGTTTCCATGGTGTCACTCAAACTTATTATGAAAATTATAAATTTGCATTTATTTAGACAAATTATGATAAAAACACCTGATTGATAATTTCTTATATCTCTCTCATCTTTCATAAAAAAAAAAATCTTCATATTAAACAAGTTGTTGACCTCAATGTACATTTTTTTTATTGTTTTAGTTGGTAAAAATATTCGAAAAATTGGAGCAAACCATTCCAAGTAGTGATTAGATCTAGAGGCATAAAATTCAATTAATTATTTGCTTTGTCTATCAGAAAAAGAAGAAAATAGGTCAAAGAAAAGGGTTTCATCAATGACTTTATCAAATTTGAAAGTGTAGTGGATGTCGAGAAAATATGTGATTAAGCATTAAGATCTTCATTAAACAATCCATCGAATTGAATCACCTTCAATATTATCATTTTCAACTTAAAATTATATGCCTGAATGGCAATCCTCTTGATTATTGATTGACTATTAGTCAATGGCAATGCATAATCTTGCACAGTCATTAGTTAATCGATCATATTTGAAACGTTCAATAGTTGGTTGCTTGGTGATATTGTTCAATAGTTGTATTTCGTACCGTACCGGCAGTAAACCGGTACCGGTAC
>JAOTBA010000008.1:14084316-14112115 GCA_025629845.1 Erythroxylum squamatum | reverse complement strand
TTAATAATTATTAAATTAATTTTATAAATTAAATTAAGATATTTATAATTTTAGCAATAATTAATTTTAATTAATTAAATATATAATATATTTAATTGATAGTAAATTAAATAATATATGTCTTATTTTATGTTTCAATTCTACTTGATTATTTTCTTGTTGTAAATTATAATAATTTAAGAGTTAAGAATATTTATTATTCTTTTTATTAAATATTTTGATGTAGTTTTTATTTATTACAAAATTTGACAGGATATTCACAATATTATCTCGGATGGGCAAATTGAAAGATGAGGCTCTTCAACTTGGAGTGGTTACCAATTTTTTTTTTAAAGTAAAAGAATCATTAAAGCCCCGAAGAAGAGTACAAAATTAATGACAAATGAAAGATTACAATAAAGACAAGCTAACTTTATTTTTATTTTTATTTTTTGGTCCTAGATCAGGGTATCCACCGGCGAACCCAGTGATTAATTCCTTCGCTGATTTGTAGGCACCTCATAGGGTGGGACAGCTGGCCCAAGAATTTAAGGTTGCTCCATACCCAAAGTCAATGATCGAACCCCTGACCTTTGGTTAAGGATGGATGAGTCCCTTCCACTCAACCACACCCCTTGAGTTAAAGACAAGCTAACTTTAACTAGAACTAAAGCAACAAACACCACACCAATGTAATCGGCTAAATTTAGCTAAGATGCTTCATCTTCTTTTCAAGGATGAATTCAAGGATGTCATAATCATGAAGTCGGATAATCTCCCTTATCTAGTAACAAATTATGTGAGCTAACTCATGGTTGTCCCTTTTTTAATTCTTGAACAATTTATTGCTTCTTTCCTTTTATATGGTACACACTTAACACGTTGGAGATAGATTGATGCCTTCTTTACCATATATTGTCATTAGGGATGACAAAAAGGCTTAAAGTATACCAAGCTTAAGTTAATCAAACCTCGAGTTCAAGCGACTCCGATTTAGACTCTATTTTGGTCTACTATGATCAGGTAATACAAAACGATGTCATTTTATTATTTTTAAAAAATAAAATTTAGGTCGAGCTCAGGCCATTTTGGACCTAATCAGGCCCAGGCTTGAGTTAGTTCACTTCTAGTCCGAATATGCCCAACCCGACTGCTTTGTTATTACTAATAAGGGCAATGAATTCTCATTATATGCTGCACTATACACTATACTCCAAATGGTATAGCAGTTACCAATTTATCCATTATTAATATTTTCACTTTAATCAAAAGATAAGAATCCATAATAGTGTAAAAAGCAATAAGATTTAAATATAGTAAAGTTAGACAAAAAAATATTCACTAAATTATTAAATTAAATTGTTAAGGTGATAAATTAAAATAATATTAAAAATATACATAAAACTTTTTTTAAGTTGTAAATTCTTTGTAATCTTAGCCGTCGTAAAAAGTTAAGGAATCGTTAATTTCACTTATATTTTTATTGTAATTTTTAATTTTTGTTTCATATTTTTTGATATTATTTTTTCAAAAAATTTATTTAATTATTAGTTTTAAAGTAATTATATTTTATTATTAATATTAATAAATATTAGATAAAATTTAACAATAAATTAAAATATGATATAATATTTATTAATAAATATAAGTAAAATATTAGTATATTTTATTAAAATAAATAATTTAATAATTAAAAGTTGTGGACGTGATTTCACCAAAAAAGCAAGAACTCAAAAGAGTAAATAGATACTTAGCAATGTTATAAACGCCATACCACTATCAGCATGGAATTTGGTTTTTGTATATTATTATACTGATATCGGTCAATATCGGATATAGTTTATAGTATTTTTTTAATTTATAAAATAGTCCTTGATTTTTTTTAAAATTGTAAAATAGTCCTTTAATATATTGTATTGTATAATATATAATTTTAGATTAACTATGTCTTAAAAAATCTTAATAATAGAAATTTAAAATAACAAAATTTTATTTATTTTTATTAATATTACTTTTTACATATTTCACAAATAAATAATAACTCAATTAATATAAAAAGATTATTTAATCATTATACAAATATAAAATTAATGACAATATAAAATACTAAAAATGTTAAAATTTCATCGTATAATAAATAATAATTACATCAAATAAAAAGAATAATAAATATTGATAACTTTCTAACTATTATAATTTATAACAATAGTTCGTGTCAAAGAACCTATACAAATGAAACTGAAAAAAATATATTTACAATTATATTGCATATATAGAATTTAATATATACATCAAATATAAGATTAAAAGAAAAGGAAAAACAAAAACCAGGAACTTCATTCAATTGAATACCTACTCAAATCGCATTGGTCTCAATTCTCATTTAGTACAAAATCCTCATTATTGAAAAAAGCCTCATCATTACCATTATTCAAATTCATTAAACCAAATTTCGAGTCAATACTTTTTCATCCAAGATTATCTTTCAAGTTACTCCCATCTATCAAACTAGATTCATCAGAAACTCAATTAGCCAAAAGATCGATATGATTAAGGCAAATTGGATATACAAAACTAATTTTTGTATTAAGAAACTTAGTAAACGATAAAATTAAATTATTAAGAAATTACAAGAAATTATATCTAACTTAATAATGATAATGCATACCTTTTTCGAAACTTTAAATTGTATCAATCAAAGACCAAATCATTCAATTTTTTGTGCTCCAATCTATTTTTTTCTTAGAATTGATGAATTCAATTGTGCTCCAATTCTTTTCACAACCTGTTGCACTCACGTATTGACTCAGAATTTAAATTGCAAACCTTTACAATTCTAGAACACTATTTTCAAATTAGTCCTATCAAGCAACTATATGACAACACAAGAGGCATTATAAACAAAATAAAGTGATGATTAATTTTCAACATATAATAAAAGTGAAAAAAGATATATATCTGAATTAAGTTTGTCTATTTGACGAAAAGCAATTGGCATCCCAAATTACTAAAAACATCGTTATAAATCTCCATTTATGAGTTTCGGAGATCTTGCATCATCTCATGGACAACAATTGTTGTAATAGTTAATAACATTCCCTTATTAACTTCGGCGTCTTTTTTTGTAAAACTTGGTCTAAAATAGACACTAGGATTAAAAAATGTCCCAACTGCAAAAAACGGAGAGTAAAGTTGCCTTTCTCATCTCTCAATGATGTCTGCAAGATAACGTATGTATAAAGAAGACTTATTTTTATACTGGCCTTGATTGCTTCATTTGTCATCTCTATAACATCATAAAAATAACTCATTGTTGTCTTCTCATAACTAGTAGCCAAACAAAGTACCCTTACTAAAATCTCACAAACTCGGATAATAAATTGACATTAGGTCATAATTCATTATCTTCAAGCATAATTATAGAAACCTCTAATCTAAATCAAGTATAATTATAGAAACCTCTAATCTAACATTAAACTTAGCACGCTAAGAAGCAACCCACTGATCACTTGTAAAGATTTGTCTCAACTCTTTCTTCATCATAGTAAAACACTAAAGTGATAAAAAATTAGTTGCAAATCTTATAATAATAGGACGATAAATTCTTACTATTGGTAAAATTCTTTTTCATTAAATTCAAGATTTATGAACAATTGTAGATGAACTTGGTCACCTTTTTCTTCATAGTCTCATAAATAATAGAAAAATATCTAGCATCTCCTATATTTTTCAACATCAAGTCAATGCAATGTACAATATAAAGAGTCTAATGAAAATAATTATACTTGCTTTGTAATATTCTTTCAGTCGCTTATAAGTAAAATCATTGCCAGTAATGAATTGAATAATATTTTTTGACTCAACTTTATTCATAACTTCATCAAATATTTCAAATAGAGTATCATCATTCCTAACAATGTCATATGTAGCAATAGACTTCAAAAACATTATTTCTCTTTATAGTATAAACAAAAAATTAATAATAAACTCATGTCTTCTATGTGTAAAACCATCACACATGATTGAACACCCAAAAGTAGCCCAAGTCATTCTTCTTTCATCTAAATAACTTTTAATTTCATAAACAGAGCTACTCAAAAGTTTACCTCTGTAGTCATCAATTGAAGGAGTTTTGTATCCTGAACAATAAGAGGTAATAGCATCTATCATAGGCTGATAGTAATAAGAATGAGAAACATTAAATGGTATACTTGAATTATATCACAATCTAGTCATTATCATATCTACAATATGAGTTGCTTCTCAAGATTGTAAGGCACTATGGATTAAAGGTTGAGCTCTAGGAATTGTTTGTGGTCCAAAAAAATTAGAAACATTTCTTTTTTCTTTTTATAAAATCAAGTGCAACATTCCCTTCTTGTTGAGTAAGAATACTACCACCTTCAACGTTCTCACTATCATCCTGAACACCAACAAAAGAACTCCACTACCAAATTCGTAATTTAGTCTTTATCTTTTATCTTTTCATGCTGATACTCTTCAAGTAAAGTCTTCATCTGTTATTTCACATCATGACTCACTTTTTCACAAGGCTCCACATCACCTTTGACCATAACAAAATGCTTCTTTAATATGGTGATTCCTCTAACTTTCAAATATTTTTTACAAAACAAACAAATAGTATAATTCTTCATTCCAAGAACCAATCCATCATGAGCCTAAGTTGGATCATTGAATCTTTCTAAAGTGGTTGAATTATTAAGAGTATTAAACTTCCTTCTATTTATTTGTAAAAAATGTGTAAAAATTAAATTAATAAATTTACATACTATTTTTTACTCTGTATTTAAATACCCATAAGATAAGATAATGAATGTGTATTTTCTACTCATAAGATAAGATTAATATTTGTAATTTTGGTTCCTAATGACAATAATAAACAATATAAAAACGCAAACATCTATAGTGGACTAAAGAAGAGTAGCAACGGTGGAGTGGAGAATGGATACAACTACAATGATGGATGGGAGGAGAGAGCAGGCTTGGGCAGGCGGTTCAACTAAAGTGGAGACTTGTAGCGTGTAACATTGGATAAGTGGTTTGACAGTGGAGCATGGTGTGATGGTAGTGGCGCGATGGCAGACAATAATGGCAAACAAAAATCAAACATTCTGCATGGAAGGAGAATGAACGAGGAAGATGGGTAGAGAGGAGAGAGAGAGCAAAAATGAGATGAGAGTGGTCTGGTCTGCATCGGAGTTTTTTAAACTTCACAAAATCAACCGATATTTTACAAGTATTTTAAATATTGATCAATACTAGATGAAAATGATGGTGCTGGCCTGTATTGATAGTGGGCACAAAACACCAAGATTTTGTACCATTTTGTGCTGCCACCTTCCTACTAATACCGACCGGTACGGTATAAAATTCATACCGCTCGTACTTAAGCAAATATACAAATAGGGATAAACAATACTCATGGCAGAGGTGCATTCTTGGACTCAAAAGGTGGAACGCCCACTTTAGGCGCCTCTACACTCCGGCCCGACATTGTGTGAGGGAGGTAAATCACGGTCTGATTCCAGCCAACTTCTCGGAAAGGCGGCCTAGTGCTCGGTGCGCACAAGGAGTCACCACATTGGATGAACTCTCACACTGCCACTGCCGAGACTCGAACCCGAGACCTTGGACTCACTTTCCTTCCCAATGACCAACTGGGCTACCCGCGCGGGCGATGGCAGAGGTGCATTCTCAATTGTCATTAGGTGGTATGGCGACATGGCAAGAAACCATTGGGTAGAAGAATTATCCAAAGGGTCATCCCAGTCATAATGTTATAGTTAGGATTAGGGAGCAATTCGTCAACACTGCATCTTTAGTAGGAATACAAATAGGCATTAATGTAATAAAATACTGAAAGTTGTTCATCCATTTCTTTGCCCAACTTGCTTCCTTCAAATACATTAGTTAAGGTTGTTCATTCTCCCGTGAAAGGTTTTGACAACATTCTGTGCATGATTTTTTTTTTTTTGTATGATTTAATCTTTTGATCATATAATATTTCTATTAGATATAAAGTATGAAATTAATGTCTACTCTATTTGAGTCCATTCATATTAGTTCTACACCATCAATAATTGATTCAATTAATGACATTTCAAAATTATTTTCAAAATGTCATTTCATCTTATCCAAAGAATTTCCGAATCAATATTAATCGAGAATAATGAAACATTCTCCCTAATCACTTTAGGGTGATGAATCATGTATTGATTACTCAACTACCTCTTTATGGTTCATGCTATATTCATTGGCTACTGACTAAACTATCCTTGACCAAAACATGTCATAAGTAGTGTCAAAACATGACAATCCTTATACAAAATAACTTTGGAGATTCTAAGTCAAAAAATCACTTATATAATCATCATAATTTTCATAGGCATACAAGTAATGTTCAAAGTGAAATTTCTAATATAAGATAAGTTTAGTAAGCTTGTTCTCTAATAAACACCCACATGTTTGTTTAAGTATATTTTTACTTTAGTATATAAGATCGACTACTTTCTACATAAGAAAAAACATAATATTTATTAGTCTTTTTACATTTTATTAATATTCTTTCTTAATAAAAAGATAACTAGAAACAATTTAGTAATAATATATAAATGCAATTTAAATCTCATCATAATTTTATTTGCAATATATATTTATCTCGTAAACTTTATTATATATCTTTGAATATATAAAAGATAAAAAATACTTTTAAATTCTTATGTCCATAAACTACAGCCAATCGATTGACTGTAAGGCATAAACCAACGTCTTGTGCTCTTATTTAAATTAGGTGCATATCTCCTTCACAAAATCAAATCTAATTTCTCAATCTCTCAATCATGGATGAGAAGTCTAATTTTAAATTAGCTTAGTTTCCAAATTACCGCTCCATTATAGCTTTTCTTTGAACTATTCACAACTTTCATCGTAACTCTTCTTATAGTTATTTATCTTGTGAGTTAAATAGCGAATAAGGCCAATCAAGTTAGAAATAATCTAAAAAGTCAGTTCCTACTTCCTAATATCGTAATTCACAAAGTTTACACCTATCCTTGGCATCTCATAGTTCAGTTTTCTTACACCATTACACTCATTTTCCTTGCTTGCTAAGCAACCATGTACATATACGCATACACCGTACGTGGTTTATATGATAATATTGCAAAAATTTTATTTAATTTTTAAAAAACAAAGATGATAAGAAAAAAGCAAAAAATTTATTTAATTTTAGAGCTAGATGTCTTTTGTTTAATTCACTCTAAATTCACACAAATCATAACTAAGTTAATTGTGTCTCGAATAAAATTATTCAAAAAATTAGAATTAATACAAGTTGAATCGATAAATATTATTTCCATTTTGTAAATATAAGAATATAAAATTAAAATAATAGTATTTAAATTAATTAAATTAAAATAATATTAATTTAAATTTAAGTCAATTTCAAATGTACATGTAAAAAGTCAGTCAGGCTCCGATAAACCGACCCATTATCAACTCTACCCACTGCCACTATTGAGACTCCTTTGACAACAAAACCTTATCCTCTAGCTCCCATCACTCTAAATCTCAGTTTTGATTGCCTAATAGTTGCACTTCACCCTCGTGTAGCAGCTGCGAATGGACATATATAGGAGGATTCAATTTCAAGGAAATCGAGTTTCATTTGGTGAAGGGTTATACTGCGGCTAAAGGAGACGTACGATCTTGCATAGGAAAAGGTGGCATGCGCTATTTCACACTCCTAATTCAAATTGTTTAAGAAAGGTGAGGATAAACAATGATAGGTTTAAATTATTTTTTATTAGTATTATAAATCAAATCATTTAAATAATATTTTTATTTAAATCAAACCACAAGCTATATAAAAGTTCAAGCTAAAATAAAATAATTCAAAATATGGTTTCATTTTTTGAGTTGATTAATTTATAAAATTTTAAGAATTTTTTGCAAAATTACAAAAAAAGGTTGCATATATTTTAATATTGATATCAAAACAAAAAATTAAAATAAAAGAATAGAAAAATAGTTTGTATTATTTTAAAGCCACTCGTTTTGTTGAATTTAACATACAAAACTATATACTAAATTCTGAGCCAGGAATTTGGTAGCTTTTGTTCAGAGAATCCGTGGATATGGAATCGTAACCCTGAAGTGAGACCTTACCCTGATAGTACGGCTTGTGTGCTGTAAATAATCACTACAAAATTTGACAAATAATTAGGTAACGCAGGCAAGCAACTGCTCAATAAATGCAATGAAATGTCGTCTTCATCTTTCTTCACGCGAGATGGTCACATTAAATATGAGAGAAGACTTAGCTAAAGGTAAAGATCTGTATGGTGGTATTTATGAATCCAGGCCTTTAGCTTTTACGTACACAAATATTATTTGTGGCATACAGGTACAGAAAGACACTCTTCGTCATGAGGATTTTAGCCATATATAATGAATCAATTCTCAGCTTCAATCCTCAATGTGGATTCACATAGTGCCGTTCTTTTATTTTTGATTCAACTACACACCTCTCATAATAACATCTCGCAAATATTGTATTTTATATAAGAAGAGAACATGAAATTTTGCAATTTTTTTATTATAATAAGAAAACGGTTTATATGTAAGAAGTTACATGTTTTAACTTGAAGCAATATGCTATAAATCTTTTTCTATATATATAAATAAATTTCACTATTTTTTATTCTAAAATTTATCAATCATTTCAATATTTCCTATTTATATTTGATATTCTTACTTCTCATATGTCAATTAATTTTATTTAGATACTAACTTTATAGCTAATTCATTTTAACCATATGAAATCTTATGATTTCTTATTTAATTTCAAAATATTATATTACGATTTTTGACGTGATTTTAATGGAAAATTCCATTCCTTATTCTTTCCCATTAAACTAGCTATGTATATATAAAATTAGGTTTATATATCATTGAGTCTAAAACTCTTATAAGAGAAGGTTAAAAGTGTTTTCTTATTTAAATTCTAGAAAGTATACAAGAACGATAAAATAGGGAAAGGGTTGTGATGTATTTTCAAGTACACAGAGCTTACAAGATGCTGGGGCAATCCATTAACTTGTGGGATGGGAAAGGAAAGAAGTTTGATCAAGAAATGGGTAATTTTCTACGTCAAGGGTGATCATCAAAGGGAGAAATTAAGGAATACGTGAGACTCAAGGACACGTTTAGTGGGTCCCTTCGTAATTTGATGTGGATAAGCAAATGCCCCGTCCTTGGGGGCTATTTCACATTTATTCTTCTTTTCATTGTCGGTTGGTTCTTAATTTATTCTGACATGAATTTCCTCATCATCAAAACTTACACGTATATCACAAAAGAGACGAACTAAATGTTGTATCATCCCGCGGGCAAATGAGTTTTGGAGCCATCTACAGTGAGAAAAGGGAGGAAAAAAAGAGAGAAGGAAGTCCATGTTATGGGTTAACATGTGTTTTTTCTAATTTTAATTTAATTGTCATTGATAGATTTACAGTTAAATTAATGGCATGTCAATTAACATATAAAATGAAATTAACTACTCACTTTTTTAACTATATGAACACAAGAATGTTACTTTGATAATACTAACAACTATGTTAAGATGCCTCGGGGCTCAAGTTCCTAATTATTGTAATACATGATACCCTATTAAAATTACTAAAAATAAATTTAAAGCAATAAAAATCATATTAAATTTACATTCTAATCTGAATTGTTCAATGTAAATCTGAATTCTCACTTTAACTCACTGCTAAATCACATTCTTACAGATGATTCATTTATACTTTCAAAACTTCAAATTATTCATGATCTAGGGTTGTGAAATCTCAAACATTTTCATAATTCACACAGAACAAATGGAATTTAGATGTAATTAATTACTCTATTTTACTAAAGGAACAATATATGAGGGAGTTAATTAATAAATAGAATAATGCAGTTTTGTTTGAGAAACATGCATGGTAATTTTGTTACCATATAATTTTACTGAACCACGAAATCAAACTTCAACATCAATCAATAATGGGCCTCTTAGGCATAAGTAGAGTGGAAGAAAGAATCATCTATCATCCTCTTTTACATGTATAATACACATTATGATTGCTTTAATATATCTTTCGCTCGCTCTCCATTCCTTTGTTCTAATCCTTAAAACCGCAACGTCAAACTTACTTAAGCCTATAAATGCAATGACCACCTAACTCATTGTCTTACGCCAATAACACTGTAACCAGGTGAGAGAAAGAGAGAGCAAATGTTTCCTGAAAGCAATTCTGCATCCGGAACAAGCACAACTTGCGGAGGATTCGGCCACTGGAACTCCCCTGTCCCTTACCTCTTTGTTGGGTTGGCGCTCATGTTAGGACTTATCTCGGTGGCTTTGATAATTCTTGCTTGCTCCTACCGAAAACCACCACCTTCCAGTACTGAGGCTGATCAAGAAAGATCAGACAAACAAGTTCAGATGTCTCCGGTGGATGTAGAGCCAAAGATTGTCGTGATCATGGCCGGTGATCATAACCCTACGTACTTTGCCAAGCCCGTCTCATGCACGCTTTGCCCATCTGAACAAGTTTAAGGTCACGGTTTTTTTTTTTTCTCTTTTGTTTTTATTAGGAGTAAGGTGATATTTGAAATCCATGTGATTTACTTGACCATCTGCAAAACATTGCCACCTTCAAATCTTGATGGTGTCTGTTCTTCTTCCCTTTTCTTTATCCATACCCTTTTCAATGATTCTTTCTGTCTTCCCAGTTTGTTCTAGATGGGATTATATATTTTTTGGGTTGCTATACCTTACGGGAATATGTAAATTAATGAGCAGAGGATACTGCAAGCGTAGCTTCTAGTCAATTGTTACTTACATGCCTTCTTCTGTAAACTGTAGTCGTTCTCGATCGGAGATCTTTTCAACTTTCATCATAACTATAACAATACTTCCTTTGTCCTTCCGGAACAATCTTGCTGGTACCCAAGTCATTTTATTGCTTTACGAAGCTGTTCATACGAAGACAAACGCAAATGATTAAATTCCTTTTACACTTTAAACACTGATTTCTTTTGTTCAAATTTTGTTGACACGTAGAGAGACGAGTTAATTTTGTGTAAGTCTCTTAAAGATCAACCGTAATCCCTTACTTTTAACTTATATATTAATTAGGAAGTTGCATTAGTTAATTTAGATTACACAAACTAACTTAAAACATCATACTTTAATAAGTACCAATTCATTTGTGTTAAACGTTAAAAGTGAATGCCTAACTAAAGTGATTGGACAAGAAATCAGAAAAAATTATAGCATGTAAACAGATTGCGGTAATTTTGTTGACACATTTATTACGAGTAATTTTGACTACACTAGTTTGACAAATTATATGTTAAGTCTAACGTAAGAACAAATTTAGTAGTCATTATTAGATGGTTATTTAGTGGTGAAAACTTTAACAAATCAAATCTAGTGAAAATGGTAGAACAATGAAGAATGTAAAGGAAAGACGCGTTAATGAGAGAGAAAGAGATTTAAGGAATGGGGCTGACCGATCGATGAACAATGGTGGTCATTATCTTCTTTTTCTTGGGTCATAATCACCCACCTCAAATGATTGCTCTAAGAGAAAATGATTGAAGTGAACTTGGGTTCACCACACTCTGATAATTTACCTTGTAATCAGCAGAAATTGTTAATTTGTCTCCAAATTTGGAAGTATCATAATGACATTCTCATAAAATCTTACATTTATTTCTATGATATGCGAAGAGTCAATTTTGTTTCATAATTAAACTACGTACGCACAATTTTTTGAACAAAAAATTATAGAAAATAATTTCTATTCCAACAAAATTTTAAAATTTTGACTCCCTATCTATTCTTAAAGAATTTGGATATATTTATTTTTGTAAATTAAATTTTAAATAAAAATTATAGATTTTATTTTTAAATAGATCATCTAATAAAATTATGCCTAAATTATCCAACAGTTGTTAAGATTAAACTACAACTCGATCTAACATCTAAAACACACTCATATTAGAGATGTTGAAGAGAAAGAGCACGAGGGCTAAGTTAACTATGGTAATGTTTTGGTTAGATTCCTGCTTGGTATTGACATATGAGAAAACCCGATTAATAATAGCCTTTTTTTTCTTCAGTATATATTAGGAAAGAGTTGGTCTGCCTGAGTTATATTCCGTTGTACCATAACCAAAAAACATAATAATTGAAGTACTATACATTGTATCCAATGTTGATATATAACTTAAGTTGCATGACATGGAAACACGAAAAAAAGCTATATATGAAAGATTATAAAAGTATTAATATGAGGAAAATATAACAATACACTGAATAATTAGAGGTGAATGAATAGTTTTAGAAAATACACATATTAAATATAGTAAACAAAAACAGTACGTACGAACTAGAAATTAATCAACTTAAAACATTAAATACAAAACATAAATATGACTTAGAAGGTTTACCAAAAATGATAATATTGACGATTCATTTGATGGTTGTATATAGTACAGGTAATAACTATATAGTATTGCAAGCATAAATGGAATTCTGCTTTGCTTGTTGAGGCTAGCTCCACCTAGATATATATCTTGCTTTTTGACTTCCGGGGTTTCGTGTCCTCAAACAAATTGATTCGTTTTAACAAAGATCAAATCCTCCCCTGAAGCAACAGGATGAGATCAGGTGATCTTATGACCCCATGGCCATGGCCAACATTATTTATTACTTACGTCATGCAAAGATTAGTGCGGACAACTTGAAGTGGGTATTTATCTACATTCCCAAAACATAATATAAATTCACGACTTATAACTTAGTCACTTACGGGTCTTCATTTATCCGAAATAGTCTCCAAGTAGGTCTTTTGAGTGCATCATTTCCTTGTACCCTTAGCCAGCTATCTTTGACAATAACCTAGGAAAACTATAATTGAATTTCTTTTTCCTGGATTAGAATACTAGACGTGGCCACCCGAAATTGTTTTTTTTTAGCAAGAAACTTTTGGTATTGGACGACTTGGAAATTTTAGAGGGTAGTTGGAGTAGAAACCAGTAGTCAGTGAGAAGAAAAACCATGGTCTGCTTTAATATATATATGACTAAGAAGGCTTTAGAAAGTGACTTTCTAAATCACTAATGATAACAATTTCCACCAAGGATTTGGTATGCTTCTTCAAACAATTTGGTTGAAATGTTATTTTCTTCATTTCTGTAGTTGATTAAGATTGTTTGTTTCCCGGTAGTTCAATGACAATGCTTCAGGTTCAAATCCACTCGCCTTGCCAAAAAACAAAAGAAACACGTTATTAATGAATGGCATACTCCTGAACATTATCCCAAATCACGTAAAAAGCCATTCCAAGTTGTTCAATTGATAAATAAGTTGATGAGATTCAGAGGATAGCAATTAAAATCTTCCTTTTTGTTGCACAACAACTTAATTTTTAATTGGAATAATTAATAGAAAATTCCGAACACAGAATAACATATGACCTGCTAGATCTAAGGAGATTCATACCATATATCTAGCTTCTTAATTATTATTTTTGTATATTTAATCAGATTATAACCATTATAAACGGATGTCTATGCTTCTTCACAGAGCAAAAGTTAAAACAGAATCTGGGTTGGATTTGTTAATTCATTAAGTACTGAAAGCAAATTCCCTTCCAAAGTTTTTGAGAAAGTTCCCTCCAAAGTTACTTGAGAAGATTCCTGCACATAACCCTTCAAATTTTCGTGTATGCATATGACTTTCAACATCATTAACCCTTCATATGAGTTGATATATAGCCAATTGCGCATCCAACGCTGCTTAGTCAATGTTGTGTAGAATGATTCTTTTTTATCTTAATTGTTCTTTTGAATTACCAATAAGAAGTTCCATTGATAAATAAATAGTAATAACCATTATATAACTCTCAAGAGTCTAAGAAGCAAGAGACGTCATTCCCTAAGTCCTCTTAATAAATAATGGATAGTTTCCTGCTTTAGACGTTTGATAGATTGACTTTGTTAAAGGTACGTGAAAAGTATTTGACACCCAAGAGAACATTTAATTTTATTAGTTAGGCAATGGAAAGACTTGGCTGTTTGAAATGACAACGGTTGAAGTAATTCCTTGGAGCTGTGATGATTAGAGTTGTCTAAACTCTAAACGGTTAGTTGATTTCAGTGAAAGCACAACTCAGAAAAATAAGATCCGTCTCCAACTGCAACACTCAGTAGTCAAGTCAATGCACCAAGCATGCAATCACCACTGTGAAAAAGGAGGGGTATATTTTCCAGTTGAACTTCTTCACGGGAAACATACTCCATCTACATTCTGCACTAGTAATGTTGTGTATTCTTCAGTGCAATCATCCAATGCATGACCAAATATTTTCTACGTATGTATTGATAGGTTGCGAGTTGGCCTGCCAGAAAAATAGAGAAACCTACAGTGTCGATCGGTTTGAATCGGTAATGCTCTAAATTGTTGGCCATTTTGTTTTATACTCCTTCAACTAATTATTTTGATTTCGGCACATTCGAAAACGTAAAATCTTTAAAACTTTGTCTTAGGACGCACAAAAATTCTGAAACCGTGATGTTTTGAAGTTCATAAAATATTTTATATTTAGAGTTCATTTTTTAGTCTATTCTATGTTATAATATTCCTTGTCATTTATTTATGTTGTACCTTAATTTTAAGATGTATGACTTAGATTAGCACCATTTGCATTACTACATTTTAACAGTTGTTTCAATAGTTTCTACAAAATATTCCAGAGGGAGGAGTAATTCTTCTTACTAGTAAACAAATGTGAAATACTTTGTATCTCACCAGAATAAAGAGTACATATAAGATGAATAATTGTATATCAAGAGACTGTACACAAGACGATAAGGAACTTTTTTTGAGAAGTTAAAATTGGATTAAAAGAAAAAAGAGGAGCACAATAAGCGTACAAGTCTTAAACAAAAGTAGCCCTATTTCCAGGTATACAAGTCATCACCACTAACATCTTTAACCACAAGCGAGTAATTTGACGCAATAAGAGTCAGGCATCCCTGGGATTAGTTCAAGCTTTGTGAGTTGGTGCATTCACATTCTTAACTAGAGACAAGAGTAATTAACATCTGTAGCATCTGCAGTAATGGGATAGATGATGAAGAAATGCTAAATTTCTTACATTTGTTTTGATTGTCTGTGAGATATATATACATCAGGTGTTGACTGTACATGTGCCTATAACAAACTCGTAACAAACTAATACTAACTTTACATATAACAAACTCGTAACAAACTAATGATGGAAAGATGTGTAATATTTCTGTAGGAAGGTTGCGTGAGAGAAGAATGAATGGAGGTTGTGTGATGATATGCTACAGTTGCTCTTTAGTGTTATCATGGTTCTGAGTCTGTACCAGCAACCCCTCCTCAAGTTGGAGCCGGAAGAATGAGACCCAACATGGACATAGCATGGCAAAATTTTGGGGCAGACAAGGCCTTGGTGAAGCAATCAACCAATTGAAGTGCAGAAGGGACATGTGGTGTAGATATGAAACCTTCAGAAATAACATTGCGAACCAGGTGACAGTCAATCTCAAGGTGCTTTGTCCGTTCTTAGAATACGGGATTTGCTGAAATGTGAATGGCTGCCAAATTGTCACAGTGTAAAGGGATAGGCAGATGCAGATGAATATGAAGATCACTAAGAAGATAAGATAACCACCGTAATTCACAAAGTGTAGATGCCATGCTCTGATATTCCGCTGGCTGTCTTTTGTTTTTTTTCCCATGACACTAAGGCAGAGCCTAAAGTGATACAATAACCCGTAATGGATTTGTGTGATAAGATGCACCCAGCCTAGTCAGAGTCTGAATATGCGTTCAAAGTTAGGGAAGGTTGTCCAGGGTAAAATAATTTCAGATCAGTAGTGGAATGTAAATATCGTAAGACATGAGTTAACGCATTCCAATATTGTGTGCTAGGTGCGCTGGTGAATTGAGTGAGTTGTTGTATCGTAAAAGCAACATCAGGTCGGGTAAAAGAGAGGTAGAGGAGTTGGCCGACCAAGCGACGATATTTGGCGGGATTTTTGAAGAGTGCACCCAAATCTAAGGGCAATTTAGTGCCTGGAGGAATGGGCACCGTGGCTGGATGAAGCTGTGGTAAATTGGCTTCATGAATAATATCCTGGATGTATTTTTGTTGTGAGAGGAGCATACCGGATGGGGAACGAGCTATTTCCACCCCAATGAAGTAATGGACATAACCAAGATCCTTGATTGTGAATTGTTGGTGAAAAGAACTTTTAACTTCTAGGAGGAGATGTTCAGATGATCCCAATAACAGAACGTCATCAACGTAAATGAGAAGGGCAGTAAAGGTTTGACCAGTACCCATTGTGAATAAGCAAGAATCAGAAGCAGATTGGGAAAAACCAAATTCCAGGAGTTTAGTGTAATCTGTTTGTTCCACTGTCGGCCTGCTTGCTTGAGGCCATATAAAGATTTTTCCAATTTACAAACCTGCCCAGGAGGCACTCGTGAGTAACCAGGAGGTGGGGAAATATAGATGTCTTCGTCGAGAGAACCGCGAAGATAAGCATTGTTGATATCACAGTGGTGGACAGGTCAATTGTTTGTGGCAGCGATTCTTTTTCAAGAATCAAAGCTAGTGTGTCGTTTTGACTTGAATCTTCGGAAGTTTGTGTCATTTTTTATTTGGCTTGGTTTTGGGTACCGGGGTTTGTGTGGGATCAGATTTTTGCTCTGATACCATGTAGTATCTGCAGTAATGGGACAGATGATGAAGAAATGCTAAATTTCTTACGTTTGTTTTGATTGTCTGTGAGATATATATACATGAGGTGTTGACTGTACATGTGCCTATAACAAACTCGTAACAAACTAATACTAACTTTACATATAACAAACTCGTAACAAACTAATGATGGAAAGATGTGTACTATTTCTATAGGAAGGTTGCGTGAGAGAAGAATGAATGGAGGTTGTGTGATGATATGCTACAGTTTCTCTTTAGTGTTATCATGGTCCTGAGTCTATACCAGCAACATCCATTCTCCAAATTGAAGGTATTGCATCACTGTACTCTGTCACATCCTTATTAGGCAAGACTGCTCTCTTATTCGATGAATAAATAAGCTCCATTAAAACTTGCTTTTTGGGGCATTTAATTTCTTTAAAATCTGTTGCCCCCCTATATTTTGTACACATAAGAATTAAAGATTATCAGATAAACTATTCTAATTCCCTTGAGAATGGTCTTATTCGAGTCAAGATGATAAGGTATTACAGAAACCCATAAGTCAAGCCTAGTAATTGCTATAATCAAGCCTTAAAATTTCCAATCAAATCAAGCTCTATAATATGTAATAATCAACTAGAACCTTTAAAGTTTCCTAGTGATAAAGATTAGGTCAACTTTAGCTTGCAATCAAAATCAGTAAAGCTCTCTTGTAAATGAGTTTAGTAAAATATAAGTAGTCCATTAGTAAAGGCGACACATAACAATTAAGTAGTATCACGGATATGTACGGCTTGATAAAATAACAATTATTTCAATGCATTTGCTTGGTTTATGAAATACATCACTGTATGCAATTTGTATATTAGTACGATTTTCGTAGCAGATAAAAGTGGTGTTAAAAAGTAAGCAATTTTAAGTAATAATAAAGTAGTATAAAAAAATAAATAAATAAAAATTAATAGAAATATTTTAAAGAAGTTTAACTAGTTAGGTATTACATTATTGGGAGATAAAGACGATTTATTTTACTATATTGATCAATAATTCATTTGAAGATTACATTATATATATATATATACACACACACATATAGGTTTATATAAATATAGTTAATTATAAACTTTAATTGGTAAAGTTAAATAACAATTGTCCCTTTACTAAATTCAACTTAATTTAAACATAATTATAATAAGTTCTAGATTTTTTTAAGACTTTGAAATCTGTTAAGAATGTGATTCTAAATAAGATTAATTATTATGAACATAGCTTGGGCTAGGGCCGTATCCCAAGTCATAAATTTTACTATTTCTTTCTAGAACATGACACTATCTTTGGTATGCCTACATTCTAGACAATAGATTTTTCTACTTATGTGATTACTTGGAAAAGTTCTATGACATAGATGTGTTCCAGATCGTATCTTCCCTAGAAATACCTCCATTACATTAATAGAACTGTGGCTTCACTTCTAATTTCTAGAGATAAATATGTCCTAGGTCATCCTTGAGTCCCATGCTATGTTTACTTAGAAGATTTTTAAGAAGTATCATTGTTCTTCTAGAAACACTCTAAGATTGCACCAGTGTATATAAGCCATACACAACAATCTCCACGTTGGTGAATATATAGTATTCTAGTCTACAAACTCCAAAAAACACCCCAAAAATTGAGCATCTATGTATATGAGCCACATATAACAATTTCTATTATAGCTAGGGTTGTAAACATGTCTAACATCCTAAGACATTAATCAAGTCCTAGTGATGCTTCAACTTCTCCTTGGTAATCAACTTTGTCAACATGTTAACTATACCCTCTGAAATATTAACCTTTTTCTAACAAGATCTAACTAGACGCTATCAGTTATCCAATCTTGTGAAATCTTTTATCCTTCACCATAACATCCATTCATATATCTTTCAACTAACTTTTACTAGTTCCATAAAGGGTAGTTGGATCCCCATTACTAATGGAAAGAGCATACATGACTAGGTCTTTCCATCCACATTCTCTTTGGCGGTTTGATGATCTATCTAGTTTTATCAATATATATACCATGTTGATTCTTTCTTCTGAATATTATTTTATCTTTTGAATCAAAATTTCCAACCCCTTCAAATTTATTCTGAACTATTCTAATTCTACTCGTACCGCCTTTAAACCAGTACTGCTCTTTACTAACCTTAGACATTTTAATATGTGCAATAAACTTACAAAAGTCTAGACATTTTAATATATGTAATAAACTTACAAAAGTCTATCTTCTTGTGTTTAACACCTTTCAATAAGCTCCCTTTATAAAGTTTTATCATCTCTTGCTCACTAAGATGACTTAGTTGTATGTGCCATAATGTCATACTAACTTTCTTTGACTCAACTTCTATAACTTCTTTACTTACAACTATGCTATTTATGTCTATAAATATTTTCACTAATTTTGGTCGTTCTATTATCTTTTTCAATTTTATATAAATATCATTTGCATGTAAGGTGCCTAAAGCAATTAGATCCTTCCTAGAACCTAGAATATACTAGAAAGCTCTCAATGTCCTAACAATGTCATCAAACTTCCTAATATTGATAAGTTCTATTCTAATACATTTGTAAGCTTTATTTACCTCTCAATTGGATAGTCTTAAAGTTACCTCATGTATATGACACAAATCAATCTTTATTTGGTATCATGTAATGTAAGCATCTCGAAATTATAACCCATGAATCTTGAAGTTGATTGTTTGAAACATATAATATGTGTTGTAATATCAGTTCCCATTTTACATTATATTAGCAGAATTTGATTAATCATTAATTTTTCTTTCATTTTATTGCTCCTTCTTATTTGGACAGTTATTCATTATATGTTCAATTTGCTCACTTTAAAGCATTAAATTGTCTTTTTAACCTTATATTGTAACCTAAAACTCCACTTAGACTAGCCATCTTTCCTTACTTTCATCCACGATCTTAATTTCTCTTTGTATATAACTCTTTAACTTTAGAGATTTCACCACTATTGAGTCTCTATTGGTTGTGAACCAATAGTATGGAAATGATGTCCTCTAGATAAACTATCTTCTTATCCAAATGTGAGTGTGGTTACCAAATGTTTAAAAGAAATAAATAAAGAAAAAAGTAGAACCGTTGCTTGATCCTTCTTCATAATAGTCACTTCAAGCCTCCGTAAGTCATTGACTATTTGGTTAAATTCATTGATATATAATTCTAGATTTATTCCCTCTTTACATCTTCAACCTATATAGTCTCTAGTTGAGATACAACTTATTTGTGGGAGACGTCAACATGTATCAACTCTCCAAATTCTTGTATATCTCTATAAAGGATACAATATCTATGATAAGGTACGTAACCTTATCCATCATATATAATCTAATGGTCCCATACAATCATGCATATAACTCCTTTTAGTTAAGCTAATGCATATCTTTAGGCTTATTCTCTTGTTACCCCTTCAATATACCTTTCTACATTACAAAATCCTTTATAGTTCCTTAGCTCCTAATTCCATTAGACTTCCTTACTTTAAACATTGTAACTAAAGTCATTGTTGCCTCAATTATGCTTTGATACTACTTGTTCATAAGGTATATGTAGTAAGGTTATAAGTTGCATGGAAAAAAAGAAATACATAAAGATTAACAAGATATTTTTAATGAGTTTCAACCACTTGGATATACCTATATCATCAGGAGCTAAGAGTGACTGATTTTACTATATTGATTAATAATTTACTTAAATATTAAAATTTTCTTTTACGTAAATAGTTTGTACAAATATAGTTAATTATAAACTCTATTTCGTATAATTTAATACAACTTATCCCTTTACTAGACCTACCTAAACTTAAACATCATTTTAACAAGTCATAAAATCCTATCAGAATTTGAAATTTACCAAAAGTATGTTTTTAAATAAGATTGATTATAGATATGGCCTAGATCACAACTATGTCTCAAGTTTTGGATCTTACTGTCTCTTTTTAGAACATGATAAAGTCTTTGGCACATTTGTCATAAACCATGGATTCGTTGGCTTTTTTGTGTCTCAAATCATATTTTCTAAGGAAACACGTCTTCCATACCAATAATATGTCGTGTCTTCACCTCTTATTTCTAAAGAATAACATGCCTAGGGCATAATTGTGTCTTAGACTGTGTTTACCCTAAGTAATTCTAAGAAACACTCCCATTCTTTTAAGAACACTCAAAGATTACATCCATGCACATAAGTCATTCATAACAATCTCTACGTTTTCAAATATACCATATTTCAACCAATACACTCTAAAAAACATCACGAAGATTATACATTCATATATATGAGCCATCATAAAAGGTGGCTATAAGGTACTTTGCCTCTATATCAAGTAGTAAGCCTTCGAACATGCATCTATTAACATTTTTCTAGACTCGACAATTACAAGTTTCTTTTACTCTTGTAAGAAGAAGAGATTCATAATAAAGTCACAATCATTAAATCTCTGGTCAAATTAACATCATTATAATGGGTTTAAAGGGAAAGAGATGAATATTTTAACAAAAGTTGATTTAAAAAACGAATCCCTTAATCTAGCATAAAACACAATAAAATAATAATGGAGCAATTATAACCAAACTGAAAATATAAGCTATATAAGTGATATAGAGGGAGAGATTCTGAATTAAATAAGGGTCTAACCAATTAGGGATGAAGACTAAGATAAGAAAGAAGCATATATGTCATCAAATCAAACATTGTTCCCTAATAGTCAAAATTACTAATAGGGCTAAAGTTAGATTTAAATTTTACTAAGAGTAAATTTTTAATATAAAATTTTATTAGGGACTTTAATGCTTTAAGTTATGGACTACGAGTTTGGTGTAAGAATAATTATGAAAAATATGTTCAAAAATATGGTAAATCATGATAACACTTCAAATTGTTACTGTAGTATCGCGATTACAATTGCAGTCATGGATTGCAATTTAGAATCAAGAGTAATTCTTCATTAATTCATATTTAAAATAATATTTTTTTTAGTATATACAAATTGCTCTTTACAGAAATTTCATAAATTAATTTAAATAAATATTTTAAAAATATATTAAAAGTAAATTACACTCATAACCACAAGTTTATAAATATTTAAAATGATCATCACAAAAGCCTATAACATTATTTAAAATCATATCTATATTTATCTACTAAGTAATATAATATCAAAAAATCTGCTTTTATAATTAATTAATTGTTTTTCTAAAAAGTTAAGTAACTCCTTTTAATTTTAGAATCCTATGACAAGTTTGTATTGGCTACTGTTGATTGTCTGTAATAATTAAACAAACTTCTAATAACTATAAATAAGCATGAGATTGTATGTTTGGTGATGAAACAAGATATTTATATATTTATGGTGTAACTCATGAAAGTATGGGTTAGTTTATATATAACTGCAACATGATGCTAAGAATATGTTCTTATACAAAAAATTAGATCCAGAAATGTGTATGGAACAATCGTAAGACTTTAAGAACTAACATCATCAAAATTATTTATATGAGCTAAATGAAGCACTTCATGATTTCAAATAAGTACATAAGCTTATTATGAAAATATTGCAAAATTCTTGACCTAAGATAATTACACAATAGTAATAACATATTTTAATTTATTTATAAAGGTCAAAGATAAGAAAAATTCTTGTGTACGTTCATCATCTAATCATAACTAAAAAAAGAAAGCCGATTTTATCATACACGAGACAACTTCTTAGTAGTTTTTTTTTAAAATTTAAATGATGAACTGCAAAGCAGTATCTTCTGCTATAGAAACTAACATCGAAAAAATAAAGAATTAAATGATTAAATTATATACAAATAATTGGTATGCAATTTAATCTACTTCACATAGATGAGTTCCAATATTGCATTTATATGTACTGACCAATCAATTCATAGAGAATGTCCAATTATTTGCAATAAAATGAATTCCAAGATACATGTAATAGACTATCGGTTTGAAATTCTATATAAGAAGAAATTTGTAAATTTAATTGGAGGATATTGTAATGTAAATTATAAAGGAGATCATGATATGCTATATTATCAATTATTTTGCAAATGAAAGCAATATAAGAAGAAAATAAGGAAGCAAAGAATATAAGAATTTATATGCTTCAGCCAATTAATGTGACCTACGTTCACAGGGCATTGGTTCTTATATTAATGTGAGAAAGATAATATAAGGAGAATAGATGATAACAACCTTATATACCCTCTCTCAAAAATTCTCTCCTAAGGTTCGTACTAAAGTCTCCTAAGGCCTCCAATTGCAAAAGCCTTATAAAACTATTTATAGATTAAGGTTACTTGTAAGAAGTCCAATTATAGTGAAACGTTATTACCATGGAATCTTAAGGTTACTGATACTCTAATTCTACAAAAATTTAAGATTAATAAAAATATATTTCTATAGATGCCTAGTAATACTAGAACTCTATTTTACAAGAAGCCTAAAGTCACTAAAATTCTGTTTCACTGGAAATCAAAGCATATCTCATAATTTTCTACCTTGACTTAAATTCTTCAATGTCTAACTAAGAATCACTCTCTGCCTCATAAGCCCCTAAAGGCTTCAAAATATGTGAGCATTTACAATTCCAATCTATACTTGAACTCTTTTTTTTTTCTAGGAACAACTTTATTAATATGTTAGCATTTTTTTTGAAGTGTGAACTTTTTTTAATAAGATTTGACCAGATGTAATTAATTTATCGATCTTGTGAAACCTTATATTCTGATCAATATAGCCCTATCCATTTATCTTTCAATTGACATTTCCTAGTACCTTGAAAGATATTTTCATCCCCAGCACTGATGGTTAGAGCATAAGTGGTCGAGTCTCGTTAACTATATCTCCTTGGCTGCCTAATAGTGATTTCTGTTGTATCCTTGGCTATACTATACTAATCCTTTCTTTCTACTATGGTATATCCTCTCCATAGGTTTGTATCAATATATGTCACTCTCTAAATACTATATCCTTGAAGGTCACCTTGGACCTTGTTACTAATAATATGAAATTTATAAAAGTCTACCTTTTCATATTTAACATCGTTCAATAATCTCCCCTTATAAAGTTATGTTATCTCTTACTGAACAATATGACTCATCCACGTGTGCTTTATCACATTACTATCTTTCTTCTGTAAAGATTATGACACAAATATCTTTCCTATTAAGAAATAGGTGCAATGTGGTATATTTTTTTCAACATACTCAATGCACTCTTTACTACCTTAAGCTACTCATCATTGCTAGAAAAATTATATCTTTGAAAATTAATAGTACCCCTAAAATTATATTCTTCTAAAGCTCAAGAATTTATCAAACATCTAATGTTCTATGAATTCTATTATGCATTGAACCATTGCCTTTGACAATATGCTCTCCATTACTACTTAATCTAATAGTACCATTATATTCTTTAAAAGAATAAAATCATTCCCTTTTGAAAGCCACATGATAAGAGACACCATTGACTTATAAAATTAGAATTGCTTATAATTCAAACATCATTAACTCTTCCATCCTCTTCGTCATAAATCTCTTAGACTACAACAATACTTTCATTTTGATTTGTGTCCTTTTCTTCATTTCTATTCTTCCACTATAAACAACCCTTTTTAAGGTTCATTTTTAACTTTACAATTAAAGCATCAAACAACTTTAGCCTTTGATCTGGAACATATCTTAGTATTGTTTTTAGTATCTTTTTCCTTGTTCCTCCTTTTGCTAACAGCTAAACCTACACCTAATTCACCTTCATATATGCTAGAGACCTTTTTCTTCAATTACTTGGAATGTAGGGCATCTTTCACATTATTGGCAAAAAAATCTCTTACAATATGATATTAACAAAATTGTTATATGAATCAGGCAAGGAATACAATAGGATTATCGTTTGATCATCGTCCTTAATTTTTAACTCCAAAACATTGTAGATTCAAAATGGAATGATTAAAATTATTAAGATGTTCTTTTGTATGTGTACTTTTTAACATCCTTAAGATATATAAGTTCTGCTTTTTATATAAATGATTCGTAAGTGATTTCTTCTAATGCTTAATTTCAAGTTGTTTCCACAAAGAAGCAATAATTGTTTTATCAACTACCTCTCTCTAGATCTAGTCTCCTAGACTCAATAGTATTATGATGTGTGCCCTCGATAAAATATCTTCCTTCTCTAGCACTCATAAATTCTTCGATAGATGTTCTTCTCCTTCCAAGGTTATTGCACATCCCTTCTGAACAAAAACTTCTCTTATCTTCACCTTCCCTAGAGTGAAGTCATTCGATTAGTTGAACTTCTTAATATCGACCTTGTATAGAGACATCTTGACAATAAAACTTTAACTCTTATTCCAATTATTATAATATCGATTATTGTAATACCAAATTTTGCTTAAATAAAGGCAATATAAGATAAAATAAAGGAAGAAAAGAATATAAAAACTCATGTGGTTCGATCAATTGATGTGATCTACATTCAAGAGTAAAGAGATTGATTCTTTTATTACTATGAGAAAGATGATATAAGGAGAATAGATGACAACAACCTTGTACAACCTCTCTCAAAGATTTTCTTAAAAGGTTCTCATCAAAGTCTTCTAAAGTCTCCATTTTTAAAACTTTTATCAACTAATTATAAACTAAGGTTACCTATAAAAAGTCTAATTATAATGAAACTTTATTATTATAAAATTTTAAGGTCACTGATATTCTATTTTTATAGAATTTTAAGGACTCTATTTTTATAGATATGTAGTGACACTAAAACCCTACTTCACTAGAAGCATAAAGTCATTGATATTTTATTCCACTAAAATTCAAAGCATATCTCACATAATATTTGATGATCCAGTGTCAATTATGTGTAGTATTGATTTAAGAATGGTGTCTTGGCATAGTATGAGGCGACCTGCTTTTTGCCTATGAATAACCAAAGTTGAGTATAAAACTAAAGTTCTAGTAACTCAAGAATACACTTGACTAGTGCAATTTTTACATGATCTTCAACAATTGGTTGACTGATCAATTAATTATGTTATGATAGTATACCACTAATGTGTTTAATAATGAACTTATTTGATTATCATAAGAATAAAAAATATTGAGAACCTCTTGCTTAATTTGCATTTCAAGGTGAACTCAAATTGAATTATGTTAATTAATTAATATATTTGTAAGACAAAAAAGTTGAGTAAAATGTGAAAATTAAAAAAAAAACTAGATATGACCTATAAAACAATATTATGAGAGAAAAAAGTTGTTGGAGAGGAATGTTCAAAATCACCAATTATGTGTCTTCACAAATTTTAATTATTTTAGGATGATTTTTCCTTGATGAAATTATAACCATAAATTGTTAATATTGAAAATCTTATTAAGAAAATCTGGTTCTTTCTGTAAATTCTTATCCACATTTTTCAATGAATGTTTGTCATCATGAGATCATTGTATCTTTGAAGCTAAGAGAGAAAAAAAGAAGTAGAAATTTGAGGAGAATAACAATACAAAGTAAAGGTGCATTGATGTAATAAGAATGTGAAAGAGTATTACTAAAGTTTTCTGCAATTGAGTTTATAATCATTCAATTTTATGGTCAACTTAGTGTTTTGCATTTCATTTTCACTTTGAGAAGTCAACATTTTAAAACCTAAGGACAAAATTTCCATCAACTAGTTTATTATAACCTGTCAATAATATGCTTTGTTGGAGATAAATAACATCTTTATGATAGAACGATATCTAAAAGTCCAAAGAAGAGTTTGAGTAAGACAAATTCTTTCATCTCTATTTAATAATGAAGTGTTTGAGACCAGCAAAACCTAATAAAGTTTCTTATATTTAATGAAATATTAAACCTAATAAATTTTCTTATGATTAATGAAATATTGCTCTATTTTTCTTTGAGAATAAAAAGATAAGTATGATATGCTAGAAATTTTATTTTAATTTTTTGTAAGTTACAAATTTCAAGATTATGATAAGTGCTAATTATTTCATAATGGTATTTGATTTACAAATTTTATTACCCCTTTAATAATATGTTCCAAACATTAAAGTATAAACATTGTGAATTTTAAGTTGATGGATGGTATGCTTATAATAGAAGACATGCATCCCACCTTTTCTTAGCGTGTCTTATATATCATAATTTTGCGTTCTTTCATGTTATATGATTGTTAGTTCGTATCCTACACCCAATCAATTTGTTGTAGTTTAGTAACAAAAATAATTTAAATATATTCCTTATCTTATACATGTTTAGATGTATATATTAAATTCCGAGGGATAATTATATATTACAAATGAAATTTTAATGATATTATGATTGTAAGATTCATATTACATTTATGTATTATCTCTAAACTATTTTTAATCATTGTTCTATTAAGATTGAACGTTAATATAATGTAGAAAAAAGTAATACACGTTATATTTTTCCTTATAAAGGAAGTAGTCAATCTCATAGGCTAAAGTATGGAGATATTTAAACAAAAGTATGAGTGCTTGTTAAAGAACAAATATACTAAACTGACTCGATATAAGAAATTCATTTGAAACATTACCAGTATGTCTAATTCTCATTGTGATGATTGTATAAGTGATCTTTTGACTTCAGGTCTCCAAAATTATCTTATATAGAGATTGCTATGTTTTGATACTACTTATGACCTATTCTAATAATGGATAACTCATTAGGTAATCATTCACTACAAGAAAAATGTGAATTAGCGACGGAAATTTAGCGACGGAAAATATGCCGTTGGAAATTAGCGACGGAAATATATTTTCCGTGCTAAAATTGATTAATTTAGCGATGGTACTAATACTCGTCGCTAAATTTGGAGGGAATTCGTCGCGACAAAAATTGCGACGGACATTAGCGACGGAAAAATACATCCGTCGGTAATCACTACAAGTTAGCGACAAACAATTACC
>JAOTBA010000008.1:14073973-14084216 GCA_025629845.1 Erythroxylum squamatum | reverse complement strand
AAGGTAACCAGAGAAACTGAACATTTTACAGGTAAATTTTAAAAAATAATTTTTAGCAAATTTACCGACGGAAAAAATTTCGTAGGTAATTACCAACGAAAAAAATTCTGTTGGTAATTTTCTGACAGAAATTTACCGACCAAACGAAATAACAGCCAGTAAATTTACCGACGATATGCAAAATTTTCGTCGGTAAATTTACCGACAGCCATATTTCCGACGCTTTTTTCCGTTAATAAATTTCGTCGCTAAATAAGCTTATCGACGAAATTTGTACACATTCCGTCGGTAATTTCCGTTGCTAATCTCTATTTTTCTTGTAGTGATTGTATGTAGCATAAACTATACGGAGGAAGTTGAGTGATCAAGATAGAATTCATCACCCTAAAGTAATTAGAAAAAATATTTTTTTGTTCTCAGTTAGTATTGATTTGAAAAATCATTGACCAAAGTAGAATAACACTTTGTAAATAGTTTATAGATGTCATTAATTGAATTAATAGCTAATGGCGGAGAACTAACATGATTGAACTCAAAATAGAATAGATATTAATTCTATACTCTAGGTCTAATCGGAACATTGTATGATGAAAGGATTGAATTATACAGAAAAATCATACATAGGAAAGTTAGTCAAACCACTTTGGCATTCGTAAATAGTTAGGTGGTCATGATGTGTTGCTAGATGTCAATTTTGATCTATGATTATAAATTGTATAATTGAAAAATAAAAAATGAATGAAAAAGTTTTAATTTATCTAATTTTAATTGCAAACTAGAAATATAATTTATAATCATTTCCAATATACTTGAGAACTTAATAGGTCTCACATAAAGAACGGATTAAAGAGAGCAAAGATATCTTAATTAAAATAGACTTCATTGTAAAGTTTGAGAAAATTTATAATTAAATTTCAGATATTTAATAAATAAGAATTAATATGAGATATTAGATCTTATTTGAGCATAATTAATATTTAATTCTAATTATTTCTAATTCCAATTAAGTTTAATTAAAATTAGAATTTAATTTTAATTAAATTACTAAAATGTGTAAAACTAATTATAAATGGTCTTAAGCTCTAATAGAACTAGTACTTGTTGTTGAGTCCTCTCTTGAAGAGTTACATAGTTCTCTTAATCTGTTTTGTAGATACCGTTAGAGGTTGAAAATATGTGCGGCTATGGTGGTTGAGATAAACTAGTTTTAGAAATGATTCATAGGATGCGACAAGAAAAGATTAAGTTTCGAAATAAGATATAAATTAAGATTTATGCTTCATTAAAATTTAATTGTTAATAATTTTATCGAATTAAAGTAATATTAATTTTCAGAAAATTAAGATACGAAATAATTTGGTAATTATTTCGGTGCGTTCATGATCAGATTTCGTCCCGATTTTCTAATAATGATCATACAGTATATGACTATTATATAGTTTGAATTTTGCAATGCAATGAGACGGATTCATTCACATGAAGTCTTTGCGGACGAACACATCAAAGAAAAGATATCGGTGTTTGGGGCTATATCTTAAATTCTTGGATTGCGGCTAACGGAGGCTCAATAATATTTTTAGAACCAAGAATTTGCGCCTTGCTTAATGCCCTTATAGACGTCGATGCATTCAACGTACTTCGCAAGCAAGACAATCATCCATTTAGTGGTTGCGTATAAATTTCTTGTCAGAGATCATCATCAAGGAATAAATTTCAGTCATCATTATAAAATTGCTTTTAGTGTTGTATAACAACTGTCAGTAAATTTTAACTTTCAAGAAAAAGGAAAACTGTCAATAAATTTTTAACACAGCTGTTGCCAACAACATCGGCCCTTAAACTACCTCGACAAGATCTAGTCATCTTGTCGCAACATTAACAGTGTTACAACATCAAGGTTCATGAAATTTTTTTGTTATAAGAATTTCTCATTCCTTATAAAGAGAAGCAAGAAAAGTGTGTTTCAAATTGTTAATTGAAAACGTGCTGAAAAAATTGTGGATATAGGTTGGTGGACGTGGTGGCAGAGAGGAAAGATTTTGTGACCGCAGTTCAATGAATCGGACAAGTCTTGGAAGTTGAGGTGGCTTCTCATGTTTCCCGCACAAACTAATAGTACTAGGTAACAAGAGCCTTTATTTTCTATCATAACAAAGTTAGACAAAACCTTGATATTTGGTCAAAAGGTCTATAAAGAAATTATTAAAAAAAAACTGTGCTTAGAATAATTAGATTCTTGCCCGTACAAAATGTATATATTTAAATGTTAAGCATGCCATTTTCATTTAGAAAATGAAAATTATGTTAATCTATATCTTCCACTTAGTTACAAAAAGTTTTTTTTTTCCCATAAACTTAAAAGAGATAAAATCTCTATAAGATTCAACATGCATAAACTTGAGAGATTTGATTTCTTTATATGCATGTTAAATTCCAAGTTTATATGTATATCTATGCACGATACATTCATAAGGAACACTGGACTGGACCCCATAGTACAGCTCTTGACGGAGGATACATAGTGCCGACTCCAGAGTGTTTGGGCCCCTGCTGCTCCCCTCCCAATTCAAGCGGCCAGGAACATCAGCCGCAAAATAAAGATACGTATAATCTTCTTTGTCGTGTAAAAAGTCATGAGTCGAGCACGCAAAGCTTAAAAATTAAGAGTAGAACTTTTTCCCACTTGACCAAATATGTAATGTAACCAATTGCATGTTTTCATCTATCTCTTTCGGCTGCGGCTGCCGCTGCGTCCTTGAGATTCTGACAATTAATTCGTCTACCACCACAAATTTGCTTCTTTAACTCTCCTTTTGCTTACGGCCTGGAATTGAAAAAGACATGCACGAACTAATTATCCGGCTTTAGTACCGTATTTTTTACCGGAGAATAATCCTTCCAACAAATTATTTCCAATAAACTCCGTTCTCTTCTTCGGATTCTTATTTGAAACGGAGCTGTAATTGTGGTAATTAAGAACTAAAAAAACAAAGAGAGAGTAAGAGACATCCACAGATCTTAGGAAATTGGAAATTAACCAGAATTATAATTTTCTCCTGGTAGTGGTGAAATAATTCGCTAGAAATTGTTTCTTGAAAAAAATATTTTTTTAATAAAAATCTTTAGAACATCTCACATTGTGAACATGGATCTGATCATACATTTTGGTAGCTTGAGTTTCTCTATAACGATACGACTTATTTTTTGTTCTCTTAAAAAAATAAGGTTTTGCTTTAGAGATTAAAAAATTAATATTACCAAAGTTTATCTTCTTCAACAGCGCGGTTAATAACAACTCCACTTATGTTCTAAGTTTCGTTATTGATTTTATAAACAATTTTTGTCTTATTAAAATCAGTGGCCAAGAATTTAAGTACTGTACATGGTTAATAATGAAAACATTAGGAAAGCCAATTTAAAAAATATATAGTTTTAACTCTAATTATTTCATAATCTACCCTCTAACTTATACCCATCGATCAATTCACTCGTTAGGTTTTTAGTTTCAATTTTGTTAGAGATTTGGCTATAAATATAATGAATTCTCAAGTACTATCTATCTCCAGCGTTCTCTATATAGGTCCAAATTTTGAGATGTGACAAATTGATAAGAGTTTAACTATTTTTATTAAAATTTTTAACCTTAATTTACTTTATTTTGTATATAATCTGTCTGATACGTTAGACTATAGCATATATATATATATATTTTTTTAACAAATGATTAGTTCTTGAAAGTTTTCCTAAAATGGAGCAAAATATATGTGGGATATGCGTTAATTTTGTGAATAGTACAATTTTGAAAACCATCTGATGCTAGACGAGGGTATGGAATCGACATCTTTCTCAAAGTGCTCAGAGAGATTTCTAAGTCAAAAGTAAACAGTTGCCATATCCGTGACATGAGTTTTCAGAATGCGCGCATAGAAATAAAGTTTCATTATTGTTAGACATATGTGGAATAGAGTTTCGCAACATTAGACTTCGGTAAAAATAAAGTTTTATTGTACTTAAACTTCTTACAGTTAATCCTAAGCTATAAATATCTTTACAAGTGTTTTATAAGGAAGAACCTTTGGAGATTAAGAATGTTATTGTCTTTTATTCTCCTTATATCGTATTTCTCACAGAAATAACAAATTCTCTTTGTCGTAGATCTAGGTCACATAATTGGTCAAAGTATGTAAATTCTTGTATTTATTGTTTCATTTGATTTACTCCTATATTATTTTCATTTGTGCGCAATTGGTATCTCAATAATTGATTTCAGAGTTGACAAGAAGTATTTTCATAAGTTCAATATTGAGAAATTTAATGGATTGAATAATTTTACTCCATAGAAGCTAAAGATAAGGGCAATTGAGGGATATGCAACAGTTTTAATAAGAGGAGAAAAATTATTAGAGAATTTGGAGACATTGGAAAAGGAATAGATTCTATCACAAACTGATTGACATATAGTACAATACTATCGAATTTGAGTGACGAGGTCCTAAGAGAGGTGGTTGATGAAAAAAGTCATTTTTTTGTTATGGAAATGACTTGAAAGTAAGTTTTTTTTAAAAAAAATACCTATGAATCGTTTATATTAAAAGCAACATTTATTTACCTTGAGGATGACATAAATTACACAAGCGAAAGGTCTTATTGATAATTTTAATTAAATCATTTTAGATTTATAAGGTGTTGGGGTTAAAATTGAGGATAAGGATTAAGCTATACTTTGGTGTCCTTTTGATAATTTATATAATAATTTTGTTGATATCATATTTTATGGTAGAAAGACTATTTTTGCTAGTGATGGAAAAGATGCTCTACAATAAAAAGAATTAAAAAAAAGGTCTTTAGCATATATGAAAATGCATCAAATGTGGGTATGTTTGTTGGTAGAGAGAGGAATAAGGAAAGGGATACTGGAAATATGAGTAAATTAGTATCCAAATTGAAGACTAAAGCTATTCAATACTTTATATATAAAGAAAAAGGACACTTTAAGTTAGACTACCTATAACAGAAGAATGGAAACAAGAAAAGAGAAACAGATGGAAAAGTAAGTGTTGTTCTAATCTATGATACTTCCAATAAAAAGGATAAAAGAGGGAATGATATTTTTTTTTGGATAAATCAAAGAAATATATTAGAAAGAAAAAATATGTACAAAGTGTCCATTTACAAGTATCCCAAGAGGTACAGCGAGCGACAATAAACAACTTGACACAAGCTAAGCAAGCTGAAACAAGGCAGGAACTAAAATCTGTCTATCACAAGTACTACACTAGGAAGTCCACGGAATCAAGCATCGAATAACCAAGTGAAATGCGACCGAGTATCAGTAGCCCAGACGAAGCGAACCAATTGTACTCCCCGGGCACTGAAATGGAGGCTACCACCACGTAGGGAGTGTGTGGAACCACTAGGGATACGAAGGCAGGCATGACCTTGCCAAAGAAATCCCGCATGTTGCAACCTGGACAAAAGGAACATATAACCTGCACAAAAGAAAGCCTGATAATAAAATTACCTCCTCTCGGTGTATAGGCTGAGAAGTTCCCTAACGTAGGAGATAACTCTGAGAGACACTTTCTCCTCCGCCATAGCTTCATTCTTGAAGGTTCGAGCATTGCGTTCGGTCCATATATGGTAAACTGTAATGGAAAGCAAAAGAGGGAAATGGATGATGGCTGGTACAGTGGTACTGGAAACAGTACTATACCAGGATAGGATATCTGAAAGAGTTGAAGGGGTACAACTGGGCAGATTTAAACGGGTGAGACAATGTGCCCAAACTGCATGGGAGAAAAGGCAAGCAAAAAATAAGTGGTCAATCGATTCATTAGCTGTAAGGCATAAGGAACAGTGATTAGGAGTATAAAGGTAGGGAAGCCTATCATGGGTGTGAAGCTTACGCAGGAATGCGAGCCACAAGGTAAAGGAGCAACGAGGAGGGCTGTATTTTGACCATACCAATCGGTGCCAAGGAACAGCCGGTAAAGGGGGGCGCAAGAGTTGATAGGCAGAGGCATTGGTGTAACACTTAGTGGGACTCGCTAGCCATTCCAGCCTGTCAGGTAATGTGTGATTAGGAACATAACCAGGATGGTCAAGATGTCGAAGGAGGTCCATAGAAGCCTCCCCCCAGCTCCAGTCATCATTAAGTAGTTCGTTAGAGACACGAGCAGTTAGTGGAAGTGCCGAGCTATTAATCTCTCTAGGGGTGGCCAAGGTGCCCAAAATGCCACGTGGGTGCCACGGATCCTGCCAGAAAAAAGTAGACATACCATTGTCAATCCTAAATCTGAAGTGAGTACACAGCTTGTCCCGGACAGTTAAAAGCTTACGCCAACTCCAAGAGCTATTATGGGTAGGAATAGCACTCCAAAAATTTGACCTACGCAGAATAATTGTATGAACCCACTTAACCCACAGGGCTTCCCGATCCTCAAACAAGAACCATATTCGTTTACCTAAGAGGACTTGATTCCAAGTAGACAAGTGTTTGACCCCTAAGCTGCCTTCCTTTTTAGGACGACAAATATCACTCCATTTTACCTTTGCCTTAGGATTAGACTCTGCCTTACCTGCCCATAAAAAATTCCTAAGCTTAGCCTCTATGTCCTTAAGGATTGACGAGGGGAGGATAAAATGAGAGGACCAGTAGACATGGAAGGTGGAGAGGACTGAAATAACCAGTTGGAGTCTTCCCGCATAAGAAAGTCTCCTATGGGTCCAACGATTGATCCTATTATCAATTCGGTCGAGAAGGATAGCACAATCCCTTTTGGACAGCCGACCAGTGATGAGGGGAATACCTAGGTATCGAAAAGGGAGGGAACCTTGCCTAAGACCCGAAACAAGGGACATCCTCCGACTCAGAGGACTAACATCCGGGGAAAGGTAAAACTGACTCTTGGAAGTGTTCATTTCCATACCAGAGAATTGAGATAAAGTAAACAAGGAATCAAGCAGAATCTGAGTTGAAATCAAATCTCCATGGCAAAACATTAAGAGGTCATCTACAAAGAGAAGATGGGTAATCTTAAGACCTTGACATCTCCAATGGTACTTGAACTGAGGGTTATTGTCTATAGTCACTCTCAAAAGCCTAGATAACACTTCCATGCAAAGAATAAAGAGGAAAGGGGAGAGGGGATCTCCCTGACGTAACCCATATTTACCTTTAAAGAATAATTTTATTTGTATTTCCAAACAACTCATCTTCATCCTTTCAAAAACCCCAACAATCCACAACATAAAACACCCTAGTCGTCGTCTATGCTTCTGTTATCCTTGCACTGTCGTAAGCTTCCAGTCTATAAAATTTTTCTAAAATTACAAAGTAGTTACTTTCTAATTATTTTTTAATTTTATTTGTGAAAGCTAGTGCCATGACTTAATATGAATTAATAGTTTTCTCATATAACTTATATGAACTTAGACTAAAAGATAAAAACATTTTATGTACTTTAAGAAATTTTGTTTGAAACTATCAAAAAAATACAGAATTGAGAAGGCCTTGCTCCAATTTGTATTGTTCATCAACTGGCCACTCAACGGTCAAGCCAAGGTCATGTACTCATGTTTGACCTCAGGAATAGAATCAAGAATAAGAGAAGAACCAGAATAATTGTTAGCTTGGACCTGAACCAATCCAATAATATTGTTAGTCATGCTTAAATTCCCAAGAATCATCCTGCTAGTCGAAGAAGAGTTAACTCTACCAATTGCAAAGTAACTTCCTATAGAATTCAACGCAGAGTTGCTATTTATTGCGTCTGATTGAAAAGTTATGGCATGCCAAAGAAGAGGAGAATTCAAGGTTCCATGTTGAAGAAGTTCATATTTGATTCCACAGACATTTTCGTATCCAAAAGGTCTGTTTCTTTTCTACAACGTCATGCTCACCTGACAAAACCTATGAACGAAATCAACTAAGAGACTCAAATTCATATGTCAACCACTTTGGATTAGCTCCCAAAAAATCTGTAAATGAAATTAAAATTCATAGAAAATAAAAATTGCCTAGAATTGAACCTGCAAAGAGCATTACACATACTCTTTGACAATTCTTGATAATTATCCCCACCTTCTCCTTCACCCCCATCTTCCTCCCCCAGCCATTCCCATCTCCCCCACACAGTAAAACAACGAAACCATAAACCTTTGCTCTGACCTTTAGCTCTCCAGATCTCTTGCTCTTGCCCAAACCTGCAAATTAGTAAACAAAATTAGTTCGCCAACATGAACACAGACTTCCCTACACTACAATCCACCTTCCAACAAAACATCCCACCTAACCCTAATTCTAAAACCACTCTTCTTCCCCACCTCTAAATCCGTTGTCCCTCTTCCCTCTTCCCCTTCCCAATCCCTTTCTACAAATAGCCCTACCCTTGCTTTGGCTGTTCCTCCTACTAAAGAAACAAACCCTACTGTGGTAGAAAATGAAAAAGAAAACTCAGAAACAAATGGTTAGGGATAATTCAGATTCCTCTTTAGTTTTCAGCCCTCCTATAGAGATGGATGGCAAACTAATGGTTGCTCCTAGTTTAGAAGTTCTACAGCAAGGAGCAAAGACATGGGAAGCTACACTTGTGGGTTTTTTAATAGAAAAAAGGCCTGTATTTTCGGTTATACAAGCATGGGTAGTGAGAAATTGGAAAGGAAGAGGGCTAATGGAGGTTATGCTAACCGAAGAAGACAACATAATTTTTACCTTTTCCTCTAAATCGGAAGCTCAAAAGGTAATAGAAGAGGGACCCTGGCATATCTCTCAATTTCCTCTATTTCTCCAAAATTGGCAACCGAGTATGGAGCTTGAAAAAGTTAGAACGAAGAACATTCCCCAACGAGTGAACATTCATAATATCCCATTAGTGTATGGGACTACAGAGGGGTTGAGTATGCTTGCAAGCTACTTAGGGAAACCGATTTGCATGGATGAAAATACTGCATTGGGGGAAAAAGTGGGTTTTCCTCGCTTATGTGTGAGAATGGATATGACTAAGGAAATGAAGGATAGTATTTCTATCTTAAGATTGGCGGATGAAAACTCTCTAAGAGAAGATAAAGTCCTGGTGACTTATCAATGGAAACCATCTCTTAGAGCTCAAGGTAAAGAATGGAAACCGATGGGAAAGGTCTTCATCAAAGGTGATTATTGGGAATTGATGGGTATAGATAAAAATAAGACTGAAGGTATTAAAGAGACGAAGGAGATAGAACAAGTTGCAGAAAATCAAGTTCTGGTTTAGTTAGTGAAAGACCCCTCTATAAAAAGGAAAGACATCCTGGAGGAAAAAAAATATAGTTCCTGGTCAGCAAAAAAGTATTCCTTATCAACCTTCAGAAGACTGCTGCAAGTCTACTATGAATAAAGAAGGTAATGATATGGAATCTACTGGTACTAATCAGTATGAAGGATTTTTGGATGTTAAACAAATTGCGCAAACTCTATCAAGGATTGATGTGCCAAATGGAAATAATCACGAGGAGCAGTTTAAGCAGGTTACCTCTAGAAAAACAAGTAGGAACAATAGGAAAAGCTCCAAAGGTAAAGTCAACTGATTATGACATTGATAGTACGGAATGTTCGTGGAATAAATAATCCTTCAAAGCTTAATGCTTTAAGAGATTTTGTCCTAAAGGAGCCGTGGGTTTTTTGTATGTTAGAGACTAAAATTAAAGAAGAAAATCTAAATAAATTGGGTTGTCTAGGCAGCAACTAGCAGTTCATATCTAACCATCAAAGCCATGTTAATGGAAGAATTATTATAGATGGTAACTTTTTGAAACTAGAAGTGCTGGATTCTAATCCAGCAACATATTCACACTAAGCTTTACTTCAAAATGGAAAATTTTTAGGTTTTTGCTACTTTTGTCTATGGTTTCAACACTGTTTTCCAAAGAGCTGACCTTTGGAATTTCTTAAAAAGGATAAAGGCTTCAGTTAATTCCCCTTGGATGGTAGGTGGGGATGTTAACACTACTTTGTTCAGATCAGAGGCTGAAAGTAATTGTAACCTACTCAACTACTCCTCAGATATTGATTGAGCCCAAGTTTATATTATTATTTGGCTGCATTTTCATAAATGTTAAAGTACTTTTTGATTCCTAATTGGTGATTTTCGTGCTTAAATTGGTTCCTTATAGTGAGCTTATATGAATTACAATTTGTTAGTAAAATTGTTGCAAATTGATATTAATTGCATTATAATTTTTCCAAGGACAATTGATGCTGCAAATT
>JAOTBA010000008.1:14058564-14070947 GCA_025629845.1 Erythroxylum squamatum | reverse complement strand
ATTTAATAAACAACATACTATACTCTTAATTTAATCTCAATTTATCCCTTTAATAAATTCTAATTCCATCAATCTAATCAATAAATCTTCCAACAATTGACATTCTAATTAAACGCTAACCCAAAACAATTTATCAATAAAAAATCTCAAAATATAAGTTGAAAACATACTTAAGCAATAGGAAATGAATTTGGGGTCAACAGAATTGGTTATGGTAGAATATGTGTGAGCATTGATAATTCTAAAGACTTACCAATTTTTATTCCTATAAAGGCGTTACAAGTTGATGGAACACTAATTGAAGACAATGTATAGGTTTAATATCAATAGCAACCATCATTGAAATCCCTAAGTAAAAGATGGATTCTAACATGACAAGTCTTTAGAAAGGGTGACTACAATGAACTTATAGGTTTAAATGAGGAAGATGAAAACCTAGTTCCCATTAATGGAACTATAGTCTCGGAACAAACTCAGATAGGAGTTTCAACAAAAGAAAAATTAGGTTGGAGATTTATAGGAGGAGTCATATAATAAGGTAGATGAAGGAAATAAATTTGAGGATGATTAGCATCCTTCAATGATGCCCATAAGAAAAATTAGCTTTCAAAAGAATCCCCTCTAATGGATATAAATTGCCACACTTCATCGTCTAATCAAACACCAGAGGAAAGAGACCCAAATACACAAATAAAAAGTGTAAAAAGAAGAAAGGCTAGTAAGAGTAGCATATGTAAAAACTCCAAAGACAAAGCTTTTGATAAATGACCTTATTTTATAGAATGTTTTAGAGATATTAATTGCCCTAATGAGCTCTCAGCTTTAGGGGGTTTTGTCATTCAAGTAAATTATAGATGCACCTTTGGAAACTAAAATCAGATTGGAGAAATTGAAACTTCTTAATAGGTTGGGAGAAAAGTGCAGATTTATTTTCAAATACTAAGATTTAGATGGTGTACTGATCAATCAGGAATGGTTAATTTAATTTCCTAAAAATGTTGCTTCTTTTCTAAACACCCTTTTCTCTAACCACAATTCAATAAGGATTGGAAAATATTTTCCAGAAATAAAAATATATATTTCTCTTTACTTTCAGTAACTTCCTAGCTGATATGGAAGCTTTTTAGGAGGCATTAAGGAAATGAATGAAGTGTGATATTGCCAGTACTCTACAATTTATATGTTTCCAAAAATTGAAGGCCATCAAGTATGATTTGAAGCTTTTAAATGCAAAAATAGGTTACTCAACATTGCAAGTCATTTTCTTGGCTAGAGACAAATTAACTATTGCCCAAAGCTAGCTTTCTACTAAACCAGTGGATCCTATGTTGTTGAACTCTAAGAATCAGTGCTTGAAAAGTGACTTACTAGTTATTAATAATTATGATATGTTATTAAAGCAAAGGGCAAGGGTCAAATGGCTTAAGGAGGGCGAAAGATGCTCTAAGTTCTTCTTTGAAACCATAATTGCCAGGAGGAATTATAATAGAATTACCTCTATCAAATCTATGGAAGGGGGGATTCTAAAAAGCCAAGAGGAAATATTCAATAACGTTGGGAAGTTCTATGGCTCCTTCTATAGTAAATCCAAAACATTCCCTTCTTCCTCTCAACATCTTAGATCTGTTGTTCTGAAAAAATTCTTAAAGAAGAAATGGCTAATCTGGTTAAGCTAGTTGAGGAGTATGAGATTGAGAAAGTATTTTTTCAATTGAACCTTAAGAAAGCTCTAAGGCTAGATGGACTTAATAGATGCTTCTTCTAAAAATCATGGTTTGAAATAGGTCTAACGGTTAAATATGTGATCTCAAAATCTTCCAAAATAGGTGTCTTATTAAAAAAGCTTAACAAAACTTTTATTTGCTTGATTCCTAAGTCAAGAAACTTGAGCTCTTTTGAGAATTTTACTATTGCCTGATTAAACTTCCTATATAAAGTGATTTCAAAAATCATGTCAAACAAATTGAAGATTGTTTTGGGATCTCTTATTAGTACTAATTAGAATGCTTTTATAGAGGGAAACTTATAGGGCATAATATTTCCTTTGCTCAATAGATTATGAAAGGATATTAGAGGAAGAATTTTCTAGAAAATTGCTCTTTAAATATAGACTTTATAAAGGGTTCTAATTGTATGGAATGGAAAATTATATTGAATGGAAAATTGTATTCTACACTTTGGAGGTGGCAGGGTTCCCTAATGAATACATTAAATGAATAGAAGCTTATGTTTCAACTCTCTCCTACCCAATTCTTATTAATGGGGTCCTTACTAACCTATGTAAAAGAGTCAGAGGTCTAAAGCAAGGTGACCCAATTTCCTTATAACTCTTTATATTATGTATGGAGGTGTTCACCCAATTACTCTAGTTTAATTTAAGAAATTCAAAGGGTTTCTGTTTTTATTAACTAGTAATTTGCTAATGACTTATTTCTCTTTTGTAAAGCCCATCTTATCTCTATTCAAATTCTAATGTCCTCTCTGAGCCAATCTAAGGAGATCTTTATCTTAGAGGTCATCCTTAACAAAAGTCACTTTGTCCTAGCAACAAGTGCTAACATAATGGAAGAGAGGATAATTGGCATTATGGGGTGGAAAGGAAATAGGCCTACCCACCTATCTTAGTTTGCCTATCACCACTAGAAGGATTTTCTTTAACAAATACTATCTGCTGGTGAAATGGATTCTTAATAAACTGATAAATTGGACTAATAAATATCTGTCCTTTGGAGGGAGTTTGTAATTAATTAAATATGTTCTCGAATATAGCATATATATATATATGCTTTTATTTACGGGAGTTATCAAAGCTATAAAGAGGATGACGAGGAATTTCTTATATGGAAATCAATTTGCAGATGGTAGGTATGTAAAAGTGAAATGGTTAGACATGTGCAAAACTTAAGGAAAAGGGTGGTCTAGTTATCATTTCAGTCAGCATAACCAATAAGGTCTTAATGTTGAAGAAACTTTTGCATACAATTTTGGACAAAAATCTGTTATAGATCAGATAGATCCATAATTGCATCTTTAAAGGTAGTTATTTATGGGCCACTAAACCTAAGGCTACTCACTCCTAGTTCTTTAAGCAAAATTTAAAGTTGGGAGGAATAATGAAAGAACGAGTATCATTTAAAATTAGCAATGGTGTGATAACTAGATAGGTCATGGACCATAATTAGAGGCCCTAAAGCTCTTCAATGCTGGAATATGAATGACCTTAAAGCTAAAGTCTGCATTTTCATTTCTCACTCACGATGGATTGAATTTTTAATATTAATTCAATATTTGACTACTACCTATCAACTTAATGAAAATTTACATAATTCCTTCTTCTGGTACTAAGTAAGTTTAACAACAAAACTTGTAGGAACTGGTTAACCTAAAGGAGTTGTAAGGTCGAAAGGGTTCCACTATTCCTGGTTCTTCCTTCTTACTCTAGCTTATTGTATTAGATAGGATAAGAACCATAGAGAGGCTACCTTTCCTTAATACGGATTCGAGGTGTATTTTGTGCATGAGGGATTTAGAAACCAAAAGCCACCCTTTTTTCCTAGGTGATTTCTTAAAGGACCTATGAGGTATGATTAAAACTAAGTGTTAATGGGACTGTAGGACCTACTTCTTTATTGACATGATTCAATGGATAATTTCAGGCAATAACCTGTCTAATTCCATCAAAACCGTCTATATAGTTTCCTAGCTACTTGTATCAAGGAAATTTTAAGAGAGATGAATTTCAGGTGATTTAAAAATAAACAGAGGAATATGGTGGAAGTCTAGAATTCTTTAGTTATGAAAATCCGAGAACAACTAATGGCTCTAAATGGTCTTAATGTTAATAGTAGTAGATGAACCCAATCGTGGGGACTACTCTGACTGCAAGCCTAATTTTCTCTTCCCTTTTGTATGTAAGAGAATACATAAGTGACGGATTACAAATTATTTAAAGTGGTACCTGAATTTGGTGAAGATTCTCTTTGGTAATATGCCGCGCATCTTAATTAAAGGCTGATTTTCTGTAATAGAATGGAACATCATTAGATTTGAATAGTAGGAACCCCAATCTTATATATGGAAGAAACTTACCTACCGAGTAATTCATTCGAATGGAGACCCCTTTGATTGAGAGAAAATTACTTCTCCACTAGGCGATTTGTCTCACTAACCATAAAAGAATGGGAGTGCTTCTTGGAGACTCCAAAGACTCACACACATGTTTCACTTTATGGCCACAATGTCCTTTTAATTAGATGAATTTTTCAATGCTAAAGTTCAAGTGTGTTTGAATTGACCTATTTTAGTGAATCTTACGATTGTAAAGGGTTTCAACTGTAATTCTCCAATCTTTCATCATAATGATATTTGGTTCACTTTCTCAAAAATAATAATTCAATATGAAGAGCATAATTCAATATCAAGAATAAAATAGATATTTCAAATCAAAGAAATATCCATACATAAAGATAATATAAATTTATTCTGACATATCATATAAAATGTAAGAAATACGAAAATGACAAAACAATCACTCCCCATAAATTTCATTACTCTCCTTGAATACTATCACTCCCTTAAATCTAACATCACCAAACTTTCTCCCCCTCTTTGGAATCATAAAAAAGAAATCCAAAAATACACAATGTAAAGTATCGTGTATCAAGTTAACTTGGTTAAAAGGATGAATTTGATCAAGATTGCCTAACATTCTCACTAGAAAGTGCTATTTAATATTTAAAACTTTAAAATAAAATATTAATTTTGATAGAGACATCTGTAATTATGTCTAATTTGAAAAATATCCATTTTTGGTATGATGCCTAAGTTGAAAATTTCAATTAAAACATCAAGGACAAGTTTTCACAAAGTTAGTGGTTGGAATTGCATCAAATAAAGGAATAATTGAAATATCCAATGATCAATTTCAAAAAAGATGTATAATTTTGAAAGCCCCAAAATACCAAAATTAAACAAAAAAGATGCATCGCTATAATTAAAAGGTAAGCAAACTTAACTTCTTTGAAAATTCAACTACGAAGGCATCAACCTAAAAAATATAGCTATTAATTAAGTAAAGATTGAAAAATTCCCTATTTTGAAACAAAATATTTTAGTTTGATGCAATTTTAATGAGAATTTTATAAAATGAGGAGTGATATTTTCAAGTAAAAGAGTGAATTGTATCGGGTTTTGGAGCGGATAAACATAAAATATGAGAATAAAGGAAAAGAGGCAAAGAAAAGACTAAACAAAGGAGTACTGATCGACCATATGACTCAACTGGTTTACCAGTATTGGTTTATTAAAGAGAAGGAAGAGTGAATAGTGGATATACAATGAGAAAATTGATTTGGCTTTAAAACATTATCTATTGGTCGACTAATGAAGTATATTGGTTGACTAGTATATATAAGTGATCAATAGAGGAGGGACCAAATCTTTGCATACTCAAGGGAAAAAAGGAAGTCTCGAATTCAGGGACATTTGTCGACCACTAAAGGATATTAGTTAACCAATGTATCTGCCTAGGCAACCAAACAAGTAATCAAATAAAGAATAAACTCTCTAAATAGGTAGAAAACATTATTTTTGGTTTCATTTGTTGAGATATTGGCCGACCAGTACGTTCTGGAAAACTAGCATACATCTTTATATCTCAAATTTAAACATGGGTTATACTAACATCAATCAAGAATTACCAAAAACCTTAAAAGAGTTTCTAAACACGGTCAACAAATGAGGTCTTTATCATATGGAATTTCCATCAAACACATCTAATTCTTTTTTCAATTAAGGAAAATCTTATTCTTATTTAATGATTTAAAGAAATAGTTGCCCAATATCTTCCACCTTCGACTTTTGCCCTTCTTTGGTAACTAACTTTTAGAAGACAGATTATGTTACCTTTGTCTCATACTCTCTCAGTATCTTCAACATGCCTTCTTTTCCAGTTTCACCAACTAACCCCCCCTCCCCCTCCCCCCACTATGGATGACTTTCCACCCCTTTCCCCTCATAGTTAGAACTAACATGACCCACCTCAACCTTAACCTCTAGCTCCTCCTTCTCCTCCATCATCCTTTAGAGGCTTAACATCCTCATCTGAACCTCCTCTTAGCTTGCCTAACCTAACAACTAAAAAGAGCTGGAAGCTAGAAATTAGAGAAGAATAAGATTTTTTTCTTACATGACTCAACCCCAAAGAAGAAGGAGACAAACTGGTTTTTTCCCCGGATATGGATACTTTGAAAGGTAGAACATGCAGTTTTTCTGGGAAAAGATACCTACATATCTGGCATTATTCAATTAGAAAAGTAAGGTCCTAATATACATGTAATTACTGAAAACAATCTCATTATGTTTAACTTTTACTCTAAGTCTCAAGCTCAAGAAGTAGTGGAAGAAGGCTTCTGGCATATCTCCAATTTTCCTTTTTTTCTCTAGCCATGGCAATATAGTTTCCAAGCAAAAGTTGCCAAAAATAAGGTAATTCCAGTATAAGTGAATCTTTACAACGTACCGCTTAAATATTGCACTATAAAAGGTCTTGCTCTGATTTCTAGCTACTTTGGTAAACTAATCTATATAGATGAAAATACATCAAAGAGAAAGAGAATTGGTTATGCTAGAATATATGTTAACATTGATACTTCTAAAGACTTACTGGATTTATTTCTGTAAAGAGGTTAGGAGTTGATGGAAAACTAATTGAAGAAAATGTATAGGTTAAATATCAATGGAAACCCTCATTGAAATCTTTAAGTAAAAGATGGATTCCAATAGGAAAAGTGTTTAGAAAGATGACTACAATGAACTTATGGGTTTAAATAAGGAAGATGGATACCGAGTCCTATTAATGGAACTATAGTCTTAGAGCAAACTCAAGCAGGAGTTTCAAAAGAGAAAAATCAGGTTGGAGATTCACAAGGGGAATCATATAATAAGGTAGATGAAGGAAATAAATTTGAGGATGATGATCATCCTTCGAATGATACATATAAGAAAAATTTGCTTTCAAAAGAATCCACTCTAATGGATACAAATTGCCACACTTCATCGTCTAATCATACACAAGAGGAAAGAGACCTAGACACTCAATTTCAAAGTGTAAAAAGAAGAAAGGCTAGCAGGAGTAGCATAGGTAAAAACTCCAAAGAAAACGCTTTTGATAAATGACCTTATTTTATAGAATGTTAGAGATATCAATTACCTTAATAAGCTCTCAGCTTTAAGGGAATTTGTCATTAAAGAAAATTCATGGATGTGCCTATGGAAACTGAAATCATATTGGAGAAATTCAAACTTCTTAATGGGTTGGGAGCAAAGTGTAGATTTATTTCAAACCACCAAGCTACTTTTTTGGAAGAATAATAATTGCCTACAACCTGAACATAATGGATGTGGAAATTTTGAATGTAGAAATGCAAGTGATGTATATGAGATGGCTATTTATTTAGGGATTATAGATCTTAAATCTTAGGGGAACACTTTTAAAAGGAGTAGTAAGCTGGCCTTGGTGTGGTCATTGAGCAAAAAATTAGACCGTGTACTGATTAATCAGCAATGGTTTACCTAATTTCCTAAAATTTTGCTTATTTTCTAAATCCCATTTTCTCTAACCACACTTCAATAAGGATTGGAAAATATTTTCCAAAAATAAAAATATAGATTTCTCTTTAGTTTTAATAACTTCCTTGCTGATATGGATGGTTTTCATGAGGCATTAAGGAAATGAATGAAGTATGATGTTGCATGTACTTTACAATTCATGTGTCCAAAAATTAAAGGTCATCAAGTCTGAGTTGAAGCTTTTTGTAACATCACATTTCCCATACTAAGGGTTAAAACCCTAAGATACAGTATGTGTGAGATCAATGATAGACTAAGAAAAATGCATCTCATGCTCATGCATATTGTTAGCATACACACGTGTGAATTTAAAATTTGCAGACATTAAAAAAAACTGTACCTTACAATTTCTGGGTATAATTGATCTATAAATATGATTATATTTAGAATTGTGGATTATATGTGTGAAAAATTGAATTAAAGTGTTAAGGAAATTAAAGTGTTAAAAGGTATTTTCAGAAGATCACTTAAAGGTATAAGACCATAAGCTTATAAGGAAGGGCAAAATGGACAGTTTAGACTCATTAAGGGCATAAAAGGAGGAAGAAAAGAGTGTCTTGCATTTTAAGGAGGGGAAAACGTGAATTTAGAGAGAAGAACAAAAATAGAAGAGAGAAAGAAGAGAGTTTCAGTGGAGAAGAGAGAAAACAGAGAAAATATGCTAGGTTTCGATTTTTCTTAGCCTTCAAGAGAGATTTTGAGGTTGTTCAAGAAGGGAAAAAGGTAGAGGAAGAGAAGCGCTTCCATTTGAGCTAAAGATCTCTTCATTTGGTAAAAAACCAAGGTAAGATCATTTCGAATCTTTTGGATTTTTGGAAGGATTTTAGTTGATAGAGTTTAGAAAATGCATGGGTTTAAGTATTCTAGAATCAATTTTAGTGATTTTGCATTGTGGGATTTTAAATTGGATTCCTATTGAATGGAGTTTTGCCATTGATGAAGGAAATCAAGAAAAGGTAAGAGGAGCAAGAGAAGAGGCATTTTGAGCAAGTCTTTAAGTAAGGGAATCAAGGTGGGCACATGTTTATAGTATAGTAAATAAGCCACTAATGTTTTCTTTGAATCAAAGAAGTTTAATGATTTCAATTTCATCATAAGTGTTGCATTTATTGCTTCTTGAATGAATTGTTGATATATATATATATGAGATGTTATGGAAAAGAAAGATAAGAATTATGAATGATGAGACTTGGTTGAATGTGATGAGTCAAATGAGTTGAGATTTGAGAGTTTAAGGAAATCAATTTAGTAGTTGAAATGTTAAGAAGTGATATTGTATTTGAGGAAGTGAAAATGGGACAGCTACATTGATTTGTAATTTTGATCCCATTAGAGGAAAAATATCTTTTTTAGGTCTTTATGGAAGTTGTAGATCTAGAAGATCTCTTCAAAACGGTCTTTGAATTACCCTAATCTGACGTCCCTAGTGAAAGTTATGCAAATTGCCCCAAAGTAGGCACAGTATGATTAAGGACATAATCATAGTCTTTCATAGAGGTAAAATTTTTGTTCTGATTTCAGGGGAAATTCTTGAATGATTTATGCTAAATTAGATAACGTTATCTTCATAAAAGTTGTATATCTTTCTTTTATCTTTCCAACGATATATAGTATGTAATTTTTGGATATCGGAGCAAAGAGATATAATTATTATAAGTGGTGATGCATCTTTGACCAATCTTCTGACCAAGCTTTCGTTTGATGCTTGTTGGACCAAGCCTTCTTTTGATGCTCCTTTAACCACTCATCTAACCAAGCTTTTGTCTGATGCTTCTTGACCATTTGTCTGATGCATCTTTGACCATTCGTCTGACTAAGCTTTCGTCTGAAGCTTCTTTGACCATTTGTCTGATGCATCTTAGACCAAGCCTTTGTCCTATTCATCTTAGACTGACTTCTTTCGTCTTATCCATCTACCTTTTCAAAAATTTGGGATTTTGGCCCTCTAGATAGCTAAATCTCTCTTAAAAGTCTTCACAAAAGTTGTAGATATTGAAGTCCTTTTTGAAACCGTCCTAAGACGATCTTAATCTAATATCTCTAGTGAAAGGTATGCTAATTATCCCGAGATAGGTACAACATGATTGAGGATATAAGCATGTTTGATTCTTTTGGCCATAACGTCATAACCCGACCTCCGAATGAAGTGATTATTGAAGCAATAGATTCCTAACACATTTTTTCTATCTCTTTATAAAAATTGGTAGCTTTATGAATTGATTTGAAAAAGTTTGGTTGAATGAAATTGAGGGAATCTGTTGAAATAGTATGAACTGGTATGATTTGACTGAACATGCTTTGGTATTTCAGTTATATCTTAATCTTTAGTCATCCAAATGAGATAAGTTTTGATTTGGAGTAAGCTAGAGAAATAGTGCTACAAATGACATGAAGAAGTCGAATTTTGATACAGTCTCTAAGACATTCAATTTTTGGATGGAAATTGAATATAGTGCACTATTTCAGTATAAGAACAGTAGAACCGAAATTCAGTTTTTCGAAAAATTGACCCAAAATTCAGTTTTTGGAAAAATATAAAAGTGATTCAATGAGTTATGAATTGTGATTTCAATGGTTATATTGAGATATAAACCTAAGTATAAATTATACTTAGGCGAGTTTCGAGATAGAATGGATTATGTGATGAGGATAAAAGAAAATGCCCGGGATTGTTATGAATACACGTTGTACGTATTTCATTGCATACATGTGCATTATTAAACACTTATAATTGTGCAAATTGTGATATGTGTATGTTTTGCACGATATAGAAGAACATATAGAGCGCCATCCCTCAGACGCTACCGGGACTTCGAGCCAATAGCTTCTGGAGCAAATGGTGAGTAGACGGAGATGGTCTTATTTTATCGTTTGTTTTTTTATTTTATGAATTAAATTATTATGCAATGTGAATGTGTTGGTTCCGGACAATATATGTCCGAGGAGTTTGATAAATGTGAGAACATTGAAGTACTCCTTGTATGTGAATTTGATTGAAATAAGTGTACATAATTTGATTGTTAAATGCCAGACCACGGTCTGATGATAAATGTGTTCTGAATGTGCATTTGCACTAAATGAAAATGTGATTCTCAACTCTAATGTTGAATGCCGGAATAAGGTCCGATGATATGCGAATGTGATTGAATGAGAATATGCAAATGTGACTGATGCATTTCATTACATGAATGCATGAAAGATAAAGGTAGTTGTGATCAGAGCAGCCACCGAAAAAGAGCTTAAAGCTTAGATGTGAAAAAGAGCTTAAAGCTCAGAATGTGAAAAAGAGCCTGGAGCTCAGAAAGTGATTAAGAGCCAAAGGCTCACTATATAAAATGAGCCCGATATCTCCAATAGATATGGGACAGTTATTAATGAGCTTGGTATCTACAATGGATACAGGTCAGTTATAGGCACTCGGTCACAATAATAACAAATTGAAAGTGAGTCTCATAAACATTGCATATGTATGCGATATGTATGATTTAAATAGTTTGAATGAATTTTGAGTATGAAATATGTCCGGAATGAATGTGAATTTATGAATTTTATGTGTTATGTGATTGAGTGAACCATCGATGATGGTCACTTACTGAGTTCGCAAAACTCATCCAAAATTTGTAATTATTTTTCAGGCTCTGAAGTGTACCCCGTTAGACAAACGAGAGTATACCTACTGCTTTCAAGTAAGGGATAGAGGTCAGGATCAGTTCACGTCTGCATTTATTTTGTCATTTTTGTATCCAATTGTATGTTTCGAAATTTCTGTAAATTGTATACGCAAATATTTCTGTATGCAATGACTTTCCGAATTGGAAATGCTGTAAACAAGTTTGATTAATGAGTGTAGTAACACTCTTGAATGAAATGGTTTATGAAAAGAAAGGGCCCAATTGATTATTGATTTCCGCATATGTGTATGTTAAATGTGGAAAAAAAAATTGTACTGAGTTTTTCAAGAGTCTGACCATTCTAGCATGCCACCCTTTCCAGGCACGGACTCGGATATCACTCAGGATGTCGGGTACGTGTCTCGAGAGGGTGGGGTGTTACACAGTAAGTGTTCAATAACATTGTTATAACATAGTACTATACCTAACCCATGTTCCACCTTAGACCAATGTATTTCATTGGAGAATTTATGGCATGATCAAGCATGCCTAAACTATGGGCATATGTCTTTCAAAATAGCCTATATATAGACTTGTGTTCATGTCTTCAAATATCATATTCTAAAGATAAACATTTTTATTTGTGATAGAGGACCTACTAACCTAATACAATCTTAACACAATGTCATGTTACAGACTTATATTTTTAGTTATTCTTATTAAAAAATTCAAAGAGAGGTGTTAAACAATACTGTGAGGTAACATAAACCCATGTTTATTCCATATTAGTGTTAAAGTTTATGAAAATTCTAAGGTTTTATGTTATAAAAGGAAGAAGAAAGATAGGAGTCAGATGAAGAGAAAAGAAGAGTGTAATTAAAGTGTTTTGGGACAATAAAGGGCGAAATTTAGAGAAAAATTCAAGATTTCATCAAGATTAGATAAAGAAATTAATATTTCAAGATCCATAAGAATGAGTTCTTGTTTTTTGCTTTCTTTCTTATTTAATATTGGTTTCCTTATTTCTAGTACGTACTAAATCCCTATTAAAGTAAGGGAAGTGGTTTACAACAAAAATGACATACGGTAACAGGTGATAAGTGTTATTAAATATGAATGGTAACACTAATGAGTATGCTATGA
>JAOTBA010000008.1:14000265-14014654 GCA_025629845.1 Erythroxylum squamatum | reverse complement strand
GAAGAGTTTATAAGGAATCATGTGTAAGTCTGAGGGTTTCGGATTAGGTAGTTGGGTCTCGGTAACGGGTCCCAACAGACAGGGCCCTATTAAAAATTAAAACAATAGGACTTTATTAGACGATAGTAGCCTGTTAAATGACAGGAGCTTGCTAAAGTATAAGTTATATTGAAGGCAATAAAAAAGGAAGCGCCTGTTAAAATAAAAGGAACCATCAACAGGTTGAAAACAGAAAGAACCTATTATAAAAGTGAAGGAGCCTTTTATTGAAATGAACATACACATAATATAATGCGGAAATATAAAAGATAAGGATGGAGAGAGAAGAAGGATGCAGTCGATTTATACTGATTCAGCTTACAACCCAAGCCTACGTCCAGTCCCAAGTATCCAACTTGAGTGTTTCATTATAAAATCAAGTAGTAATTTGATGAGTCTCTTTAAGCTCGTGAGTATATATTTTTCAAGGTTCTCCAACTTTCCACATTTGAAGTATCTAACAAGCTTTTAAAAGCTCACAGAGAAATAAAATGTAGAATCAAAATTTTTTCCTCTTAATAGAGTGGTTTCACTTTCTAAGGCACAATAAGAATGATATGACTCTTAAGAATATAGATGTTGCTTAAATGTTTTGGAAGTCTATATATGCTCGTTGCTTTAAATGTTATCGCTCTTTCTTAAATAGTTAATTTCTTCAATTAGTCGTTGCTTCACTTGCATCTTTAGTCAACTAGATGGATTTAAATCTGAATAACTTCGATGTCATCTTTGCTAAAAATCTTCCAGTAATCGCGGCGCTAATATACAACCTTCATAATTAGTAGGATCCTTTTGGATAAACCATTTCTAATAAGATAAGTTCATAAAGAAGGTTCCTACAAGAAAGGAAGTATAATTCTTATGATTTTATTTCCTTTTAAGAATAAACCCATTAGCAATAAAAGTAAATAAGTCCAATTTTAATTTTGAAATATTATGTAGTTAACATCAAAATCATTAATAACAAATCTTGAGCTAACAATCTCCCCCCTTTTTTATGATGACAAGCAATAATAGATATATTTTCAAATATTCAAAGAGATAATAAATGATTTCAAAAGATACTTGTGACTTTTATTTGTTTAGACATAATTAGAAGGAGCCTGTCTCGTAAGAAAGGAACCTATCATTTATATATCACAAATTTTCACAAGTTCAACAGCAGAATCAATCACATATATAATTGAGGCAGCATTGAGAAATATGTTTAGCAACGTTGAGAAATAGGCATTATATCATCATATACGCAAAAAAAATCAACATAAACTCTCCCCCTTTGTCATTATAAAAAATAATAAAGTATAGGGAGGAAGTAAAATAAAAAAGAATGAAATAGAGGACAAAAGTAAATAATGTATCAAACAAAATCATTAGTATAAATAAGCCAAGCCAAAAAAAAAGCAACAGAGTTATTGAAGAGATTCAAGGATTCTTCTTAGCGAAATCTGCATGTCAAGAAGTTGTTTCTGCATACTATCTATTTGTTCTCACATTTGTTCTTCAATGGCTAGAATATCTTTCAGTTTTTGTTGAAGATTTGCACAATTTTCATTCTAAGGAGAGATAGAAGTTTGTTGGTCTAGAGCGGGATCTAAGTTTTCTGCTACTCTTTAAGATCTTTGATCTACTCAGACATTGTTTTGCAATCTGTATCCAAATTCATAGGGAATAGAAAGGTGAAACTTAGTCGATGCATACCAATTCAAATTTGCAAAAGGAACACCATAATGGTTGAAAATCTTAGTGAGCAACATTCCATAAGGTAGGCAACTGATGGTATTCTTATGATTCCCCTTATCCACCACGAACCTCAAGATCATAGCTGGAAGATTCATTTTGTTCCCTTTTAGCATAAGTGTCCGACAGGCTGCACATTTCAACTGAGCTGCTCCTAGGAAAAATTTAAGTATCTGAAAGCGATGCAAAACATCGTGGTATTAAATCTAATTTTTTGCTCCAGGATCTCCTGTCTTAGGTGTTTTCAGCATGAAGGCAGATGGATTGACAACTTCAACTAACTCTATATTGTCAACATCCCACTTATGACTGGGAATATTAATTCTCCCTATAGGTGCTACTTCCAGTATATCTCCTAAAATTTTCTCAGAAATAAAAATTTCACATTCATGCGCCCATGAGACAATAGTTAGTTTTCTAATTATTTCTTCCTTTTTCATATGAGTGTAGAATATCTTGACTAGCTCTTTGCATACTGTCTCATTTAATTTCAAAAAATTTTCCTAACCAATGGCAATAAAGTAAGGAGGGATAGGTATACCTATGTCATCAAACATCATGAGAGGCAAAATATGCCTTGCCCACCTTTCTTTTCTTGTACTACATTTTTTAGTGAACTTCTGCTTCTGTTAATTGAAACATTTTTGGTGATATTAATGTCTTTCCTTTTTGTGCAACTATTTTTATCTTCTTTTCCCTTTTTTCTTTAGGAATCATTGATAAATCAAATTATTCATATATGATTTTGGGATAAATTGGAACTCATTTGACTTATCTTGATGTGAATTTTGGGCATAAGGCATAACTTTGACTGTGGATGTCAGATTAAGGTCATTTAAGTACACTTTCAAAGAGGAATCCGAGTTCTACAACTTCTGTGAAGACTCCAAGAAGAGATTTTGTCATCTAAAGGGTCAATATGGCACGATTTTATAAAGGCCTAAGGTTTGTCCGTTTAACGGACATAATGTCCATTAAACGAACATCGCCTTGTCTATTCCACTCCAAAGACCCGGGAAGGTCCACTCAACGGACATAATGTCCACTTAACAGACATTGTCTATCCAAACACTCCAAGGACCCGAGAAGGTCCGTTAAATGGACATACAGTCCGCTTAACAGACTTTTTCAACCCAAGGATGCTCTATCTTCCCTTGTTTAGCACAAACTAAGTTTTTTTGAACCCAAGACAATATAAATACTGATTTTTATGACCTAAAAAGAGGGCTAGACACTGAAAACGAGGCTGCAGCATAAAGAGGTACCCAAAAGAAGAAAAGAGGAAGGAATCAAGCATTGAAAGCAACCTTATTTTGTGTTCTTTCTACCTTCTCTCTCTACTCTTTCTTGGATGTTGATTGTCTTTATGTGTATAGATTCTATTATCATGTTCTGGAACTAAAACCCATTTAGGGTGAGGGATGTAGCCTATTTGGGGAATGGATTTGTATTTTATAGATTGAACAGTGTTGAATGAAAGTTCTTGGGTTATGTTTATCTTTCTTGCCTTTCACTGTTGTCTCTATGCTTGATCACCATAGATGCAATCTTAGGAATCATATGATGAATTGAGAGGTGAAGTATAATTTATGCACTAGGAAGATAAACACATTAGATTTAGAGATAGAAATGTCCTAAACTAGTGTGATAACTTATGGTAGCTTGTTCTTAATGAATTTGACTAGTTAGATTTCACATTGAGAGATGGTAATCAACAAGTTGGGTGTTCTTATATGTCTTGAGAGAGAATATGAGTAAAGTTGTGCAATTGTTTTTATAACCTGACATTCAATCAATTTCATAATTTATTGATTAATCCCTTAAATTGGTGAACTCTAAAGCCTTAAGTTCAAATCATCAAACTTCCCCTGCTTGTTTATTTCCGGTCTTCACAATTTAATGTCTACTCAAATCCAACCATCTTTTAAGTTTCTTGTCATTTTCGTTCAAGTAATTAGGATTAATTCAGTAGTGAGTATCTTAGTCCTTGTGGGAGACGACCTTGGAATACTCTATTTGTAAGTACTAGGAATGACTCTGTGCATTTACAGATTGTATCGACCAAGTTTTTGGCGCCGTTGCTGGGGACTATTTATATTTGCTACCATTAATTCTAGTTATTTTTTTTATTACCTTAAGTTTTCTTTCATAAATTAATTTGAACCCTTTCTCTTTGTTTGATTTTAGGGGCTGCATGCACTTAAGGCACTCAAGAAATTTGAATAACGATCAGCTGATTGAGTTAAATCTTGAGATTGAAAGCACTTATAGAAGGAACAACGCTCAAAGAAGAAGAGAGATGGCCAACAAAATCTGATTCTACATGAGGAACAAGATATGGGGAATGAACAATTCCATGAAGGAAATCAAGCTGAACCATGTTAATCCTGCAGTAAAAAGAATTCAAGATTATCAAATGCCATTTATTGCTAGCAACCCCTCCTACATTCGATTGACTGAGGCAGCAAGGAATTATGAGCTAAACTAGATTCATCTATCGATATTGCCACAATTTAATGGGATGCCAAGTGAAGATGCTCTAGCCTTCATGAGAGATTTCTATGCGACATTTCAAACTCTTCCATTGTATGGATTGTCTAAAGATGAGTTAAGGCTAAGGTGTTTTCCCTATTGCATGAAGGGATTAGCAAGAAATTGGTTATTAAGTTTGGAGGTAGATTCCATCGATACTTGGGACAAGGTAATGAAGACTTTCATGATGAAGTGGTACCCAGCCCATAAAACTCTTGAACTCAGGAAGATGATACATTGGTTCTCGCAGAAAGAAGGAGAAAAATTTCATGAAGCATGGGAGTGATTTAATGATCTCCTTAACCAATGCCCCCACCATGGATTTGATACATACTCGTTGACCCAGTTCTTCTACTACATTCTCACTGATCACATTCAAACTTTGGTGGATTTGAACACTGGTGCGAATATTAGTAACCTAATTTCCTAAGAATTATGGAATATTTTCAAAAAGGTGGCGGAGAATTCACATTGTAAGGTGACTAGGAGCAAAGCTGCGACTCTTAATGAAGTGGGGTCTAAACCTAACATGGCTTACCAAGTTACTGAGATCAATAAAAAGTTGAACATGTTGATGAACGACAACAAGTCTAGTAAGGATCGTTGCACTCTCTATGGTAGATTTGGGCATACATCAGCTGGTTGTATGAACATTGAGGCAACAATGACAGAGGAAGAAATGAACTATGTGAACAATGGTAGATAAAGTCAGAGATTTGATCCCTTCTCGAACACCTGCAATGAAGGTTTGAAGTTTCATCCAAGCTTTTCATGGAAAATTCCAGGGGCTATAAAACCAATGGGACCACTTGGGTTCCAAGCACAACCAAAATCGCAATATTCACCTCCTTCATCTTCTGCATAACAACAATTCCCTTCCCCTTGGAAGAAAAAAGTAGATAGCCTTGAAGATATGTTTACTCAACTTATGAGTAAGATGGATCAAAGTGCTCAAGCTAGCTCTCAAGCCATGAATAGAATAAAGTAGAACATTCAGTTCAACGAAGCTGCCATTAGAAATTTAGAGGTGCAAATTAGTCAAGTGGCAAAAGAGGTGAGTGAAAGGGGTAATGGGAAACTGCCTAGCAATACCCAAGTAAATCTGAAACAAGATTGTATGGCAGTCATTCTAAGGAGTGGTAAGGTGGTAGAAGGTGTGGTTGTTGAAAAGAAGGAAGTTAAAGAAAATGAAGCAAAGGATGCTGAAAGTGTGAATTTGGGTGAGAATAAAGAGCCAAAAGAAACCACACTAACAAAAGAGTCTTTACCAATTTCAGAATTTTCCTTTATACCACCCATACCATACCCTCAAAGAGTTAAGAAGAAGCATGATGACTCCAAATTTTAGAAATTATTCCTTGACCTTTTTAAGAAGACCCAAATCAACATCACTTTTATTGAAGCCCTTGCTGAGATGCCTGCTTATACCAAGTTCTTGAAGGAAATCATCTCCAACGAAAAGAAGCTTGATAATTTTGCTACGGTAGCGTTAACTGAGGAGTGTAGTTCTATCTTACAGAATAAACTACCCCCTAAGTTAAAGGATCTAGGGAGTTTCACTATTCCTTGCCACTTTGGTGAATCTAACGTTTTTCAATGCTTATATGACCTAGGTGCCAGCATTAATCTTATCCCTTTGTCTCTTTATAATAGGTTTGGAATTGGTGAACTCAAACCAACTATAATTTCATTGCAACTCGCTGATAGATCAATTCGTTACCCTATTGGTGTAGTTGAGGAACTACTAGTGAAAGTTGGTAAGCTTATAATTCCAACTGATTTTGTTGTGCTTGAGATGGATTTTGATATGCAGGTTCCAATAATTTTAGGAAGACCATTTTTAGCCATTGGGGGAGAATTGATTGATGTTCCTAATGGTAAGTTGACCTTGAGGGTTGGTGATGAGGAAGAGGTGTTTAACATTTTTAAGGTTTTAAGGGGTCCCTCTTTCGATGAAGTCACCTATAGGACAAATGCTATTGATTCTCTTACATTTGAGTATGTTCCTAAATTGATGTATGATGATGCCTTAGAAGCATGCTTAGCTTTAGGAATTGATGAGAATAAATTGGATAATGAGCTAGTAGACTATGCATAGAGATTGCAAGGTAATGGTTTTAGGTATAGACCCCAAATTGAAGAATTGAGCCCTCTTAAACCTAAATTGTTACCTTCCATATTGAGCCCACCAAAACCTAAATTAAAACGGCTTCCGATTCATTTGAGATATGCATTCTTGGGAGAATCAAATACATATCTAGTTATTATTTCTTCTTCTTTGGATTCAAGAAAAGAAGTTACTAAGGGTGTTACATGAACATAAATTGGCCATTGCTTGAAATATTGCTGACATAAAGGGAATTAGCCCTTCTATTTTTGTTCACAGAATTTTAATAGAGGAAAACCACGAACCTAGTGTGGAAAATCAGAGGAGACTTAATCCTAATATGAAGGAAGTTGTGCGATCTGAGGTACTCAAATTACTTGATGTAGGAATTATCTACCCTACTTTTGATAGCTCTTGAATAAGTCCTATGCAGGTGGTGCCAAAGAAAGGTGGCATGACTGTCATATCTAATGATAGTACTAAGTTAATTTCCACTAGGGTTGTGACAGGGTGGAGGGTTTGTATAGATTATAGAAAATTAAATGCAGCAACTAGGAAAGATCACTTCCCTCTTCCCTTTATTGATCAAATATTGGAAAGAATAGCGGGGCATGATTATTATTGTTTTTAAATGGTTATTCAAGATATAACCAAATCCTAATAGCCCCGGAGGATCAAGAGAAAACCACTTTCATTTGTCCATACAGTACATTTGCGTATCGTAGGATGCCCTTTGTTTTATGCAATGCTCCTGCCACTTTCCAACATTGCATGATGTCAATATTCTCTGACATGGTGGAGAATATAATTGAGGTATTTATGGATGACTTTTCTATTTTTGGTTCTTCTTTTGATGCATGTTTGTTCAATCTAGAACAGGTTCTATAGAGGTGTGAAGAAACCAATCTCGTGCTGAATTGGAAAAAGTGTCATTTCATGGTACAAGAAGGAATCGTCCTAGGCCTCAAAATTTCTAATAATGGAATAAAGGTGGATTCAGAAAAAATTGAAGTCATCAATAAGCTACCAACCCCCAATTCGGTTAGAGTAATAAGGAGTTTTTTTGGGCATACAAGGTTCTATCGCATATTTATTAAAGATTTTTCCAAGATTTCTAAACCCTTATGTGCTTTGTTGAAAAAGGAAGTTCCTTATGAATTTACTAATGAATGTCTTGATGCTTTCAACAGGTTGAAAAAGGAACTTACCTCAGCTCCTATAATGGCCACACTGAATTAGGCTCTCCCATTTGAGCTAATGTGTGATGCTAGTGATTATGCACTTGGGGTTGTCTTAGGACAAATACAGGATAGTCTTAGGACTATAGAGAAATAATTGCTAGCAATAGTTTTTGCATTCGATAAATTTAGATCTTATCTTGTTGGGTCCAAAGTCATTGTTTACACTGGCCATTCTGCCCTGAAATATCTGCTTACAAAGAAAGATGCAAAACCAAGGTTAATTAGATGGATTTTACTCTTGCAGGAATTTGATTTGGAAATTAGAGATAAGAAGGGATCCGAAAATTTGGTGGCTGATCATCTCTCACGACTTAAGCAAGGTGACAAGCTGGGAGTTGAACCGATTAATGATGCCTTTCCTGATGAGAATCTGTGGTCTGTTAAGGAAAATGTTCCCTGATTTACCGATCATTTTAATTTTTTGGTGTCCAATATTATTCTTGGTGATTATTCATACCATAAGAGAAGGAAATTCTTATATGAGGTAAGGAACTAATTATGGGAAGAACTGTTGCTCTTTAGAAGGTGTGCTAATGGGGTAATTAGAAGATGCATACCTGATGAGGAGATGCGGTCTATGTTGCATCATTGCCATGCTTCTCTTTACAGCGTACAAAAGTTCAAGGATGCTAGAACTTTTGTCATAACATGTGATAAATGTCAAAGAACAAGAAACATTAGTAGAAAGCATGAGATGTCTCAATCATGAATTTTAGAAGTTGAACTCTTTGATATATGGGATCTGGACTTTATAAGATCGCTTCTAGTATCCTTTGGAAATGAATACATCCTTGTAGCAGTCGATTATGTATTCAAAAGTCTCAGCTTTGTTAAACAACACTGGAGCTAGTGTTGTCAAATCCATCAAGAAGAAGATTTGGTGTTCCAAGGGCTATAATTAGTGACAATGGGGTACATTTTTAGAATCATCAGTTCAAAACTCTATTGGAAAAATATGGGTGTCATTTTAAATTTGGAACCACTTACCACCCTTAAACCAGTGGACAAGTTGAGGTATCTAACAGGGAAAATCAAGCAAAGTTTGGAGAAAACTGTGAATAGCTCAAGAAAGGATTGGGCATTGAAGCTTGATGCTATTTGGGTGTACAAGATAGCATACAAGACTTCTTTGGGCATGTCTCCATATAGATTAGTCTTTGTGAAATCTTGCCATCTTCCGATTGAAATTGAGCACAAGGCATTATGGGCGATCCGGAAGTTGAACTATGATCTTAAAGAAGCTGGACAAAGGAGAATGATGGAGTTGAATGAGTTAGATGAATTTCGCCTAGATGCTTTTGAGATTGCTCGAATATACAAGTAGAGAACCAAGGCTTTCCACGACAAACATATCCTTTGGGAAGAATTTAAACCTAGTCAAAAGGTTTTGTTATTTAACTCTCATTTGAAATTAATTCCAGGGAAATTACGATCAAGATGATCTGGACCTTTCTTGGTGACAAAGGTATACCCACATGGAGCTGTGGAGATTACAAGGGATGATCAATAACCCTTTGTAGTCAATGGACAATGACTCCAGCACTATTTTGAGGGAGAAATGGTTGGATTTATCTCACCATCACATTCAAAAATTGACATCATGATGACCGAGTCTAGCTGAGGACATTAAATTTAGCGCTTGTTAGGAGGCAATCTAATTGTTTCTAACTCTCTTTGTTATTTTATTAATTTCATTTTTATCATATCTTCTTATTCTAGTTTGTTGTGTGTTGCATAGGGCTAGTTTTTATGAGATATCTCAATGACACCTCCTCTTAGCATGAGAAATAGTGTGATTATGAATCTTCAATCCTAGAGGTAAGATCCATGTTAAGTGTGGGGGAGGTAAGTAGCAATGTCTCTATGTTTTCTTTAATCTCTTCATTTTTACAATTCATACATCATGCATATAGTCCTATGATATCATTGAGTGGGTAGAAGGGATAAAAGAAGAGCGAACAAGGTGAGAAAATTTTTAATTAACCGAGAAAGTCCGTTTAATGGACTCACAGACTCAACATAATGGAAAAAGACCCGAGAAGGTCCATTTAGCAGACATTATGTCTGCTTAACGGACCTACATCTTCATTACAACCTAAGAGACCTGTAAAGGTCCACTAAACGGACATGGCCTGTGTTCAGAATTAGATTACCCTGTTCTCTTCCCTTTTTCCTACATTTTCTCTCTAACCTAGCTGCCACCCCTGCATTCTCTCCTTCCTTCATTCATCATCTCTGAGTGTCTCTAACTCTTACTGAGAAGAGCAAGGCTCAAATGAGCTATTTATAGGCATCTCTAGATGACTAAGTTAGAATTCTAATAGAACTCTATTAGCTAAGATCACAATCTTATCCTTAGCAGATTATATCATACAAACCACTAGATGACATCCTCATCTAATTAGGACTCTATCTAATAGGGTTAAGTTACTTCATAATAACAAGATAAAAGATTATGTTATCTAGGAATGATCTATCCATATCTACGAAGATCTCCTCTATGTTCAGATGATCCTTCCATATGATTTTTTCTATTAGAGTTGATGTTCATCCACTGTGATCTTATCCGTCATATCATCCAAGATCTTCTCATCTCTATCCGTTGATGATGAGTCATCTAAGCTAATAACATACTGGTCCGTCCAATGCTTTCTCATGCCAACTCTATTAGCCATGATCTGTCCATTTGAGCAGACAATATGTCCTTAGTCCTTCAAGAACATAGTCTTAGCCAAGTCAGCTTGAACAAGGTCCAAAACTCTACCAAAATTCATACCATGCTTGATCTACTTACTAAGTCACCTTACAACTCTCGCATATTCCTGTCATGCGTGTGATCTAGGTAACCTTATACTCGATGTCCATCTCAAGCCTTCTTTTGGTCTCACATCTGAATCTTACAACCCGTTGAAGATTTCTATCAATGTGCACCAAGCATGCTAACGCTTGACATTGCTCCTTTTTGTCCTTACCTCATCGCAAGTCTTTGTCTTGTTCCATTGTTCTGCATGTCAAATACTAGTTAAGGCTCGCCAATACTCGCATGATTCCGCTATCTCAAACTTTAGGATCTAACAGCCCTTTATAAAGATCAAGGTGAAAGTACGACAATGAAGACACAAACTGAACGTAGAATAACCAAGTATACAAACCCATAAATGATAACTTAGGAAAACCAAGTACACGCGGATTCATAAATAATAAGTTAGAATAACTAAGTACAAAAACCCATAAATTTTCCATTAGGGCAAATATGATACCAAAACTTGAATGCCTTCACCTGTATTCTTTTGCTTAAAAGATACAAAAACAAAAGGGGAACTATGGCCTAATTCCCAATTTTGCACTTACTTTTTTAATCACAGCGGTATCAGAGAACCACCTAATACTAATTGGTGATGAAGTCATCGTATTTCGCTCTACTTTCGGCTGTGTACTTGAGATTCTAACAAGTATTTTATTTGCCACCAAAATTCTGCTTCTTTAACCGCAAACAATTTCTTCAAACTACTGGACGCGGCGTCCCGTTGAATGCAAGCAAGCTAATTGATTGCGTTGAAACTACTTGGGAACGTAGTTCAAACGTAGCCTAAAGCAGCTTTGAGTTCTAATCCAAGTACTATAGGTCCTTTTAACTTGGTATCGCTTATATATACAAGGACCATCCAATCAATTTTTACGTTTGTCCTATAAGAAACAGAGACACATCATCGTCTAAGATGAGTCTGGCTACCAACTCTACTACCAATGACGTAGCTAGATGGGGCCCAGGGGGGTCCTTGGGCCCCTCAAAATTTTTTAAAAAATAAATATTATATATAGATATATATATAAAAATGATGTTATTTAAGAGTTGGGCCCCCCTAAAATTTAAAAAATTAAACATTGGGCCCTCCTACCTTACATGTCTGGCTACGTCCCTGTCTACTACTACAAATGGTGTTCAATTCCTACGCTGGAATTCTCCAATCCCTTACCTCTTTGGGGGTTTAGCTCTTTTGCTGCTACTCATTGCCGTGGCATTGATTATTCTTGTTTTTTCCTACAGAAGGTCATTGTCTAACTCTCGAAGACAGGCCAATCTAGAAAAAGATGTCGAACAAGTTGAAGTGAAAATTGATGTGGAGCCCCCGTTCGCTGTGATCATGGCCGGTGATGAACAGCCCACGTTCTTGGCAAAGCCAGCCTGCAATTGCCACAAGGAAACTAGTTCAGAGGCTTCAGTTTCAAACAAGAACTGAATTCTTTCTCTGGTGGATCCCTTTTTTTTTTGGTCCTCTGTAATTAGGGTTAGAGATGATCAACAAATTTTGTAGTACTAATTATTTTTTGTGTTTTAAGATTGCGGGAACATATGTAGAGACATGCTCGGTGCATGCTAGGTGCATGTACTTCAATTTTGTAGGTGACAAAGAAAAGTCTGCAATTTTTGCTATTCTCTTTTTCTTTAAGCTGTTATCCTATATTGATTTTTTATTTTACCTGAAAATTGTCATGTTCACAAATCTGCTCCTCTTTTCTTCCCACATAACTCTAAACGAAAAAAAAACCCAGAAAAGATCTGTTATAAGATGGACGAAAAGGGTAGGGTGCAGTGAGAATATATATGACAACGGTTTTTGGATATCAGCCGTTAAAGCTTTTCTGGCTGTAAGAAGCATGGTAGGTACAAAAGGTCTATTTGGGTTGATGAAGAAGATGAAAAGAAACACGCTTGCAGCGGACCACTCGGACTCAGGTCATTGTTGGCAAGGACTAGCTATCGTGGTGAACAAATTTTAGTAGGCTAATGTGTCGATGAATCCTTTTGCTGACCATAATCTGCAGACACATCAGATGATCGCTTTTAGCTGCAGAAATCTTTTCCCTTTACAATCCATGATTACTGTTGACTTGGAGTAATCTTACGTTACATTTCACATCCCCTAAAGAACTTAAGTGACGATAGATGGGATTAAAAATCTGCGATAAGAATATATCAGCCGTTTAGGAGGAGAGATGTGGTAACATGAAAACGTGTCCCTTTTTTACCATTCCACTGATGAGAATCAGAACAAATTCTCTCATTAGGCAATTAAACACCAAATAGCATGTTAAAGAGGAGATGGGTAGCAGCTGATTTGGCATCCTCTGCCTATTAATTTTATATATTGATCTTACGAGTTTGATGAATTCCTGTCCTCAACAAGAACTACTGTTTACGTTTTACTCTCTCCTTTTCTGTACCATTCCTACTGTTTTTCTGCACCATTCCTCCAGATTAACACAACTAGATGGAATGAAAAATGTGTTCAAAAAGTTAAGTGGGGTGGTGAACACTGTGGTTGACATAAAATGAAGTTTTAGTTGGTTGCTTGATTGCACAAGTAATACTAAAAAAAAAAGGTTTTTGAAAAGATGGACGTACTCGTGTTGGCTTTGCCGAGAATTGAGTAAAAGGAAAGACAACAGAGCAGCAAAGAATGTTGGGAGGGTGATAAGTAATTGTAAGTTATTAGTTAGTGCGCAAATGATCATCACAAGAAACATGTGATTAAGTGAATCCAAGTCACGTTGGCTTTCACAAGAAGAAGCTTCTCTTCTATTTTTATTACTGGTTATCATTACTTCCATATATAAGTTCTCTCCAAATTGACCAGAGAAGCAATTCCTTTTCTTTTTATTGAATAGTTGTTGTCTTTGAACAAATTCTGAAGTTGATGCTTCATTTCCTCAACACTTTCTCATCGAGTCCTTACCTTCCCATTTCTCTCTCTCTCTCTTTTTTTTTTTTTTTTGTTATCAAGTTGATTCAGTGACAAATTAACGAGCCAACCTCCCTTAAACTCTCTCCTCGCTGCCTTTCACGTGTGGATGTAAATTTTAGTAATTTGCAATTAGCCCCAAGGTGTGACCTGTGAACTTATTGTTCCTGCTTTAATAATTTCTCACCAACTTTGCCACTATACTTGTCTCATGAGTTATGGACCACCCAAGCTCAAGCATATTCCCATTTTATTAAGTTTCTTTCGTCTACAACAATAAGGTTCGAGCCATTGAATGCCAATAATCTTAAACAATTTCTTCATGAAAGTTGTATACAGATGTCGGAAAATGGAAATCATAGTATAATATTATATCATAATTTACCGAAATCAAATATTACAGTTATAATTTCCTCAATTGCTATATAAATATATAAATCCTATTACATTATTAACAACACACAATATAACCTCTTTTAATAATTTTTTATGAAATATATAATACGCACCCACGTCAACGAGGTGAAGTGAAATGCTTCCTTTTCATTCCTATTAAGTTTTAACGCACCAAAATCAATTGGTCCATTTATTTAAAAGTTCTTCTAAAATCCTAAGATTGTAAAGAACAATTATGAAGAAGGTAATGATGACGTAATTTTAGTACAACTCAAAAGGAAACCTACCACAAGTGACGCAAACTAGCACTACAAGAAAATTGTCAAATAACAACGGAAATATACCGACCGAATTGAAGTGGTATGGAAATAGAGACGGAATTGATTTTCGGTCGATGAAGTTGTCGGGAAGGGATTTTTTGGAGACGGAAAATTTCGGTCGGTATTGAATTAAAAAGGGGTCGGTAAAATTAAATTAAAACCGAGCTCCTCCCTCCTTTTCTGCTCCTCGCGCGCTCGTCTTCCTCCTTTCGGCCTGCAACTCCAGAATCGTCTTCTCCTCTCCTCCGGCGTCCTCCTCCGTTGCCGTCCGTG
>JAOTBA010000008.1:13972576-13992396 GCA_025629845.1 Erythroxylum squamatum | reverse complement strand
CGATCGACTGCTTTCTGGAATAAAAATTTGACTCGATCGGTACGTCATTACTGTAAACCGATCGCACTGCATTTGGATCGACCAACCGTTTTAGCACGCCACTTCCGCGAGCACGAGCTTGGACATCCCTCTCGATGTCGGGTTCGGGTCTACGGGAGTTGGGGCGCTACAGTCTTTTTGGAAAGCGATCGGATCTTTGTGAGGTAAACTTTCTACTGGCCTCGCTTGGACTATCGGTAATGGGAAAATGGCTAGCTTATAGACTGACAGATGATCGATCAATGAGCGTCCTCTGGCAGCATATGTGATTAGTGACATTCCAGAGAATACTTTCTCCAGCTAGTGAATGCTTTTGTGCAATCGGATGGGAGCTGGCATTGGCGTCGGTTTGAAGTATGGCTTCCTCCTAGGATCCTTATGAATCTAGCTTCGAGTCTGATTCCGCTTTCCTTAAACGGAAAGGATGAGCTTTATTGACGACATTCAGCTAATGGTCTATTCCTAATTAAGTCAGCATATGTCGTCTTAATGGAGGACGACGAGCCCCCTAGGACCAATGAGTGGACACGAATTTGGAAGTGGAAGGGTTCAAAGCGGATCAATTTTTTTCTTTGGTTAGCAGCCAAGGGCAAACTCCTTACATGATAGGAGTTAGCTCGTAGGCATGTGATTCCTGATACGCGTTGCCAACGTTGTGAGGAGGATATGGAGACATTAATTCATGCTTTACGGGATTGTCGATGGGCCAAATTGGTGTGGAACCAATTAGTGTCGGTGGATTTCTGGTTTGGATTTTTCTCTTTACCTCTTCAAGCTTGGCTATAGCAGCACAACTTGAGTAATAAATGATAAATGGAGCATTAGGGAGAAGGACGATTGGGATATTTATTTTGGGGTTGTAGTTTGGCATATATGGACTTGGCAGAACCTAAACCTTTTCCAACAACAGGACTCCATCCTGTCTGTATAAGTCAAAGACATTAGAACCATAGTTTATGAAATTAATCTCATTTATATGAAATGCTCCATTCAGTCAATTAATGTGCAGCACGATAGAGAGCAGCCATGGCAGCCTCCAGTGCATGGTTGTTGAAATTGAATGTGGATGAAGTTATTAACCTAACTACTGTGTTATCTACAGGGGGGTTGATGAGAGACCATAATGGTGCATATATTAGGGGCTTTGCTATGAATATAGGCAGGGGCTCTTTCAACCGAGCTTACAGATATTTTTTAAAGCCTACGGTTTGCATGGTGTCAGCCATTAATCAAATTCTCAATGGGGTAGATGTTCACAGCAATGGGCAGTTAATACATAGTGTTAAAAAGCTCAAATGTCGAGACTAGCAAGTAACCATCCAAAACGTGCCAAGGGAAGCTAACAGGTGTGCGGATTTTATTGCAAAGTATGCTTGTTATCTTATGCATGGCCCTCATGTTCTACTCTACCCTACGCTTGGGTTGGGTGAATTATTGTTGTGTGATAGTAAAATTCATCCTATGGGGGAGTAGTCACTAGGCTAGTTGCCTTTGTCTAAAAAAAGGATAAAGAAAATCTCACGTTCATTTATGCATATTTAGATGAATAAATATTTGAAATTTTTTTATGCAATTACTACCAAACAAGTTCAAGAGTAACAATTATGTGTAACTAATGAAAAAGGTACGAAGAAAATTTAAATAATACATATATCATATAAAAGGTTGTTAACTCTTTACATCCAAAAAAGCATTCCTACTTTGTACTTTTACTAATATTGGTTTGAAGTATCATATTGATTACAACAAGAACCAAGTTTGACCCTACTATTTAAATAATGAGATTGCAAGATGCTTTGATCCTTAAATTACCCGAAACATTCATTCCTAGTTACCTTTTATGAATGATCTTTCCATTTAACTCCAGAATCAAATTAGGGTTATTTGGTACATAAATTCTCTAAATCCATGGCATGCTTAAAAAAGGAATGATGCAACCAAAAATATATACCCTTATCTAGCATTGAGTACTACATGAAAAGACTTAGAAGGCGGTTGGTTCACATAAAGGATGGTAATAAGAGGAAGGAATGATTAACATTAACATTGATAGTAGTTGGTTTGTTTAAAATATTAAGAAATAAAAATTTGTTATATTTTAATTAATTAAGTAATTATATTTAATTAAGTATATTATATTTAATTACATTGTAATTAACTAATTAATTATATTTTAATTAATTAAGTAATTATATTTAATTAATTATATTTTATTTAATTACATTGTAATTAACTAATTAATTATATTTTAATTAATTAATTATATTTCAAATAATTACATTTTAATTAATTATATTTTAAATAATCACATTTTAATAAATTATATTGTAATTAATTACATTTTAATAAATTATATTGTAATTAATTACATTTTAATAAATTATATTTTATATTTTAATTAATTACATTTTAATTATATTTTAATTATATTTAATTTAAAAATTAAAAAATATTAGTGTTTGCGGGAATTAAAACCATTCCTCCCACATATGAGGGGTATGGACTATTACCTAAAACTGGGGTATGAAAAAACTACTTAATCAACCATAATAAATAACCAACTATTACCATTCATTCCATTCCTATTAATTTATTCTCATACCCCTAAACTAATCATCCTTTATTTTTGTTTAGCGGTTGTCATATAGTAAGTTGATACAAAGGTCACCTTGGGACTTGAACTTTCACCGAAGTTTATCGCCAACACTCTTTGCACGACAGTCTCACTTAGGTCTGCTTAAGCAAGACTCAGCCTTCAACGACCCTCGAAGTGTTTACCTTGCTCACTCGAAGAAACAATGCTACGAAAGTAAAAAGAAACAAAGGCAACAAGGAAAAACCATAGATACGGTAAAACTATCCTTTATATATTTTCCCTTAAAAGAATACAAGGAATGCTCTCTCTGATTAAATGAGAAGAGCAAAGCTCAAATTAGCTATATATAGGCTTTCTAACTTGGAAGCCAAGTTACATTCAGAATCTCACTAAAACTGAACTGCCTAAGATTGTGATAAGATCACGTCAATCCTTATCAGATTACATCACTTGGACCAATTAGATGACACCTCCATCTAAATAGGACTCTAACTGATAAGATAAGATGACACAAAAATAGAGTTTATATTCGACTAGGAAACTAGCATCTTTATCCTCGAAGATCTTTACTATCTTCAGATGTTTAGCTTCACTACAACTCTATCTCCCAGTTGTCGCCACATCATCCAAGATCTTCCCACGATCTCTATCCGTTGATGATGCAATGTTATCTCGCCAAAGCCCACATAGCACACTGGCCTGATCCAATGCTTCCCACAACAAATTCGCTAGTTGTGGTCCATTCATCCAAGCATGGGCCAAGTCTTTAGTCCATCAAGTCTTTAGCCTGGGTCGAGTCAATCTCCACAAGGTCCGAGACTCTACCAAAATTTGCACCATGTCCGATCCTACTCGCCCATGTTTGCCTTAGTGTTTTCACATGCCTCCCTCATTTGTGAATCCAGCTAACCTTCCTCCTAAGGCCCACCACAAAGGTCGCTGAGAAGTGCTCCGAAATTTAAGGGTCTAACAAACCACCCCCACCAGATGGATTTGATGTCCTCGTTGAATTAGTCTGAAGGTAGGCATTGACTTGGTGCTCGAATTGCCACAAGGTCATATCTTTCTCCCACGTACCTTCCGCGACAGGTTTACCTTTCCACTAAATTAAGAACTCGGTCTGACGGTTCTTCTTATGTTGACCTATTGTTCGATGATCTAAGATCTTCTCCACTTGATCCTCAAACTGTTTCCTCACAACCGGTGGAGCTCACTTCACCTGACTCCTATTTGGGTCTGATGTATCCTTATAGTAAAGCTTGAGAAAACTAACATGAAAAGTAGGATGTACTTTTAACCGCTCGGGTAACTTCAATCTGTATGCCACATTCCCCACTTTGTGTAGCACTTCAAACAGTCCATCGTACTTTGGCACTAAACCCCTTATGAACTTGCTTGCTCGAGATCTTCTTCCAAATTTATGGGTTTAGTTTCAACAGAACTTTATCTCCCACTTCAAATTCTAACAGACCGAAGATCCGCTTGCTTCTTCATCTGTTGAGAAGCTTTCCGAAGACTATCCCTCACCTCATCCAACAATTATTGCTTCTCCATCGCATACTTATATACCGCAGAACATTTGCCACCTGTCCTTTGTTGAGCAATCTCCAATGGTGTAAGAGGCTATTGTCCTAACACAATCTCAACGGGACTTTTCTCTGTAGCCAAAGATCTATGCAAGTTATAGCAAAACTGTGCAGTATCAAGTAAACTTAACCATTACGTTGACTTGTACTTACATAATGCCGTAGGTACTCCTTCAACAAACCGTTGATTCGTTCTATTTGGCCATCTGTTTGTGGGTGATTCACCATTGAAAACTTCAAATCGCAACCCATCAGATTAAAAAGGGACATCTAGAATTGGCTTGTAAATCTGGCATTTTGTTCGCTCATAATATCTGTTGGAACTCTGAAATACTTGACCACGTTCTTGTAGAACAGCTCGGCCGCAACATCCGAGGGACAAGTCACAGGAATTGGCACGAATATCGCATAATTGGAGAATCTGTCAACCACCACCATGATTGATGTCATGTTGTCCACCTTTGGAAACCAACTAATGAAATCCATTGAAATCGATATCCACGGTCTCTTGGGGTTGGATAAGGGTTGTAGCAAATCGACTTCCTTCTTTCTCTCTGTCTTATCCAACTGATACACGAGGCACGTCTTGACGTAACATTCCACGTCATTCTCTATCTTCGGCCAAAAGTAGGAACGAGATAGAAGCCAAGTTACATTCAAAATCCCACTAAAACTGAACTGTCTAAGATCGTGCCAAGATCACGTCTATCCATATCAGATTATATTACGTGGACCAATTAAATGACACCCTAATCTAAATAGAACTCTAACTGATAAGATAAGATAACAGAAAGATAAAGTTTACATTCGACTAGGAAACTAGCATCCTTATTCTCGAAAATCTCTACTATCTTCAGATGTTTAGTTCCACTGCAACTCTAACTCTCAATTGTCGTCACATCAGCCAAGATCTCCCCACGATCTCTATCCGCTGATGATGCAGTGTGATCTCGCTAAAACCCACATAGCACACTGGCCTGATCCATTGCTTCCCACAATAAGTCCGCTAGTCGTGACCCATTCATTCGAGCATAGGCCAAGTCCTTAGTCCATCAAGTCCTTAGCCTGAATTGAGTCAATCTTCACAAGGTCCGAGACTCTACCAAAATTCGCACCAAGTTCGATCTCACCCGCCTATGTTTGCCTTAGTATTTTCGCATGCCTCTCTCATGCGTGAATCCAGTTAACCTTTCTCCTAAGGCCTACCGTAAATGTTGCTGAGAAGTACTCCGAAATTTAAGGGTCTAATAACTATACAAAAAGAGTGTTTATGTATGAGGGGTGGCTTAATTAGTAGCGGAAGGTCCCTCCAATTCTTAGAAATTAGGAGTTTTATTTGAATTGAATAAAAAATTTATCGTCCATTTCAAAATTTTAAGTTATTGACGCAGAATATAATTTATTTGAAATCACTTGAACTTTTGTTATCATCATAGATACAAAATAAATGGTTCTAAGTGTGCCAACGTGTCATACTTGCAGTCGGCACCAATTTTAAGGTTATGGCCTTATGGGTTAACATCCTATCGTGTCCGTCTCCATTAAGGAACCGTGACCTTCTCCGATATAACAACAGATGAATGCCTTTAGAACTGTTAACTACAGTTAATTGCATTGTCCCACAATTATTTGGATACCATTGGCGCCGACAGTCAAATCCCAAAGAGGATCACCATTGCGTAGAAATTGCTACGCAACAAGTCCAAAACGAAGTAAGATAATGATAATTTCGTTGTCCTAGGTTTCTTGAAACAATATTGTGATCAGTAGTTATTAGTAATATCGATTTGGAGATAGTGTCTCCAACCAATATCTTGACTCCTTATCCACAGAGGAAATTGAGAAAGGAGATGATCTTTAAAAGGAAATAATTGCTCCTCTTGTCTCCAGATAGACACTACAGTGAAAGGACACAACAACAATACCTCTTCTGCTGTTAGAGATACATATAAAGTCGTATATAATCGAGAGACTCTTAAGGATTTATTTTCCTTTGTTTCTGCCTGGGCACATAAGGACACATTTGGGACATATCCAACTTATCAACTGAAATAAAGATTAAAAATAAATGATGAGGGGCACTAGTATTTAAATGAATTAGCCATTAGAAGAATTCATATAATAAACCATAGAACACGTTGAGCATCTACTAAGGCATAAAGAATCTTTTTGAGCTCACGGTCATGGTAATAATCCAAAATCAACTCAAAAGTCAAAACTCAACTCTATAAACTCCATGAAACCCCCAAGTCCCACCAACTCCTTCAAAGCAAAGCTGCAAAGCCAAGAGTCTTCAAACTACAGAGAGAGAAAAGAAAGAATCAGAAGAACAAACAAGACCTGCAAACTTCTACATCAAATATGAATGTGTGGCATTCTCCAACACCTTACCTCTTCGGAAGCTTAGCGCTCATGCTTACACTAATTTCCACTGCACTGATCGTTCTGGCATGCTCCTGCTTGAAAAGGGCAGCCAATTCAAGGAGTGGAGATCAAGAAAAATCAGTGAGGTCTAGCAGTAACACAGTGATTGATGATGGTAAGCCAAAAGTTCTTGTCGTGATGGCTGGAGACAGCAAGCCAACACATCTGGCAATATCAGTCACTTCTTCCATTTCCAGTAATGCATAAGTATATGTTTACTGATGTCTTATAGTCCAAAAACTAGCCCTGAACATTTTGATCATATCTTAGCTTTTAAAGATGATTAGCATAACCATTCTACTATCTCTTGGTCTTTTAGTCGAAAGTTTAATGTCCTTTTCCGTAGTGGCAGTGGACAATCAATATTGAGTAACGTGTATTCTCAGACTTCCAGCTACATATGGCAAGTGATCTAAAACCATTTTTTTGTTATTTCTCCATATGTAAGGTTTACTATCTCCACTCTGAGTATAATGAATCTAATGTTGGAAGCTATATATTGAGTTACAAATATGGATTCTTAACACTGACGAAGAAGAAGAAGAAAAGAAAAAGTTATCTGAATTTTTATTCCTATATTTTCACTTCTTGTCTCCATTTTATAACAACTTATTACAATTATTTTTATAGGTCTAAATATTAGCTATTGATTAAAATAAAACGTACATAATAGAATTCTAAACAACAGATACTAAATTTGAGTAGTCTTTAATAAAATAGCTATAACTTTCTTTAGAAAACTTTGACGAACCTGAAACTTATGCTATTTAAAACTAGACTTGATAAGTTTTAAATTCATATTTGGTTCATGAACAAAAACATCCATTTGCCTTTCCAAAACATTCCTTACATTCACCACTGCTGAAGACGAGAAGTCACATTTAATTTGTTGAAAAATTCTTAACACCTTATGTAAACTTGACTTCTTCACAACTCTAACCATCTCTCTGAGCTGCTGAAATCTATCCTTTTTTAGGGGTTTTGTAAAAATATCAACTATTTGATCAATCCCGAATAAAATAAAACATTACTTCTATATGCTCGCTTCGATCATAAAACACTAGATTTTTCACAAGAGCAATGAGCGATTTGTTGTCTACCATAATTTTAGTCACTTTTTTCTAAGCAAATTGAAGTTCGCCTAGCAATCTCCTTAGCCATATCACATGACATGCATCGACAGTTATAGTAACATACTCCAATTCACATGTTGAGAGTGTTACAATTGATTGTTTCTTTGAACACCATGAACTTGCATTTTCTCCAAAGAAAAATATAAACCCGATAGTACTCTTCTGGTTACCAATATCACTAATATATCACTATCACAATATCCTTTTGAGCGACCCTCATTCGAAGAAGTATAAAAAAAATCATAACTAAGAGCATCTTTTAAATATCGGAGAGTTCTTTTTGCAGCTTTCATGTGTTCTTTACTTAGATTCTCCATAAGCTGATGCACTAATATTATGGTAAATAATATATCAAGAATAGTACAAGTCAAGTACCTTAGGCTTCTCACAAGGCTTCAAAATGTGGTTGGGTCAACTTTCCTTACTCCATCCTTTTTGGAGAATTTAACCCCACACTTCATTGGAGTATTCGCAAGATTGTAATCTATCATCTTTAACTTTTCTATAATCTCTCTTGCATACAACTCTTGAGAAATAAATATTCCATCACTCTATTGTTTTACTTATATCCCCAAATAATATGACATAAGCCACATATTACTGATTTCAAATTCTAGTGCAATTGTATTCTTAAAATTATAATAAGCTTGCGAATTTTTTTGTAAGAATGAGATCATCCACATAAATGTACATTAAAAAAAATCATCTTTCTCTCTTTTAACATAAATAGCATATTCATGAAGCATCTTGAAAAACCATTCTTATGAAAATGTTTGTTAAGGTGACTACCAAGCTTGTGGCACTTGTTTAAGGCCATACAAAGCCTTCTTCAACCTTAGCATCTTTTCTTGATTTCCTTCAACAATAAATCCTTTCGTTTGTTCTACATATACTTCCTCTTTAAGAGCACCATTTAGAAAGGCTCACTTCACACCTATTTGATAAATTTTCTACCATTTTGGACCATAAGAGCCACCAATAACTGTATTGTCTCTTAGCGAGTAATGAGAGCAAGTACTTCTTCATAATTCATGTTATGCTTTTGTTTATATTTGAAACTAGACTCGCCTTATACCTTTCAATTTCTCCTTTCACCTTTTTATTTAGCTTATAAACCCATTTAATCCCAATTGCTTGATGACCACTTAGTAGTGTGAAAAACTCTCAAGTGTTATTTTTCTTAATGGAATGAATTTCTTCCTCCATAGCTTGTACCAATTTCTTATCTTTAACAGCCTCTTCAAAACTTAAAGATTCATCATGTGCAAATAGACAAAAGAGATTCTCACCTTTTATTCTTTCAGTATAATCATAGAGATCTCCTATTTTTGAAATCTTTGAGGTTGTTCACTTGAACTTGTTAAGGAAGAAGTTAGTGTGGAAGTAGTTCAACTCCCACCTTCAGTCTCTTGGTCCTCATTCTCATTTTCTCCTAAATATTGAAGGAAACTATATGTCTCTTCTTCTTGAACATTCTAATCCCATAAGGCATCTTCCTCAAACTCTACATCTTTACTAATCACAACTTTCTTATAAATAGGGTCGAAACATTTGTACCGTTTACAGTTCTTGGCATAGCCAGTAAGCACCATCTTCTTCCTCTTATCATCAAGTTTTGCCCTTTCTTGTTCAAATACATGAACATAGCCAATAGATCCGAAAAGTCTTTATTACCTCACACTTGGCTTCCATCCATTATATACTTCTTGAGGGGTTATTGTCTCCAAACTCCTTTTAGGTGAACGATTCGAGAGATAAACCACATACACAACTGCATTGGCTTAAAACTCTTTAAGCATATTCTTTCTTTTTAGCATTGTCCTCACCATATTAAGGATTGTCTTATTCTTTCCCTCTGTAACCTTATTTCGTTTTGGTACTCTTGGGACTGTCATAGGAATTCGAATATCATTTCCTCACAAAAGACCTTGAATTTATTAGAAGTGAACTCTCCACCTCTATTAGTTCTTAGAGCTTTAATTTTGTATCCACTTTCCTTTTCAACAAGAAGCTTAAATTTTTTAAATGTCTCAACAACTTCACACTTAGTCTTCAAAAAATAAACCCACTTCTTCCTTATGTAAACATGGATAAAGAGCATAAAATTAGAGCACTTACCAAAAGGTTGTGACTTGATAGGACAACATACATTTGCATGCATAAGTTGTAAAGGCTTGGTTGCTCGCAAAAGTGACACTTTTAGAAAGTACTTTCTTGCTTATTTTCCAAGTAGACATGCCTTGCACAATTGATTCATGTAGTAAATTTTAGCAACTCCTTTCACCATATTCTTTGCTCCTAGCATTTTAAGTCCTTAAAAGTTGAGGTGCCCAAAGCTCATATGCCAAATCTATGAAGAATCCTTAACACAAGCTTATAAAAACTTCGCTTTCGTTATTTTCACATTTAACATAAACAATCAGTTCTTTGTCATGGCAACTTTAGCAACAAATTTATCATCTCAATTTTGAAGTAACAAATAATTGTTCTCCATTTTCACTTTGCGTTCGCTCTCTAAAAGTTGATCGATGCTCAAAATATTGCTCTTCATTTTAGGATGTAGTAGACATTGTGGATAATTTTATGTTCTCCGTCCTTTGTGACTAAAATCATAGAGCCTTTTTCCTTAATCTCTAACTTTTTATCATCTCCAAAATGAACATTCCCAGTCAATTCCACAAACGTGCTTGTCTCCTCTCATTTGGTTACTCGTGTCATTGTCGAGATACCATATGACATCTTATTCTATGGAGCCTCCTTTTGACAAAAAAAAGTATTACCTTCCACCTTTTTATGCTTGATGAAGTTTGTCTCCTCATTACAACTCTTAGTTTGACATTCCCAAGAATAGTCACCATTCTTCCTATATGCATAGTACTGTACTTGACTTTTATCCTTTCTCCAATTATTATTTCTTTCTTGTTTACGACCTCTTTGAGAACCCCTATTTCCACCTTTATGAAATAAATTTTGCTCGCCTTTTCCTTGATTGTGACCATAACCTCGGCCTCAACCATGACCTTAACCTTAACCCTCTTCCTCCTTTGTCATTTCCTTTACAATTAAAGGAAAATTTTACTCGCAAAACTTGCTCTACCGGTTCTTGTTAGGTCCTCTTCATTCTTTCTTTATGAGCTAACAATGATTCATTTAACTCGTTGATGGTCATGACTCTATTTCCTTCGATTCTTCAATCGCTACCATTATATGACTGAATTCAATGTTGATAGAGCACAAAATCTTCTCTACTACCCTTGCACCTTCCATCTTTTCATCGAGCTACTTCATTTGATTCACCACTAATAATCTACTATGGACTCATTATCCTTCATCAAAATTGACTCAAACTTAGCCTTTAAAATTTGAAGATGCACTTTCTTCACCCTATCTACTCTGACTATGGAACTCTTTAGAATTTCCCATCCATCCTTGGCTCTTATCATGTTGACTATCTTCTCAAACATGTCATCATCTAGCCTTTGATGAATAATTGGGAGTGTACTTTGATCTCTCTTGTTTGTTTGTTGTCAAGCTTCTAGTTTATGCAGTATCCTCATCTGTGGGATCTTCATATCCCTTCTTGACAATGTTCCATAAGTTATGAGACTCAATTATGGCCTTCATACATAAAGCCCATTGATCATAGTTGGTTTTGGTTAGTTGTGGGTATTGGAAGGTGATATTAGTTTTTATCATCTTAACAAAGCTCTGATACCATTGGAAGCTATAGTGAGTTACAAGTATGGATCCTTAACACATACGAGGAAGGAGAGAAAAAAGATTAACTGAAAAAACTTTTTATTTTATATTTCCGCTTCTTATCTCCATCTTATAATAACTAATTACGATTTTTTAGGCATAAATATCAGCTATTAATAAAAAAACATATAAAATAGAATTCTAAACAATATGTATTATATCTAAGCAACCTTTAATTAAAATAGTTATAACTTTCTTAAGGAAACTCCAATATTATTAAAACTTGTGCTATTTAAAACTAGACTTAATAAGGTTTAAATCTATATTTAGTTTACCAACAAAAACATCAGTTTGCCTTCCCCGAACATTTTTTACATTCACTACGGCTGAAGACGAGAATTTACATTTAATTTGTTGAAAAATTCTCAACATCTAATTACCCTAGGTGACACTGTGACCTACCCTCAAATTTGAAGATAAAGTAGTATAGAATCCAAGTCAGAACACCCCATCTCCCTCTTGAGCCAAAAGTCTTCAACTATCATATTTGGTTTTGTTATTTATATATATACATGGTGACTACAAAATTGTGGTCATAACTAGAAGATAGTGAAGTTATTGGGTTCTTAGTTTAACAATGAAACAGGTAAATAGCGAACTTATTAGTTACAAGTCTTCTATTATGACCCTCTTTTTACTTCCCATGCCAAAACTTAAAGTACTTTAAGGTGCTTCAAATTCTTGATAAAAGTTTCCCTTTGATATAGGAAGGTGTGGTTCTTTCTATATGGTAAAATTTTGGTGGTAAGCTAACCGCTAAGTATAAGAACTTTCAGGAAAAATAGGTGTTATAATTTGATTAGTAGTTATCAGAGACAAAGATCCTATCCTTTATTAAATTTATCTCTCTACACATATTAGTAAAAAGAAATACTAATAACTTTGTTTTTGACATTGTTATTTTGAACCAAGCACCGTGAAAGGTTAAATTTTAAAAGTTTGATTAAGGTAAAAGTAAAGTATACAAATATATGTCTATTAACTTATAATAAGTGATTACGTAGCAACTTATGAATCTTTTTTCACATACAGTTTCTAATTTGAATGCCGTATAAAACATAAATCTCCAATTGCTTTGGTTAAGATTATATTCATCTTTAAGTTTTACATGATTAAAAACATTATTTAGACACTTTTTAAATCCCAAATGCAACCCTTTTCATGCTTCAACTAATTAAATGTAAGGATAACAATCCCCTTTATAAAATATGTATTTAATTGTGCAAATCAAATATCAAAATTTGAGTTAATGACAGATAGAGAAGCATTTAGATCTTCCTATTTATACACTAAATGAGTAATTTTGTAATGAATCTAGGCATTTTAATGTCAATAAAAATTCATATTATACCCTTGCTTTTCTTATGGCCATTGAGGTGTTAAATACACACACCAAAAAAAGAAGAAAATTACCCATTAACTTTGTGTACTAAGTGAAAATTGAATTGTAATTACATATTAATTTGTAGATTAAATCAAAAATAAAATGCAAGATTACATATAAAACTTGTAGCCTAACTGAAAAATAGGTAGCAGTATCACAAAACCTAAAACAATGATGGCATAGTGGATTCTGGGCATTACACACCCAAATAAAGAAAAAAGAAAAATTATTTATGTGATATTTGGAGGATGCCACATCAACATTTGATGAATATTAAAAAATTTTAATGGCTGGTTATACGTAGTAGTTTTTATGGTCATTATATTTAATAAAGTACTCTTACACTACAACAAATGGTTTAATGTGTCTAAGATAATTTATTTAATATTGACCGTTATTTTCTTTTCTAATAACTTGCCATGGTATGGATACTATCAAAGTTATTCAATCAAATCTGCCAAGATTAGATGTACTCTCATAGACAATTACATTCTGATAAGCATATTCTATTGGTAATTTAACTCCAAATACATTCTGCCAATCAGTTTTGATAGAAGCTTTAAAGGTTTCTTTGACATCAATTTTGATGATTTCAGAGAAAATTTTGATTTTTCTACACTTGCATAACTTTAAAACAATAATACATTCAATGTATCTTTGATATCGTTTGTGATGATTCGATGCAATATATACGGGATACCGTCCATTTGAGCTCATTGAGCATATATACCGACATAATTTTTTTTTTGGTAAATATATACCGACATAGTTTGATCACTGAAAGTACTTCAGAAGCTGAAAGTTCAACAATAATGCTCCTTTGAAGCAAGATTGACCCTTGATAGTGAAGTATGTCGTTAGACAAACCATAATTCTCGTTTTCTTTCTACTCTACTCGCACATACATAGAGGGAAGTTCATTCGACAACAAGCAATCTTGCCATGTGAATGAAAATAATTTTTTATCTTTGCTAGTCCTTCCACATGTATAAATATTTGTTTACTTGAGCAGAAAAGTTGCACTTTCGACGTTGCTCGATCAATGTTAGTGGATGCGACGGCTCGAAAAAGCTTGTTTGCGAGTTGCGAGATCGTATCTTGATGACCCTGTTCAATATGATTAGATATGTTGAAAATTTGTTTCATGCGAACCTCTGTACGTAGTGGGAACTACTGTCTATTGTAGCCTTTTGTTAATCTATGTCTATGTGTGAGCATAAACTCAGGATATTCCAAGCCACTTCCATTAAATAATATATACTGACTGAGAAGCCTGGTGGGGTTACTACATACGAAACATCGTTGAAAGTCAGTTGCTTTAATTGCATCAGTAATAGCCAAGCCACATCCATTACATAATATAGACTGACTGAGAAGCCTAGTGGGGTTACTAAACATATGAAACATCGTTGAAAGCCAGTTGCTTTAATTGCATCAGGAATAGGTAAAGAATGAAAAATAAATAAACCAGAAATTGATAATTTATTTCTGTTTAATCGGGAAGGGAAGAGCAGTGCTATTGCAGTCATCGCTAGAGAGTAGTTTTAGACTAATACAATAAGATGTAGAGCAAAAAATGTTCCTGTGTATTGTCCAACCGTCGTCTATTGATGCATTTCTGAACTGCCAATATGAAGCTCTTCCTTTTCCCCTCTTTCTTACCCAGTGAAATCACACCAACAAATCAACTAGTTTGTTCCAATAAATTTAATATTTGAGAACTTATGCCAAATTTTGTTCCCTTCAAGACTATGCTCCGATCAAACTACTGTTCCAGAAACTTTACTTCCAATTGTAATTGAGGTTTGAAGTGCCAAAATCTGAAAGAGTTTGATAAAAGCAAGCACACGCAAGAAGGGGGTGAATTGTGTATGGCTTAACAAATTTTAAAAGTTACTTTCAGTTCAATAATAAATGACAGGAGCCTGTTTATAATTAAAACAGTAGGAATTTGTTGTGCAATAAGATCCTATTTAAAAGCTTATTAAATGACAGGAACCTACTAAACACAAAGTTTTGTTAAAAATAATTTAAAACCTAAGGCGCCTGTTAAACTGAAAAATATTGGACCAATGGCGGTTGACAAATTAATCCTTCTATGTTTTGATAATAATAAAACTTAAAGAATTGGTGAAGAAATAATTTCAGGTATTTTGAATTAGAATTCAAATAAAGGATTTGTCCAAATCAAGATAGCAATATTGAGTATCATACATCAACGTGCAAGAGATAAACAACGTGCAGATCTTGAATAATTCAAATTAACATCTCAACAAACACAGATCGAAGATTATGTCAGATATGTACGTTGGAGCTAAGTACTAGTCGACTATCAAGTTGCAAGTCGACTATTGACAATCAGATCTGTAAGTTGGAGTCAGCACTAGTCGACCATCATGTTGCAAGTCGACTATTTACAATAGACTTGTCAGTTGGATAAGTGGACTAGTCGACTATCATCCTATTAGTCGACTATTCGAAGAGCGGAGCAGAAAGGATTATGAAAAATGTTAGTACTAGTCGACTGATTCTTTGAAGACAAGTTGACTATAATGTATTAGTCGACTATCACACATCGACAAGTCGACTATTAATTGCAGCTAAACATAATCAGACCGGGTCAATTGATTACAAACAGAACAAAAATCTTATACAACGGCTAAGAGCATTCTACAACGGCTAGAAGACTTCTACAACATCTAGAACACATCTTGAAGCCTACAAATAAATTACGAAACATCAAAAGATGGAGAGTTGAGTCAAAACGAAGTATTCTTACTATAGATCAAAAATTTGCTTTCAATTTGCTCTTAGCACATTCATTTGTATTCAGCTGTACTGAGCTTTACAACTTCAATTTCTATCATTGTCATTGTGAGTTGAGTGATTAGTAGAGAATTACTTGGAAGGTAGGATTTGTGCCGGAAAACAGATCGTTTGTAAGGTGTAGCTTGAGCCGGAAGTCAAGTTGTATTAGAAGAGTTCACACTAAACTAAAAAGTGTGTAGTAAAGAGTTTTGCTAAAATCCTAAGTGGGAGCTTAGGTGGAGGACGTAGGTCTTAGCACCGAACCTCTATAAAAACTGTGTTTGCCTCTCTTCCCTTCTTTTTTACATTTTTACATTTCAATTTGATTGTTTTGTGTGTATTAACTCTCTGTTTTTTGTAGTTCTTCACGAAAAATATTAAAACATCTATTCAACCCCCCTTCTAGATCGTTTTCAAAAAGAATCTCTTGTAAGTTGAAAACAGAAAGAGCTTGTTATAAAGTGAAGGAGCCTTTTGCTGAAATAAACACACACACAATATAATTCAAAATTTTAAAAGTTAAGAGAAGAGAGAGAAGAACGCAATCGATTTATAGTAGTTCGGCTTACAACCCAAGCATACGTCCAGTCCCTAAGTATCCAACTTGAGTGTTTCACTGTAAAAACCAAGTAGTAATTTGACAAGCCTCTTCAAACTCACGAGTATATATTTTTCAAGGTTCTCCAACCTTCCACACTCGAAGTATATAACAAGCTTCTAAAAGCTTACAGACGAATAAAATGTAAAATCAAAAGAAAGTTCTCAAATAACAATTTCTCTCTTGATAGAGTGAATTAACTTTTCTAAGACACAATAAGAATAATATGACTCTCAAGAATATAGATGTTGCTTAAATGTTTCGAAAGTCTTTGTATATTTGTTGTTTTATAAGTGTTGTTGCTCTTCTTTAAATAGTCAATTTCTTCAACTAGCCGTTGCTCTACTTGCATCTTTAATCAATTAGATGGATTTAAATTTGAATACCTTCAATGTCATCTTTGCCAAAAATCTTCCAGTAATCATGGGGCTAATATACGACCTTTATAATTATTATCAAAAGTAATAGAGTATAGGGAGGAAGTGAAATAAAGCAAAATGAAATAAGAAAAAAATCAATTGACACAATTAGTGAGGATTTTTCCTAAGGAGAATTTGCAAATCCAGGACTTAGTTTTGGAAGCTGTCAATTTGTTCCCATATTTGATCCTAACTAGGGCGAATGTCCCTCAATTGTTGCAAGATCAGGTCATTCGTGCTTTGGAGTGGAACAGGGGTTGACTTTTATGGAGTTGGACTCAAGGTGCTTGCAACTCTTTCTGACTTCTTTTTAACCCACTTGTTATGCTTCATCTTATAACCAAATTGGTAAGGAATGAAATAATGAAACTTTTCTGGCTCATACTAATTAAGGTTATCAAACGACACTCCAAAATATGCAAAAATCTTAGTCAATAACATTTCATAAGGTAGACCACCAATTATGTTCTTGTGACTTCTCTTGTCTACCATGAACTTCAAGATCATTGCCAGGAGATTCATCTTATTGCCTTTTAACAAATTGTAAATGACATACGTGTCTAAGAGACACAACTCTCTACTGAACTGCTCTTTGGAAAAATGAAGGTAGCCGAAATGGATGCAAGGCATCATGGAAGAAGGTCCAAATGTCTGCACCAGGGTCTCCCTTCATGGGCATTTTCAATATTCATACAAATGAAGTTCACTACCTCTCCCACATTATTGTCAGCAATGTCCCACTTATGACAAGGAAAGTTTGTCCTACCTTCAAGAATTACACTCAGAATGTTTTCTAAGATTTCCTCTGTAACTAAAATATCGCAATCCTGTGGCCAAGAGATGATTGCTAGCTTTCCATCAATTTCTTCCTTTCTCATTTGTGTGTAAAAGCATTTGACCAGTTCATCACACAAAGTTTTGTCCAAACTTAAGAAATTCTCCCAACCAATAGAAAGAAAATAGGGAGTGATGGGAATACCTATATCGAATAGATAGGGAGGCAAGATGTGTCCAGCTACTATCTTTCTCTTCTTGTAGTGCATCTTTTATCTTGCGTCAGCCTCCATCGACTGGAATAATTTCACTTGTACTGAAACCTCTCCCTTTTGAAGAATGGTTAGTTTCTTTAATTTTGTTCTTTTGGCCTTAGGGATTTCTTCTAATAAAGCCTCTTCGAGGAGTAGCTCAGTCCTTGTAATGACATCCTCAATATTTTCTTCAGCCAAAGGTTCTTTGTCTTTTCTTATTTCTTCCCTTTTTCTTTTCTTTGATTCTTCTTTTCCTTTTTCTTGTGCCTCAACAGTTTCTTTTTGTGGAGCTTGTTTTGTAACATTTCCTCCAGTCTATGGTCTTCTTCCTAATCGAGAAGGTTCTTCATTTGAACCATCGTCATTTGTTGCCCAATGCACTTCAGGCACTTTCTTCTCTTTGGAACCAGGTTTAGGATTTGTTGAAGTTTTTGAATAGGGAATAGGTAGGGAGAGAATAGGTATATGGAATCTCACATTTTTTAGTAACTGCCCCTTACCAAAAGTCTCTTCTTCTTCTTCTTCTTCTTCTTCTTCTTCTTCTTCACTTTCTTCTTTCTTTTCTTCTCCCTTTTCTTTTCCTTTTTCTTCTTTTTCTTCTTCTGAGTCAGAAGCATATTTTTTTTATTGTTTCTTCTTTTTCATCTGAAGAGGAATCGGGATAATCTAGAGACAACATAGCAACAATCTTCCTTTTCCTATCTTTTGGGGTCTCCTGACTGGGTATTTCTAAAGTTTGGAGTTTTGGGGAGACAGAGATAGGTTTGGTAGTACTGTTTAGAGGACCTACTATGGGAGACAAACACGAGGAATCAAAAGTAAAGGTTTGTTCATAACGAGGTGCTTTGCCATGGCAAAAAGTTAAGGCCAAATAATTCTTTTATCCTTTTAATTTTGTTCTTGCCATTGTAGATGAGCTTGGTGAAGTTTGAGAAAGAAAACAAGAGGCAATAAAATTGTAGAGAGTTTGGGTGCAAAGAGAATAACAAAGAAGATGAGAGAAGTTTGCTTAGAGTATATTAAATGATTCTTGAGCGTTGATCTCATGAGAGGATGAGTAGACATATAGGCCAGAAGAGGAAGCGTAATTAGCTGCGTATCTTTTAATAGATGCATATGTAGATTTGTCAAGCTGCCTGCGTATTTTTGAAAAACCATAAATGATTCCCTATTTTTTAGGACATGTGTCACTTAGAATGTCAACCCAAGATAAGCCTTTTAAAAAGAATAAGAGACTTATAATCTAGAAGAAACCTACTAACCTAAGAGGAGATTTCTAAACTGAGAGGGGCCTTCTAGACTCTAAGGAGCCTTTTAAACAAAGAGAGAGTTTCTAAGGAATCAGAATAAAAGGAGTCTGCTAAATGAAATGCAAAGACAAGTAGCAGAGAATATTCATGCAGAAATAATATCAGTGAGTTTGCACATACCAAGCTCTTTTCTTAACATGCAAAATCTGTCTTCAGAGAGTGGCTTGGTGAAAATGTCATCTACTCGATTATCAGTATTAGCATGCAAAAGATCAATGGTTCCTTCTAAAACATGATCTCTAATAAATTTGATTTCTATATGCTTAGTCCTAGAATTATGCATAGGATTTTTAGAAATATTTATAGCACTAGTATTATCACATAATATAGGAATATGAGAAAATTTAGAGAAAATCATGTATTTTGGTGATGTTGTCACCTGTAACCAAATATAAAAGATTTTCACTCACGTTAAAACAAATTAATGTAGTAGCGGTAAGTGGATATCGTTCCAACTAGGAATTTCGCGATTATGAAAATTACGAATTCAAACGGCACAAATAATAGAAAATGGAGGTTTTTGTTAATTACTGAAATAATAATGAAAATCAAAAAGGAAAATCGCAAATTGAAATAATAACTAAGTCTGAAAAGTCGATACGGAAAAATACCTTGGTTTCGGTCACCGTTGTTACCATGCTATTATGGATCCTTGATGTAAAATTATAATTATTAATGAACATTCATTGAGGGAATTTTCTATTAATTGTATTGACTAGAAACATGTATCCTAGCA
>JAOTBA010000008.1:13954722-13971086 GCA_025629845.1 Erythroxylum squamatum | reverse complement strand
AATATCAAATTACGACAATTTACTGACAAATTGCAAATTAAAAGAGCTCGTTACAAGGAACCAATTTAAGCACAAAAGTTATCAATTTGGAGTCAACGAGTGCATAAACAGTTATGAAAATGCAGCCAATTTATAATATAAACTTGGCTCAATCATAGAGATTTTGTTGAATTCATTTCTTCTTATTGCACAAAATAAATTGTGAATAACTTTACTATTCAAGAAAATTAGTCTTTTGTCTTAATGATTCCTTTCCTCTTTGAGTTTGGGAACTTTTCTATCATCTATAAATTTTGTATGAATGAATGAACTACTTGAGACAATTTCCATAAGTTAATATATTCGTCCAGTAAGAAAAGTTCAATTTTCTCCAATAGAGATTTATTTCCTTAAAAAAGAGCCCAACTAATATTTTGACCATCTTAATGTTAAGCAATTTTTACTTATATAAACCTCAATGTTTGCAAGTACACAGATTGTAAAGCATAATAGTTCAGGTGTCGGTCCTATGAGGAATCATCTAAACTAATTGAATCCTAACTTTGTCTAAGGTTATAAAAAATTTGATTAAAATGAAAATAAAACTAAAAAGAAAATTAAGCAATTGAATATGGGTTGATTGAAATTGAAATTGAAATTCCAAAATTAACATAAGTAATCAAAATAGAACACTAACCACTTAACAAATGAGAAATACTAAAGAGACAAGATCAAATAATTATGAGAAGATGGAATTCATTCTATCGTCATTTTGCTACCTTAATCACTTTTGATCTAATCGGTATCGATCCTAGAATTCCAAAGGGTTGATTATTCTTTCTCAAGATCTAATCACTAAGCCCTAATTAATAACCCCTAATTGAATCTGAAACTTCGATTTTGCAATTTCTTAATTAACAAAAACAACATACGTCTTAAATTTGTTCTTAAGCAATCTATTAGACAATTGGGTCCTCACATAAGATCTTTCTTCGTATAATTACCGATTTGATATTTATGTGATCTATTAGGTTGTTGATTCTCATTACCTAACCTAATCATGTTACTATGGATTTAATCTCTTGATTTATTATCGAAGTATGTAAAAACCATAAATATCACAATACCTAAACATTTCATTGCATCAAAAGCAAATAAGTCGCAAAATGATTCAAGAATCAATCCCAAAATGAATTTAGAACATCATTAACAACATGTTCAACGTCCTCAAACCCAAGGCATACATTAAGATGAAGTAAATAACAAGAGAAAATAGAAAATAACTTAAGATGGCTGCGTTGGAGTGATTGGACAACAGCTGGCTGAAGCTCCTCTCCTTTTCTCTCCTTCTTCTCCCTTCCTTGTGTTCTTTCTCAAAATGGAAAATGGAGGCTAGGTCTTATTAGGCTCATTTAATGTTCGTATATAGTTCTTTTGTCATTTAGGGTAAAAACTAGGTTTTACCCAAGCCAAAAATTCCAAAAAAAAACCCTCCAAATATCAAAATAGAAGGAGATCCCCACGTTTGGCAAGCGGATCATGACCATTGGAAAATTGCCTTCTATCATGATTGTGATATGGGTGTCACAATCGTGACCTAGTGTGATCCTCTTCTATCAAGATCGTGATAAGGGTCTTATTATCATGATTTTGGGTAAGACCTTCTGTCATGACCGTGACAGGCATGTCACAATCGTGACCTTTCTCCTTTTGTCCAAACTTTCTCCAACTTCCTTCATTCTTCTTCATCTGAGTTTATACACTAACAACCACATCAAAACACCTCAAGTTCATAAAATTAAAGCCCAATATCATGCTCTAAATCACAAAACATTTTAAAATATAAGCACACCATCACATTAACATAATTCTAAACCTAAACATCCACAAATCATCTAATTAACACCTAAAAACATACTAAAGCACCTACCAAAACATAATGTAAACTACAACTATCACTTAACTAGATGAAGATACTATTAGATATGCCATGAATAATATTTTCTCAAAATTTATTTGAAATTATAATGAAAGAGACTCACTTTGTACTAATTATTAGCCTAATAATACTCAAGAAAGGTGGTTAATTAGGTATTTGTAAAATTAAATATTATTTTGAACTATTTGATGCGATTTGACAAGGAATAATAAAAATTAATCTAAATCAATAGCATAATATAGTATCAATTTAAAGAATGTAGAAAAGAAGAAATGCAAACCAATTTATAGTGTTTTAATAAACAACCCTTGCCTATGTACATTATATGGGAATAATTTAAAGAGTACAGTAAAGAAGAAATGCAAACCAGTTTATAGTGTTTTAATAAACAACCCTTGCCTATGTACACTCTCTAAGACACTTCTTGGAATTTACACAGTCTCTTCTTTTAACAACATAAAGAGGAACTTTCTTACAACTATCTTGTTTTCCATGAGTAAAGAGTAACTCTTGTTGCAATATTTTCCCTAAGTTAACCTCACTCATAAAAGAATTTAAACTAAAAAAATGTCACTTAATCACTTTAATAAGGATAAATGGCTTACTCACTAAAAATGAGACGGTGGATTCTTAAATGCTTCATTATTTTTTGAAATATATATAAACACTCAAATACTATTAGATGCAAGAAATAATGAGAAAAATATGTATTTATTGGGTTTTGAGATCTAAACTTGCCCTTAAAGCCAAAAAATAATCATTACAATGACTAGTTATAAAGAACTGATAAACTTGCATGGCACATTGGTCGACCAACGTCATTAAATAACCAAGATATACTAGATGTTGACCATTTTTCGATCAATACGTCATATCAGTTATCCAATATAACACATTATTCAATCAATATGTCATCTAATATTGCTACAAACTCTCGATACATCAATTTTGACAACTTTAACCTATATTGGTTGACCAAAGACCCAATATAGGTCAACCAATCCCCTAAAAATCATGATTCTAACAACTTCAAATGCTCAAACTTCATTATCTTAGTGACAATACTTTTCAAAATGAAGAATATTTTCAAGTTTAAGAGTTTTCTTTAAAATTAAAACTTCAATCCCTTTTGATAAATGAAACTACTCATGCAATTAATTAAAATGATGATGTGTTTATATGTAGTGAGCCTTTAAGATTATCAAAATGACCAAGTGAAAGTATAATAAACATTACAAATTAGCTATAACCTTGAAATGCCTTGATCTTTTATGTCCTTCATTTTGATCTTCACTTCGAATGATGCGAACTTCAACTTTTCCTTAACAACTTCATGAAATGTTTCTTGATTTATGCATGAGTACAATTTGCTCTTATATGGCCTACAAGATTCTCTGATGTTGTAATTACCAAAATAGGTTTAATGATGCCTATATAAAGGCACCTAATGTAAGAAGGAAGAATCTCCCCTCATCATCTCCTCTTTTGCTCTACACACACACACACACACACACATACACTCTACCTTTCCTTCTCTAGCAAAAATCTCCCATCTTAAAGCCTTTCATACTAGAAAATTTACAAAAAAGGACTTCCTCTTAAATTCCTTCTATATTATTAAAACTCTATAACTTTCTCCCTTCCTTAAAAACACATATAAATCTCTTCCCCGTATTTGAAACCCTAAAGAGCTTCATATAAAGTCTTTTCTCTTCTTCTTTTCATAAATTGCTTCACAATATTTGAAAGAAATAAAAGTATCTTATCTTTTTTAATCTTAATTCCTATTATTTTCTGCTATAAATATTGTAATTTATAATGGATTGAATTTGATGCTCTTTAAGTTATAAAATTCATATTCATTTAATTTATGCTTTATTATTGAAGTTTTCATTTTATAATGTTTTATTATTTTCTTATTTCCTACTTTATTTATTATTTTAATGTTTTATTCATATCATTATCTATGCTTTCTAGATATTTACTAAAATGAGAAATAAATAAACTAAACATAAAGCACTATAGGCTAAAGGGACAACACACTTAATTTACGTGGGATGCTTTACTTGTATCCCAGTATGCCAAAGTTTTCTATTGAGGGCTATATCTTCGCTTAGTTCCAACAGAGTCATATCATTTTTTATCACCTCCATTAATTTTCTAAGGATGCATAGCTTCTATCGTAGACCTTTCTGATATGAAACCAAATTGGTTCTCCAAAATAGGTGCATCCTTTCTCATTCTCTTCTCAGTCACCTCTCCCAAAATAACTAATAAGTGTTAATGAAAATTCTTAATGCAAATCTAGAAATTTTATCCAAAACCTAAAAACTTTTCTCAATTTTCTATTTTATTTAAGCACTTATCAATCTCTTCCTTTGGTATTAAAATATCATATAAAGTGCATTTTTATAGGCATTTTTATGTTTATTTTAGTAATTATAATATCAAAGCTAGCTCTAGGTAGAGCATCTTGTAGGCTTTAATTAGGGTATCTTTTAGGCTTTATAGACTTCGATCTATTATAGCTTTAATAGATCTTGTCCATTATAAAGTTAATGACTTCTATCATTTTTTTAAGTTTTCATGATAGAGTTACACCAATTCTATTTCTTCATTGTCCAGTTTAAAATTATAAAATACATATTTTCTTTTTTGATTGGTCTAAAACATATGCCCATGAAAATAAAATAAAATAAAATATTCTTTTAAAATTCTTTGTAATGATAATAAAGTAAAAACTTAGAAAATACATTAGTAGAAAAAGTACAATCAGAAAACCACCCGTTTGTTGAAATTAAAGTACCTTACAAAACAAAATTTGTTATAGCCACTCTTCTCCAAATTAAACATGAAAATGGAAGCATAAACTGAAATGATATTAAAAATATCATGTGCCAAAATATTTATACGAACAACTATTTACATGCTATAGGAGGATAACTTTATAGAATATAGAAAACCTTTCAAAGTCCCACAGTAATCACTTATAAGTGCTTAGTCATTCATCTTTTTAGGTTTATATTTAGTACATTTCGCTTGTTTATTTGAGTGCTTTTATTTTTTCTAATGCTTAACTTGTTCATATTTCATTTTCAGGTCATGATTCACTTATTTGTAGCAAAAGGAACAAATTCAGATAAGTTCAAAGTGATTTGGAGTTGTTTTGACCAAGTTAGGTAAGAATATGACCTAGCACACTACCGTGTACTTGCCCATGTTCTACATTATTTCCAAATTTCCAAATTATATGGTTGTGTTTGAAGAGTTTGAGGCATGATGATGTATTATATTCTTGTGTTTAAGAGGTTCACAATCATATTATATGTTAATGAGCCTCTATTCACATTTTGAGCTCATATTTATGCACGTGTTGGCTCTAAATTCAAGGATATTATATTTTTTAAGTATAAATCCTAGTACACATTTGTGTACTTGATGTCTTCCACCTAAAATCTAAATTTTGAACTACGAAAGGAAAAATTAAAGGGAAGAGAAAAAAGGAAGTTTGGAAGGTGCAAATAGACAACCGAAAGTGGTAGAAAGAATGAAGAACAAGTTAGAAAACACATTTAAAGTAAACTTTTGTCGATTTAAAGTGTATTTCATGAAGCTTAAAAGTGATTTTGTTATGTTTCTTTCAAATCTCTATTTTTCTTTTAATTTTGATGTTAAGTTGTCCATGCTTAGGAACTAAACCTTTATGGTATATAGATGTGAAGAAAAATAAGATATATCTTTTAGTTTGATTTCATTTGTTATTCAATTTATTCTTTAGCTTCATTGAGTTTTAATTATATGTCCTTTACCATTCGTGAATCAATTTATTTCAGTATATTGATTCATATTTGATTTTATGCATTTGATATTGAGAAATCATTTATATTAAATGATATAGTATAATTGAAAAGAGTTGCATGCAATCCAAAAGATAGGTTGAAAAAAATCTTCTATATTATGGTCAAACCTAATAAAGGAATTCATAAATTAGTTGATGCAATTATAAGGGTTTTAACTGGAAAGAGATTTTGATTATTCAACTTAGGATTAGTTGTTAATAATATTGAGATAGATATTAGCATAATTGAAGAATTTCCATGGTCTGATAAGCTTTAGGTTAAATTTATGTGTGAGGTCTTATTTGCATGAGAAGTCCTAATGGTATTCACTATGCAGGTACTATTGTCTTTATTGGTTATTTCTTGGCTTAATATTTGTTATAGTTATTTAATTATGTTGAAGTTTATTGCTTTAAATTTGAATTTGATAAGCCAATTCATCATAATTTATCAGTTAGATAATAAGAGGATGCTTAAGGATTCTAAATTTTTTAAAGGGTTGCTATTAAACAAGAGGAAGTAGAGGGGGTTATCTATTATGACATTAAGCAAGGAGTACTTCCATTTTACAAGATAAGTTGCCCAAAAAGCTTAAGGATATAGGGAATTTTACTATTGTTTGTTTAAGTTAGTTTTTTATTAGGGAATTTTACTATTATTTGTTTAAATTAGTATTTTTATTAAAAAAAAGCTTTGACGAATTTAGGGGTGAGAATTAATTTGATACCTTACGATTTATTTTTAAAATTAGGTTTTGGATATCAAAAACCAATTAGAATAAGCATTCAAATAGATTATAGGTTAGTTAAATACCTTTAAGGAATTATTGAGGGTAAGTCAGATAAAGTAGACAAGTTTATTTTTCCAATTGATTTTGTGATATGGATATGGATGAGAATATTAAATTATCTCTAATTTTAGGTTGACCTTTTTTAGCTATTACTAGAACTATAATTTATGTTAGGGATGGTAAGTTGGTAGTTAGGATTGGGGAAGAAGAGATAATATTTAAAATATCTAATGTTCTATTACACTGTCTTAAGCATGATGATGGCTGTTATTTTCTTAATGCTATTGATGTTGCCGTTTAAATTATGTGTAAGAAATTGCTCATAATGATCCACTAGACTTATATCTTATTCAAGGTGGGGAGGAAAAGAAAGTTGACCCTGTGAGAGTAAAGCAAATAGCCTATCTTAAGGCTAACAAACCTATGGTACAGAAGAAAGAGTTTAAGGAGATTAAAAAGAGTAAAGAAGAGATGATGAAACCCATCATTGAACACTTGCCTATTTTGGAATCAAAAAAAGTTGTCAGATCATATCAAGTATAAATTTTGGAGAAAGTCTCAAGCTACAAGTGATTATATCATCAAATTTGAAGGTAGACCAAAAAGAAAAGTTATTAAAGGTACTTAGAGAGCATAAAAGGGTGATAGCTTAGAGGATTTCAGATATTAAGGGAATTAAACCCCCCTTTTTTTGCATACATAAGATTTTTTTATGGAAAATTACTTTAAGACATTTGTGCAACCCTAAAGAAGGCTTAATCCAAATATGAAGGACTTTATCAAAGATGAGGTAATCAAACTTCTTGATGCAGGTGTTATTTACTATATTTCTAATAGTGTTTGGGTAAGCCATGTATAGATTGTTCAAAAGAAAAGAGGGATAATGGTGGTATCGAATGAGAAAAACAATTTGATTCTTATGAAGACCATTACTAGGTGTAGAGCATGCATAGATTATAAATGATGCTACTTGAAAAGATCATTTTCCCCTCCTTCTATTGACCAGATGCTTGAGCGATAAGTTGGCCTTATGTACTATTACTTTTAAATAGTTTTTAAGGATATTTTCAAATTTCTATAGCCCCATAGGACCAAGAGAAAACAAAATTCACATATCCTTACATTACACTTTTTTATAGGAGGATGTCCTTTAGGTTATGCAATGCACCTATTATGTTTCATAGGTTTATAATAACCATTTTTAATGATTTAGTAGAGGACATCGTGGAAGTATTTATAGATGATTTTTCTATTTTGGTGATTCTTTTGATTTGTGCCTCCATATTTTAGAAAGAGTTCTTAAACGTTATAAGGAGACTAATTTAGTTTTAAACTTGAAAAAGTGTCACTAAGGACTTTTCTAAAATTGCTAGGCTTGTAACCAAGTGAATTGAGAAAGATGTGTCTTTTTTTGTTTACTTAAGAGTTTTTAAATGCATTCACTATTCTTAAGAAGAATTTAACTAATGCTTCGATTATGGTTACTCCAAATCATAACTTCCCTTTTAAACTAATGTATGACGTGAATGATTAGGTGCAGTTTTAGGACATTGGAAGGACAAACATTTTTAGACCACCTACTATACTAAAAAGACTTTGAAGAAATATCAAGAGAATTACACAACTATAGAAAAATAATTGTTATGAGTGGTTTTTGCATTTGATAAATTTAGATCTTATTTAATCTTGTCCAAATTTATTGTTTACATTAACCATTCTGCATTATGGTATATACTGAATAAACCAGATGCTACATCAAGACCAATTAGATGGATTTTATTATTATAGGAATTTGATTTGGAGATCAGAGATAGAAAGGGAGCTAGAAACTTAGTAGTAGATCATCTGTCACATTTAGAGAAACAAATTTGGAGAAGCTTAGAGTAGATGACACTAATGATGTGTTTCATAAAGAGCGCCTTTAAAATCTTGAAGAAGCAAGTGAGCTTAGAATTCTACAGTTTACTAACTTTACTAATTACCTGGATTCTAGGATTCTTCCCAAAGGGCTTTCTCATTAGCGAAAAAAATATTTTTCTAATTTAAAGGATTATCTTTGGGAGGATTCCCATTTTTTAAATATTTATGTAGACCAATTTGTCAAAAGATGTGTTCCTTAATTAGAAGGATGGAAGATTTTAGAGCACCACTATGTAAAAGTTCCTGAGTAATGTTTTTAATGGCTTACACCGTTTAAAGATGTCCAAAGATATATACAATTATGTAATTATATCCAACATATAGGTTTTTTTGTCGAGATGAAATGTCTCAAAATCTTATTTTAGTTTTCAAAGTGTTTAATATTTGGAGAATTGATTTTATAGGTCTATTTCCAGTTTTTAATGGAAATAAATTCATCCTAGTCACTATAGGTCGTGTATCTAATTAGGTTGAAGCTCAGGCTTTACCTACAAATGATGCGAGGGTTGTGGTTAAGTTTCTTAAAATGTTTTTTTTTGTAATTTGGATCACATAAAGCAATTATTAGTGATAGGGGCCGACACCTTTATAATATGTAATTTGATAAAGTTCTTAAGAAATATGGACTTAAACACAGAGTTGTCACCCCTTATCATTTATAAACTTATGGTTATGTGGAAGTAGCTAATAGGGAGCTAAAACATATTCTAGAGAAGATAGTAGAGCTTTATAGAAAATTAGTCTTATAAGTTAGATGATGTTCTTTGGGCCTATAAAACAACATATAAGACACCGATAGGCAAAAAGCATATCACTTTCTCATTGGGCATGAGCATAAAACATATTGAGTGATCAAGTTTATTAAATTTTATCTTAATTTTTTAGTGTAGACGAGAAAGCTCCAAGTGAATAAGTTAGAAGAATGGTGCACGAAAACTTATAAGAATTTGAAATTGCATAAGGGGAAAACCAAAAGGTACCATGATAGGAAGATTAAGCAAATTAAATAATTCAATGAGGGTGATCAAGTTCTATTGTATAACTCCTTACTTGAATTTCTTCCTAGTAAGATAAATTCTAGATAGTCTGGACCTTCCATAGTCAAATAAATGGAGGTAACCCATCTAGAAAAAGGTATGTTTAAAGTGAATGGCCATTGTTATAGGATTATTTTAGAGGTGATTTTGAAAAGCATGGCAAAGAGGACTTTAACCTCCAATACAAAGAACTATGAGTTGAAGTGGAAACAGCGAGCTAACGACATTAAACAAGCACTTCTTATAAGGCAACCTAAGTTTACTTGTCAATTTTGTTTTAATTAGTTTTCATCTTAGGATTTGTAATTCTTAAATTTCTCAGTTTAATTTATATATGTGATATTCTTATGGTTTATTATAAATTTTTTTCTTAGTTTCTATATAATTTAGGTGTTACTTTTTTTCTTTTATGCCTTGGATATATTGATTCGTGTATAAATTTTAAGGCAAAAAAAAAGGCAAAGTATAAAAATTCTTGTAAGTTACACGGCTATAAACATGCCTATGTTGACAGTCATGTTCCCCTACAAGCTCAGTGCAAAAAGCAACATGGTAGTGTTTCATGCAAAGAAAGGTTGTTTTAAATTTTCAAAAATTTACACAATTTTGAACACACCTATATTGGCAGTAGTGTTTTACAAATGGTGTCATAAGTGATTTACAAGAGCGAAAGCAATTCCATAAACTTATGTCAGGTAAGTATGTTAGGTTCTAATAAGTTACATGACTTGGAACACGCATATATTCTTAATCATGTACCTTATTGACTTCTTTTTCTTTAAAGTTTTAAAGCTTTAGTAAGTTATATGTTAAATAAATATTATTGACCATATAGTTTTTAACATTCCTTTAGAATACATAGGCAATTACCTACCTATGTTTCTTAATTTTTAAATTTAATTGGACAACAAGGGCAACAACACAGTCATGTTATAACCTGTGTTTACCCCTACTTTAACGCTTAGATATACACTTATATTTTGCTCTACATGCCTATATTTAACCATACACGCTTGTGTTTATATAAGCTTTAAACCAAAATTGGGCAACTTGAGTGTGTACTTACCTGTGTTGTGTTAGACCTGCTTAAATTCATCCCACTAGTCAAAAAAATCCCCATTTCTCCATCTTCTTTTATTTTTCTCTTATCTGGTTGACCCATTCCCTTAGTTTTAGTGACACTTTCAATCACCCAAACTCTATTTTCCTTCAAAATTAAACTAACTAATTAAGGTGAATTTTTAATGTGAAATAGTATTTTAAGGGTATGTTCAACTAATTAAAGTAAATTTGGATAGTTTAATGATGTTTTTTTGGTTTGATTAATGGATTAAGGTGGGATTTTTATGTTTTAGTCATGTTTTAGGTGTAATTCGAAAAAGTAAGATGAGATTTTTATGTTTTAATCATTTTTAGGTCTAATTAATGGGATAACGTGGATTTTTATGTTTAACTGTTCTATTTATTAGAATAAGGTGATCTTTGACATCTAGTCATATTTTGGGTTTGTTTACACCTTTAAACTCCATTTTCTTTTAATATTGCATAGATTAAAGTGGGTTGTATATGATTCAATCGTGTTTTTATTTCTTAATCACCTGTGATTATTGAATTATTTTAAAGTGGATTGTTTTTTTAAATTATGATTAGATTAAAGTGGATTTCTTCCTCCGGTGTTGAGCATTATGTTTGTTTTCCTATTTTAAGGCATAATAATAAAGAGAACAAACACCCTACATCAGTGTCAGGATATGGAAATGCCTAGAAAGAGATAAATAAGTGAAGGCATATCTAAACAATTACTAAGGTAGCCCGACCCACCATATCCTCCAACCCTAACTCAACACATGTTACACTTTATTGCACCAATACAAGATATTAGATTTGAGAGATTGGCGAGTAAGTCGTTTGGTGAGAGCAGGTGCATAGATTGGGTAGTGTTTGATTAGGTCAAACTAACACATGAAGTTCAAGATTTATAAGTGTTGGTGATTGTGATTGTTTCTTTGTTATCAAAGAGCCCATATAAAAAGAACTCACACATAAGTTCCTCACCAACTTTATGTTGGAGGAGACACATTTCAACTTGAGCTTAGATAACACTATTCAATTTTAAATGCTTGGGGAGAGGAAGAGTATGCATTATGCTCTTTTTGCTACAGACATGAGACTTTAATCTACTGAGTTTGCCACTTTGAGGCATATGCAGCTTTTAAAGTAAGATTTCCCATTGGTATTAATGCAAGGACATATCAAGGCACTATCAGCAAAGATTGGAATTATGATTCCATACGATCAAAGTATCTACACTATGATCCCTAGCACCAAGGTACATACACCTCGGATGAGTCTTACAATGAGTGGAAGAGGGGATATTACTAAAGTGGTAAGCAAGTTAGATATTTTCTATTTATATAGCATAGTTGAGAAAGCGCCTATCCACCTTGGCCATACACTAGCTAGGTTTTTTAGGTATAAGGTATATGATACTAGGGTTAGAGTTATCTGTATTGGTCCATATGCTATATGATTAATATGAATAATGGGTTTATTAAAAATAGGCTAAGATGTAGATTGTAAAACATATGGTACCTATTATTCTTGATACTTTGAGAGTCATAGCCATAATGTAAAGGAGAGAAGGTCAGCAGGAACCTCATTATGTTTTAATTGGAGCTTAAAAGCCTGAGGTTGTTGATATAGCTAACAGGGATCATCCTAATGTATCAGAGTAATAGCCTAGCCATGATATTCCTCTGCCACCGTCTCTAGTTGAACCAAAGTATCATAGTGACACTTTTGTTAGTGTTAGCACATCTATCTAGTCATATAGCTCCCCGTAGCATAATCAAGTTTGGATTGTTTAGTTAGACTAATATGTGGGTCAGATAATAGGGGTTTTGAGGATTATAAGAGATGGACAATCAAATATTTCATAGCAAATTTCAAGATTAGAGGTATATTATAGATAGGTAAAGGATGTGCTCGTCTATATTGTTGATCATTTGGGAGTTGTAGTTTTGCCTCCACCCATGAGAGCTAAACACGTCCGCCATCTCCTCAACAACCAGATGTTCTTATAGCAAAGCCATCAGTTCCAATTGGTGTAGTGGCCACAACTAGTAAAACTAAGCATAAGGAGATTGATGATCATATTTTGGATTTCTTGGTTACCATTGTGACTCAAATTATCCAAGATTTTTTAGATGAGTGACAAGCCATTTTTATCTTTTCTTTGATATTTATGTTTCTTACTTTCCATTTTATTTTATTTTGATGGTTAATAAGGTACTAGCCCTAACAAAGTGATGTTATTTTTCCTTTTCTTTTTATTGTCTATTATTGTTATACTAAACCATAGTTTTCACATATATAGTCCATTTTATTTTTGGATTCTATTTTCATTTTTAGTAATTTATTCCTTTTATTTTCTTTTTGCAAGGATTATTGCACATGATTTGGATAGAATTCACATTAATAATTTGAATATTTTGTATATAAATTGGGTAAGTACTAGTTCATTTTACCTTTCCTCATGTTAATTGTATTTTGTTATTTTGTGTTTTATTATGTATATTAGTAATAATGTACATCTTTAAGTTGGGGAAGGAGTGTTGCAATTTTATTATGAATTTAAGTTGGGGAAGGAGTGTTGACATATATGAAAATTTCATATTTGTCAATGTTTGTCTTAGAACATCTTGAGTAGTTATGAATCATTAAGTTGAGATACAATAAGAGAGGAAAAAGGAATTATTAGATGGATTTTTATTTACTACATTATGAATGGTTATTTAACTTACAATTTAGATGAAATTTCTTAGGATTTATTCACACATGAGCCTATATTGTAAGCTTTTGAGCCTATGAGCAATTTTCATTATTATATCATGCTTTATTTTTCAATGTTACGTGGTTATAATGCATAGATAATTCTATAACTTTCTTTGATTATCCATATTGAGACCATATATTTAGATTAGTTGCATTAAGATGAAAAAGCACCTAGATTAAACTATTGTTTGAGCCTTTTCTTTGATTTTACCCTACCTATTTTTATCCCTTAAATGTAACCAAATTATAGCCTTAGTCTTTTCTTTGAATTATTTTAACCATATTATAACATGATAAATCTTTGCAATTATTAGCCTAACATGTAATTGTATACCCTGAAGGATTGTATTTACTTGAGAATCTAATTAGGTGAAAAAAATATCAAGAATGAGGAAAGGTGCAAGCTTATATATTTAAGACTATCTTCTTATCAGTTAATTATCAATGTTTCACATATTCTCCTTATAAGCTCGAAAGTAATCATTTTAGAAAAATCTTTAAATGAGCTTATTTTCAAAAAAAGAAAAATATTTGTTTTTAATTTTTTGTAATTATGAAAAGGAGAAAGAGAAGACACTTGTGTTATTCACGACTTATTTTGCACCTTACTTGTGTTTCATTAGGAGGATTTGTGCTAGATTGAATCAGATTTTTGTATAATCTTATTCAGTCACATTCCTTCATTTTTATTAACCTAAAATTTACTCCTTTCATACCTTTACCTAAGCCCTATTATACCTTAATTTAAAGACCTTTTAATTTTTGTCTCTAGTTTATTTTATAATGGTGGAGATGTAATTTGTTAGCAAGTATATGATTAGGATTCCTTCTATGCATTAATTTGAGAGTTCTAGTAACTTACACCCTAAACACTATGAGTGAATTGAGAGAATCTTTTATGTAAAGTGTTAAATCCTATAACATTTGATTTGAGAAAGATTATCAAGATATCATTTATAATGTTCATTATGGGGGTTTATCTTATAATTGTTTAATTCTAATTGTATTCTAGTTTGATTTTTTTGGCATATTAATTTGAAGTATGGATAGAAAGGTTGAGATAGAGGAGAGATGTATATTTAAAAAGGTTGATAAATTTAAATTATTATTTTCTTGAGGAAAAGCTAATGCCTAAGTATGGGGAAGTTTGATAAGTGCTTAATCATTCATATTTTTAGGTTTATATGCAATGCATTTCACTTGTTTGTTTGAGTGTTTTAATTGTTTTTGTACTTAATTAATTCATATTTCATTTCAAGTCACAATTCACTCATTTAGAGAAAAAAATGAATTTGGACAAGTTTGGAATGATTTGGAGCTATTTTAACCATGTTATCCAATTATAGGGCAATAACATAGCCTAATACACAGTTATGTACTTACCCATATTCTTTATTATTTCTATACTTCTAGCTTACATGATCATGTTTGAAGAGCTTGAGGTGTGTTGATGTGCTATATGCTTAAATGTAAAAGGTGCATACTCATGTTATATGTTAATAAGCCCTTGTTCACATTTTGGGTCCATATTTATACATGCGTTTGTTTTGGAGTTAAGGATCTCGTATTCTTTAAGCACACAGTCATGTGCTTACTCGTGTTTACAAAAAAATCTAAATTTCAAACTATAAAAGGCAAAACTGAAGGGCAAAGAAAAAGAAAGTTCAAGAGTTGAGATTATATGACTTAAAGTTGCAAAGAGAATAAAGAACAAGCAAGAAAACAAGATTGGGTTTCCATCAATTTAAAGTGGATTTCATAAAGAATAAAAAGGATTTCATTATGTTTCTTTTAGTTTTTTGTTTTTCCTTTAGTTTTGATGCTATATCTTTCATAATTAAGAATTAAACCTTTATGGTACTTGGATATCATAAACCCTTTATAGTTTAAACTGATTTTTAAATTATTTTCTTATTCAATTTTATTAAGATTCAATTACATGTCCTTTACCATTCTTGAATTTATTTATGCTAATATATTGATTCATATTTGATTTCATTTATTTTAGATTAAGAAATCCTTTATATGAACTGATCTAGCATAATTGAAAAGAGTTACATGTAATCTTAGATATAGGTTGACACAAATTCCAAATTAAGGTCAAACCTAATAGAGGAATTCATAAATTGGTTAATGCAATTTTAGTGGTTTTAACTAAAAAGTGATTTCAATTAATCAACCTCATATTAGTTTTTAATAATCTTGAGAAAGATATTAGCATAAATGAAGAATTTTCATAGTCTAATGAACTTTAGGTTAAATTGATGTATGAAATCTTATTTATATGAGAAGCCTTAAGGGGATTCACTATCCAGATATTATTGTCTCTATTGGTTGTTTCTTGGTTTAATCTTTTTTCTAGTTAGTTAATTTTGTTGATTTGTTTTCATTTGTTGCTTTAAATTTGAATTTGATCAATCACCACCATCATAATTTGTCAATTACATAATAGGAAAATGGTTAATACTAGTAATTGTAATACCTATGAGATTAACACTTGGTATTTTATAACCTATATTATGCAAGCGATAGGTGCAAGTTGCCTAGAAGATCTAAAGGGTAGGAGACTGAACAACACTAATCACAAAAGGAGTTTATTAATTCCCTTACGTTTAAACCCTACGAAGTATTCAATAGTAACTCAAACCAATTTAGGAAAATGATAATGAAAATTTTCTTACAACCATACAAAACCAACTAAAGAGAATAAATGAAAATATTATTTCTGAGTCTCCAAATTCTTCCATGTCATAGACCTTAAATAGCTTAGCACAAAAAGAAATGATAAAAACTATGATCTAAACTATAATAAAATCAGTAACTCTTAAGAATTAAACTCGCAAATATTTAATATGTTTGAAAAAGATAGTAATACTGAAAGTGACAATCTTAAAACCACCTTCATATATATATATGTATGTATGTATTTATCTATGTATATATGTATGTATGTATGTATGTATGTATGTATGTATGTATGTATGTATGTATGTATGTATATGTATCTATGTATGTATGTATGTATG
>JAOTBA010000008.1:13940641-13954622 GCA_025629845.1 Erythroxylum squamatum | reverse complement strand
AATTAATCAAGCTTCATTTTAAGCCGCAAAAAGTTTTGCGGCTTAAAATGAAGCTTGATTAATTTGAAATTAAATGATGATATGAAATAATAATTTAACCAATCTCAGTCAAACAACTAATAATAATGTAAAGATTGTGAGGGAGAGAAATTACAAACCAATTTTATAGTGATTCAACAAATAAAGCTAGCTTACATGACTTCCTAAGACTCTTTTAGGATTTCACTAAACTTTTCTTTCAGCTAGGTGAGGAATTACAATAATCTTTGTTTGGATAAAGAAAAACCACTGTATAATTTTTCTTAAAGGTGAAGAGCAACCTCATTTATTATTTAATCGAAAAATAAAACAACTCCAAATGATCTTTACAACTTAAACAAACCTTGTTTACATACTTCAATGCTCAAAGTCTTTCAATCACATCTCAATCAATCAACCAATGCATATAAATATTTAAAAGCTCTTGTAAATGTGTTATTATAACTCCTAAATGCCATCAATATGTCCAAAAATTGAATGCAAAATTATTTATATTCATATTAGCCCTAAAATATTATTATAAAAGAAAAATAACTATTGCAAGGACTAGTAACAATGATATTGATTAACCAATTTAGCACACTGGTCTATCAATATGTCATATTTGTTAATAAATGTATTGAATAATATGGCATACAATCCCACGACGTACATTTTCATTAATTTTTAAGTGTCATTGGTCAATCAAATTCAAACATTGGTTAACTAATGTGCCCAAAGACAATACACTGGTTGACCATTAGCCTAGATTAGTCAACCAATACACTTAAAAACATGTTTCCAATTATTTTTCAAGTTCTTTAAAAAAAATCAAATCAATTTCTTTGACAAAAACTTGATCCAAAATCATTTAAAAAGTTTCCTAAAAGTTTTTATAAAGATCAGGAGAATTTTCTTTGAGATCAAAATCTTTATTCCTCTTAACAATTAAAAAGACCTATTTATTAAGTTCAAATTATTATATGCTTATGTATGAAGAGACCTTAAAACATTAAAGTAAAGAAGTAAGAGGTACAAAAAATTTACAAATGAATTTATAAAGTTGTTACGTCTTAATCTTCCTTAGTCTTTGTCTTTTCCTTGACTTGAATAAATTAAAAGTTTATGAACTTCTTTCTATGTCTCCATAAAATGTTTCTTAACCTTATTTTATATTGCTTTCTTTTAAGACATTTTAAAAATAAATTATTAGTAGTAACTTTTTTTTATATCAAAATGTGGATTGAAACTTTCCTTGGGGTAATAATATCCTCCTTTTTTATAATGACAAAACATATTGTGATATTAGAAAGCTAATAATAAGGTTAGCCATTAAAACACAACCAATCTCTCTACATCAAAGTGGTATGAATATTTGAATCCCCTTAGCCTATATATCATGAAATTCCTAAAGATTAAAAGATAACCCACCCACTTGTTATTCAACCATATGTATAACCAAAAGAATAAGAAAAAAAGTTAAATAGCATAATCATAGTTTATAAGGATAAAGATAACCAAATATTACTCTTTCACCAATATTAAAAATAAGCACAATGTCAAGTATATCCCAAAAGTTAAAAAAAAAAAAGAAGAAGAAATCACCACTCCTTCTGGATATGAAAATCTTAAAAACATCTAATATCGCTAATTCTCTCCTCCCTTTTCTGAAAAATTAAAAGAGATCATCTACCTAGATGAGGAAAGTGAGAAATGAATCGATAGTATAGCTTAGAAAAGGCTCACAAGTACCAACACCATATATAGAAGCCTCATCATCATGATGTTGTTATTGTATGTATTATCTAGTCATTTATCTATCAATTAACTAGTATCATAAATGATTAAAAGTGGCAGAGTTAAAGACAATTTTAAGATCAACCTAATCTTTATTATATATGATATTGAAGTGCTAGAAGACGAGACTAAGGATAAGGGAATATAGGATGTTCTAGGTTGTTCTATTGGTATCATAGAAGTTGATAATATTGTACATAATAAAGTAACCAAGATGAACATTCTCACCCATCGTGAGGGTGGAAAGGAGACAAAGGTCATTATGATCAAGAAAATTAAAGTTCCCACTAGAAGAGACAAACATAGTTTTAACTCTAATAGATACAGAATAATGTTGAAGTTGATATTTGGTATGAAACTACAATAGGCACAATAGTTAGGTTTTTGAACACCAAAAATCTTATTAATGAGGCCACAAGTGAGATGAATTTCTACACTTTAGACCTTTAAAAAGATGTAGGTGGTACTATAATTTATACAAGGTTTAAGGTTAAAATACAATAATTTGGCACTAATGGGACTCACTTGGCAAGTCTTGGGTAAGCAAAGGTTCCCACTATTGACCAATAATGTAACACCCCATGTTAGGATCTAGAAAATTAAGGAATTTCAGTGCACTGTATGCTTTGCATAATTGAGTATTCGCTGATAAGTGCATATGTATTTTTGACACATACAGATAATTGTACATGCATACATTGACAATTCCGGGTATAATTAGTTTTAAATTTTGATTTAAGATGAGAATTGTGGTTTTAAGGTATCAGAAATTTTTTTGGAGAACGTTATTATCATTTTGGTATTTTTGGGAATTTTAGAATTTTCTAGAAATTTTGGGATATTAAGAAAAATAGACAAATGGAATTATGACATATAGCACTTCTATTTGTGTGACAAATGGCTCACATGCAATGGAGCCATGTGTCAATGGATTAAGAAGACACGTAAGCATGTGTTTGAAAGGAAAAAAATTCTATAGCTCTTGGGTTGTACTTCGGTTTGGCTTTGTTCTTCATCAATACCGAAAAATCTCTCCCAAAGTCTTCATCACCGAATAGCTTGTTGAATTGGTTGCATGTGATTTTGAAGAGTTGGAAACTAGTAAGTACTATATGGTTGTTATGATTTGTGTACTGAATTATTCATTATGTAGTTAATAGTTTGGTGTTTATACATTGAAGACGCTTATTAGTTGAAGCATAAATGAGAATTTTAGGTAGACTGCATGTGTTGCTTCTGTATATGTGATGATTGGTCTGTTATAAGATGAAATTGAAGTGGTTTTTAAGTTTGAAAAATCACTGAAACCGTGATTAGGAAGAGTACAGAAAATGCATGAATGTTGATTTAGAAACATACTCTGTTTTTGCTGATATCATATGTTAATCCGTTGAGTGTCTATAGAAATGAATTGAAATGAGTTTATGATAAATAATTAGGATTAGATGAGATTGGGATGTAGAAATGATTTAAATGAAGTGTAAAAAAATTGATGAAGATGGAAGAGAGAGAAAGTGTAGGAAAGTTGGTAAATTGTGTGAATGAGATTCAGATTTTTAATGGTTGTGTGTAATCTGAAAATTTGGATTTGTTACATGTTGTGGAGTTGAAATGGAAGTGGGAAGGATGATTAATGCATCAAATGTATTGATTAGAAAGTGTAAAAAGAGAAAGTCTGGAAAGGAGGAAGAAGAGAAGAAGATTTGCGATTTCTAGGAAAATGGATGTTGAAAAAGTTAGGATGTCGCGATCGTGAGATGAGAGAAAGAAATAGACTGTGTTTCTAAGTTTAAAAGCACTATTGTGACTTTGCTGGGTATGTAGGAAGTCACCATCGTGCTACTTTGCTAGTATGATTGGGAGTAAGCACAATGGTGCACCCGAAGGATTGACTCACCCTAAACACCTTTGCTTCTTTTGGCCATAACTTTGTCATCCGATTTCCAAATGATATGAGACTTGAACCAATAGATTCCTAACACATTTTTACACCTTTTCATAAAAATTGGTAGCCTTATTAATTGAATTGGAAAATATTGATTGAATCAAAGTGAGGGAATCTGTTGGAATAGTATGAACTGGAATATTTTACTGAACATACTTCGGTATTTTACTTATACCTTGTCCTGTAGAGCTCAGAATGGGGTGATTCTTAATTCAAATTAAACTCAAGACATATTTCTACAACTTTCTTGAAGAAGGCTAATTTTAATTCTATCTCTAATACTTTCCAAATTGGCATGAAATTGAGTATTGGCTTAGGTTGTAGCACTACTAGGGACAGAAATCATGTCCTGTGGTTATGGAATAAACTGCATTGATGTAGGCCGAATTAGACTAAGGTGTCTTCCCCAAAGTTGTAGCTTATTCTCTGAGCTTTAAATTGGTATAAAGTTTGTAATTTTTTGATATTGGAAGTGAGAGATATGGGTTGTAAAACTTGAATGCATGATCATACTCTATCCAAAATTTCAAATGTACACAGTCTGTGGTATTTTGAGCATAACTCATTGAATAATTAACCAATTGAAATGATCTTAGTATCATTAGAAACCTAAGACTTGGGAGAACAACTTTCTAGAAGGAAGTGTTATCAAATTGCCTCATCTTCCTAATGAGAATAATTGAGCAAAGTGGACCCGAAAGTTGGTTGTGAAATAAACCTGGATTGAGAAATTTAGTATGGTTTCACGTGATTGATAATGTGACAAGATTAAGGATAAGAAACCCGAGATTTGTCATAAACATGCATCATACAAATTCAGTATACATGAATGTGTATTAGTGAATTCATATCATGCACAATAGTGATAAGTTATTATATTAAATGTTGTAGAGGAACACATAGACCGACCACTTCCAAATATTGTCGGGACTTCGAGACAATAAGCAAACAGGGAGCTTTTGTAAGTAATTTAGATGGTCTTATTTGTAAGTAAATCTTGATGAATATTTTTAAGTAATTTAGTAAGAAAATTTTGATAGTTTTGCTTTGATTGTTTTGTTTGCTACTGATTTTGATCCATTGAATGATTTGCAAAGCTATCAGATTGATATGTTTGAATTTTTGGCATGAAACCAATGATTGATATGTATTTTGAATTTCAGACATCTCTGTTTTTGAATCTGTTAAGTCATAGTTGGGGGTAAATAGGCATGCCTAGAAGGGTCTACAGCTGCTCTTGTGGCACTTTAGTGCTGAGACTTTTGTCTCTCCTAGACACTTCAGTTTTGAGACTTTTGTCTCTTCTGGACACTTCGGTGTCGAGACTTCGGTCTCTCCTGGACACTTCAGTGTTGAGACTTTGGTCTCTTCTGTATAAGTCCCGTTACCCGCTTCTATAAATAGATTAACAATCATCTGATTTTATATTCGGATATATGTTTGTTTATGCCTTCAAAAAATTGTGTTTTGATTCTGAAGGGTTTATACCCTTTTGTGATATTCAGTTCTGTTAATTATAAATTATGTTCTGAAACACTTTATATTTGAATTATTGTTAAGACAATCCTTAATGCATACTTATGCTATAACTTGATTCAGTATTGTTAGTTGACAGTTTATGTATAGATTAGTTATTACTCACTAAGCTATATGCTTAGCACAGTCCGTGTAGGTTCAGAGCGAGGACCATAAAGATTGGGACGAATCAACTGCATTGGCCAATGGAGTCTGAGTCATGTTTTGTCAAAAATGTATTTTGAGTTTGTTTTGGCTTGTATATATGAAGTGTATGATTCTGAATTATTGTAAGTTTTTTTCTATAACTATGTTTCAAGTTGGTTTCGATTTTTGAAACAAATTTGTATTAAGTTCATGTAATATAATATATGTTTGTTTGTTTAAGATTTTGGAAATGTATGTATGAAATGTTTCATACGTATGGATCTGTTTCGGTTCTATGAATGTTTTGTGTGTGTGGCACTCGCATTATCCTCCCAGGGGTATTAAGGCGTCACACTTTTTGGTATCAGAGCATGGTTTAGGCGATTATGGTTTAACCAGCGCTTAACTATTGCTTCTATTTGAGTGTACAAGTTGTGTGTTGGCCTAATATGGTCTCCCATGTTTTATCTATAGAATTAAAGATGGATGAATCTCGTGAAGTCGTTGACGAGGTTGCTGAGAGTAATAATCCTGAGCGATCTCGTCCAGTGATATCTGGACCGTCTGGAGACAATCGAGGAGAAGCTAAGGTGACACCTCCTCCTATAGCTTAAGGAGAGGCTTTGTTTAAGCTGTCTCAAGATATGATGACCTTACTGCATCGTATGACAGCACCTAAGGCTCCAATTGATCAGCTGAGAAAGTATAAAGCCGAGGAATTTACTGGGACGTCTTTGGAGGAATCAGAAAGAGCTGAATTCTGGATTGAGAAGGTGAAGAGGGTGTTGGATGAGATCAGTTGTCCAGTAGAGCAGATGGTGCACTGTACTGTCTCCCTTCTGCAGGGAGCAGCTTATGAATGGTGGAAGTTCGTTATGAGGAGTCCTCCTCAGCTACCAGTGCCTCTAACTTGGGATTTGTTTTCCCAAGAATTCCAAGCAAAATATATTACAGAGGCTTACAGAAAGGATAAGTGAAGGCAATTTCTGAGTCTGAAGCAGAGGAATTTGTCAGTTGCTGAGTATGATCTTGAATTCAACCAACTCAGTAAGTATGCTCCCGAACCGATACTTATTAAGGAGTTTCGGTGTCTTCAGTTTGAGGATGGGTTTCTTAACTCCATCAAGGAGCATTTAGCAGCATTTACACTTTTGCAACAAGTAAATTGCCATCAATTAGTGCAAGCTGCTATAAAAATTGAAAGACAAGAGATGATCAGAAGAGAAAGGAGTCAGAGAAGGGGTTTTCAGTGATACCATCCTCTTTAACTAAACTGTTACCGAAAGGAGTGAAGTATGAATGGTCTGATAGATGTCAAAATAGTTTTGATCAACTGAAAAGTTTGCTTACTGAAGCTCCTGTATTGGTTCAACCTATTTATGGTAAGGAGTATGTTTTGTTTACTAATACATCTAGAATTGGTTTGGGTTGTGTTTTGATGCAGGAAGGAAAGGTAGTTGCATATGCCTCTAGGCAACTAAAGTATCATGAACAGAATTACCCTACACATGATCTGGAGCTTGCAGCAGTAGCGTTTGCCTTGAAAATTTGGCGGCACTACTTGTATGGTGAAAAATGTAAAACTTTTTGAAGTATCTGCTTACCTAGAAGGAACTTAATCTGAGACAACGGCGCTGGTTGAAACTGTTTAAGGACTATGATTGTATTGTGGACTATAATCTGGGTAAGGCAAATGTCGTAGTTGACACTTTGAGTTGAAAGATAATTTCAGCATTATCAACGAAGCAAGGAGAATGGGAACTTGTATCTGATGGAGCTTTAATAGCTCAGTTAAAAGCAAGGCCTACTTTGAGACAAGAAATTTATTATGCTCATAGAGCTGATGATAAGTTACAACAACTTATCTTGGCTACTCAAGAAGGTAAACAGTCTGATTTTTCTGTGCAAGGAGATGGTGAATTGTATTATAAAGATCAGTCATGTGTGCCAGCTAATGATGAATTGAAGAGGTTAAAATTTACCAGTGATCGGCAGAAATCCTATGCTGACCTAAAAAGAAGAGATACTGAGTATCAGATGGGAGATAAGGTATTCTTGAAAGTGTCACCATGGAAACACATACTTCGGTTTGGGAAGAAAGGTAAGCTTAGTCCGCGATACATCGATCCTTATCAAATTCTGAAAAGAATTAGACCAGTAGCTTATCAGCTAGCTCTTCCCGAAGAATTGGCCAGATTACATGATGTATTTCATGTTTCTATGTTGAGAAGATATCGGTATGATGTCATACATGAAATTCCAGTGCAAGAAATTCAGGTATAACTAGATTTGTTGTATGAAGAAGGGCCCGTTTCTATCTTAGCCCTAGAAGTCAGGCAACATAGGAATAAGCAAATACCTTTAGTGAAGGTACTCTGGCAACGCCATGAGCTTGAGGAAGCAACATGGGAACCTGAAGAAACCGTGAAAGCTCAGTATCCACAACTATTCAGATCAGGTATGAATTTTGAAGACGAAATTTCTTAAGGAGCGAATAATGGTAACACCCCACATTAGGGGTTAGAAAATTAAGAAATTTCAGTGCACTATATGCTTTGCATAATTGATTATTCGCTGATAAGTGCATATGTATTTTTGACACATACAAATAATTGCACATGCATACATTGATAACAGAAGGATTGAATACTCTCTTTAGATAGTAATATTGCATAACATTGATTTATGTATAAGTCATGTTTTCTTAATTGTGCTGATTCCTATAAGGAGTGTGAACATACGTCTTGGCATTATGTTTAACATAAGACCTATTGTAATGGGAATTTTGATTCTTTCTTCTAAAGCGATGTTGAGGCCTAAATGCATGTGAATGAAATTGCATGCCATCGTATGGCTTTATATAGAAGTTAAGACTATCCTTGCCTCTTTAATATTAAATTTTAGGTCAATATTGAGAGCCATATATCAATGTATGAGACTTGCCTTTAGAGTAAGGCCCAATGGATGAAGCATATGCATATGATTTATATGTATGCTTAGATATATACACACCATTTTTATTTGTCTTTTTAGGCAAAATTTCTTCAATATATAGATGTTTTTCTTGATAAATGTATTCTTAGAATTGGATGCACTCTTATAATTGTATCAAATATCATGCCTACCATTGCGATTTTTTTATGATCCTAGCATACTTTTTGCTTTCTCACTTCCTTTGATGAATTTGGATAAGGAGTCATTGAGAGCAATGACCTCCTTTTTCAATATCTCATTCTCATGCTTTAATGCATCTAGATTATGATTATAAGCAATGACCAAACTCTTAGATGCTTTAATGTTATGCAAGCCACTCTTCATCTTTTTATTTTCAATTTTTTTAGTTTGGAAGATAACATGACAATTCAACTTCACCATCACTATTACAATATTTAAAGTTAAAGCGTACCCTATCATCATTAATAGCCATAGAGCATATGTGAGTTACTTCTCCATTAGAAAGCTCACTTTTGAAATCACTTATGTCATTCTAAGTTAAGGCTTTAAGTGCCTTATTTTCATTTTTGTCCCTATTATCCTTCTTATAATTTCTTTGGTGCTTGCCATTTTCTTTGAGGAGAAGGCATTGTGGCTTCATATAACTAGGTTTCCTACATTCAAAGTAAATGACGTAAGTTGTTTTGCATTTACTATCAAGTTTACCTTCTTTGAAATCTTTACTTTTAGATAACTTCTTTCTCTTTATAATCTTCTTGAACCTTCTACTGATGAGAGAAGTGTCTTCCTTATCAATTATAATAAAGAATGTCTCTTCATCTTTTAGTGTTAAAATGTTTATTTCACCTATGAATTTAATGGGAATAAATGAGCTATTAGAAAATTAGTTTACACGTCAACATTTTCGGTTATCAAGAAATTTTTCATTATAGTTTTTTTAATAAAGATAATCATTTCCATTAAAGAAAGAAGCCTTAGTAACATTTCAACCTTCTTAGATACGTGAAGATGTAGATACACATAAATATGTCATGAATATCTTGTCGCCAAAATTTTATCTAAATAATAATAAAAGAGATCCACTCTAATATCACTTGTTGGTCTCTAATGGCATTTAAAAGGGGTGAACTAAGTATTTGGTGAATTTAAAAACTTATTTGAACTTAAAATTGAAGCTTGATTGATTTCAACTTGAATGATAATATGAAATGACAATTGAATCAATTTCAAGTAACTAACTAAGAATAATGTAAAAAGTGCAAAGAAGAGAAATGACAAATCGATTTTATAATGGTTCAGTAAATAATCTTTGCTTACATCCACTCCCTAAATCTCTCTTTGGATTCCATTAAATCTTCTTTCAAACTACGTAAAAAGAAACCTCCTTACAATAATCTTTATTCGGATAAAAAGAAACTCTTGTACAATCTTCCTTAAAGATAAAGAGCAACCTTAACTCTTTTTGGATCCAAAAAAATATAAGATAAACAAGGCCAAATGATATTTATGATTTGAATAAACCTTGTTTTCTCACTTTAATGCTCAAGGGCTCACAATCACTTGACAATCAAGGAATGAATGCTTATAAATGCTTTATTTTTTTTAAATGTGTTATTTTAACTCTCAAATATCATAAACATGTCTAACAATTAAATACCCAAAGTATTTATACCCATAATAGCTCCAAAATTTTATTAGACACAAAAACTAATTGTTACAAAACTAGTTACTGTAACGACTATTAATAATGATATTTGTTGACCAATTTGGCTTTATAGATCGACCAATATATTAACCATTGACATATAATCTCAAGGTATACATTTTGACCAATCTACTAGCTCATGTTGGTCGAACAATATTCTTAATAATGTGTTTTGAAAGATTTTTCAAGTTCTTTCAAAAATCAAAGTACATTCCTTTTATAAAATTTTGACCAAAATCATTTCCAAAGTTTCTCTAAAGTTTGTTTAAAGATCAAAAGAGTTTTCTTTAAAATCAAAAACTTGGTTGCTCTTGTCACAATTAAAAAATGTGTATTAAGTTCAAAATATGATACACTTATGGATTAAAAGCCCTTGAAGCACTAAAGTAACTAAGTAGGAAATACAAGAAAATTTACAAATAACTTTGGGGACTTCTTGTGCCTGGATCTTTCTTAATCTTGGTTTTATCCTTTACCTCGACAGATTACAAGTTTCTTTACTTTATTTTATTAATAGTAATTATATTTTTATCATCAAAATATGGATTAAAACCTCTCTTAATTAGATCAATAATATAAATAATGGACATAGTTTACTAAAGCTAAAATTATTTGTTAGTTATTATTTTTTTTGTTTATTACTCGCTATAATGTAAGAATTAACTCAATTGTGAAAAGAAGAAGGGAAAAATATTATAAAAAAAAACTAGTATCTCATCAATTTAAAAAAATTCCTAAACATATACTAAAAGCTGTTAATATTTCCTTATTCTCGTAAGACCAACTTTAATACATGTACTATTGTTAATGACAGCCACATGATAAAGAAGAGATATTAATTTATTAATTATCTTATGTATCATATGTTATATTTATCTATTTTTTATGCCAACACGGTAAAGAAACTCCCTTTATTCGGAGTCTTTCATATCAATATTTTTCAATAGTTCAAGATGGTTTTCAATAGGAAATACTGCAATTTGATTAGCTAAAAGTCAGTAGATTCTAGTTCTATTTTCTATTTTCTATTTTATTTAGATTTCTATTTCTTAAAAAATAAATACTTATTTGATTGTTAATATTATTAACATCGTTGCACTTTTATTACTGATAATAATTAAATATTAAATAAAATTATAGATTAATTTGATGAATTGATTAAATAAATAAATTTATTATATAATATTTATTAGTAAATATTAATGAAAAATTTATTATATTATGTTTAAATATATATATAAACAAATAAATATGTAACTTTCACTCATAAACTAATATCTTTTTATTAATGTATTTTAATTATTATAATAGTTTATTATTTAAAATTAAATATGAAATATTTAAAAATTTATTCCACAGATAATTATTTTAAATTAAATTTTAAAAAATATTTGAAAATATTTTTATTTTAAAATAATTTTAAATGCATTGCTTAATTATATTTTATTATTCATAATTTTATCATTAATAATAAATAATTAAATAATATATGTTTTTATTAATTTTATAGTTTTGTAAGTTTTTCAAAAAATTTAAAAATTGAAATTAAAAACTTAATTAGATTAAAAATTAGAACTAAACGAAGCCTTTAAATGTTAATATTTTTCATATATTAAAACCAAATCCCTTTTTTAAGTAAGAATGTAAATGTCGTTTCGTACTGGTCGATATCTGTCAGTACGTACCATATCAGATCAAAATTGGTACGAAATAAAGGGTCGATTGTACAGGATTTAAATACTTACCGGTACCAGCCTGTTTCAAATAGTACCAATCGGTACTAGCCAGTACCAAAAATTTTAAAAAATAGGAGAACCTTTTTGCAAAATTGTCAAAAATTTTTAAAATTTCCCTCTCTTCCTTCCTCCTACCTCTCATTTCCTCATTTTTTTCAAAGTTTTTTTAATTAGTTATTTTTACTTCAACTTTTATAATTATTGTGAATTTCTAATTTTTATTTTTAAAGTAATAATAAATATTTTTATTATTAATAATAATTATAAATTAATTATAAATTATTTATTTTTATTTTTATTTTTATTTATTTTAATGTTTTATAAAATATTTATTAATAAAGTATTAATAAAAATAGTTTATTTTTTAAAATAAATAATCTAAAAATTATTATTTATATACTAATATTTATTTTATATATTTTAAGTATTAAATCAAAATTTATTTGAAATTTATACACTTTAAAAATATATTTTAAATTTACTTATATTTATTAATAATTATTAAATTAATTTTATAAATTAAATTAAAATTGTCATTATTATTTATTATTATTATTTAAAAAACAAGGTTAAAAATATACTATACAACTATATAATAGGATAATTAATTATTTTGTAATTTTAAAAAAAATTAAAAATTATTTTATTAACTTAAAAATTTACTCAAAATAGTGATCGGTATTAATATAATATCGTGTCAGAATTCAAACCCAACTAAATTTGGTAACATTGCTTTTAAGTACGTTCCAGTTACCTGTCCCTCCGATCTCAATAGCTGACAAAACTAGCCAGCTTGATTGTGAAACAGACATGAGAAAGTAGAAACCAGCAATGCATCTTATGTAGATCCTAAGTTCAAGTTTTTCGAATACGGAACATTAATAACCAGCAAGGTCTGCTGCACTTTTTGTCCCAAAAGGCTCACTGTAGCTTCTGACAAGCTTTTACGTATGGATTCTCCAGGATTACAAAGCAGAATCCAGAGTGTAGAGGAGATAGACATTCTCATGGCTGGGGACATGGGCTCCTCTGCACCAAAAAAGCTGCTGTTTCACATTTATGATGATATTGACAAAATGGAAGTCGATGAGCCATCCATTTTACAGAATCAAGAAAGAAATCTTCAATGAATTTCAATTGCTTTTCAGCTGACATTTTCCTTTCACACTTGCAATTGGCTTGTGATTTCCTTGTTGCATCTGAACGCCCCGAAAGTTACTTTGAATTGGATCCATCGATTGTTTAATATAATGAAACTATAAACCTCAACGTGAACGCGCAGGGAGTTGATAAGGGATTCTTTTGACTTAAATGGGGTCGCAGATTTAAATCGTTTTTTAGTATGCAGCTGTTTAAAATATAGAATCAGGGCTTTACTTCTCGCAAGGGACCTATCCTATTCGAACGAGGATTAGTCTAGGTATGAATGGTTTAAAAGTGTCCTCCTATAATTGAGATCCTCGTAAAACATCTCGTGAGCAATCAAAAAAATAATAAAACTATATTAATAATTGTCAATTTTTTTTAATATCTATCGACCATCTTTTATGATTATTGATAATAAAAATGATAATAAAATAACTTAAATAATTAAATTTAAAATAACATAAATTAAAAGCACTTAAAATAAAAATAATCTCTTAAACTTACAATTTCATCACATTGAAATTATGCGAAATTCTTCATAAAAAATTCTACTGTAAACTTTCAAAATAATTACTGAAACAGTGAAACATCTGGCTCACAATAGTTATAAAACTTTCATCACTGAAACATCTGAAAATACAGTTGCACACTCAAAAGATTTTTGCAATTTTTTCTCTCACAAAACAGTGACCAGCCCGGCCGAAAAGTCACTTGATTGCCTACAGAGCGCAGCTACCAAAAATGACGAAATAATCGAAAGATCCGGCTTCTACAGAGCTACAATCATGATAGCTATAAAATGAGCTGCCAAAAGTAGCTCTAAAATTATGATAATTTTTTGTTCAGTCGAATTTTGTTGGGGCTGAATGTCGTTGTTTTGATTCATGATCTGTTCGACTCTAGTTATGAAATACCTGCAAAATAAGTAAAGACACGTCGAGGGTTGATTCCCGGAAGGCCCCTCCGACGCTCAAGTCAGTCTTTTTGAGAGAAAATCAGTCGTAGAGAACAGAGAGA
>JAOTBA010000008.1:13893308-13905449 GCA_025629845.1 Erythroxylum squamatum | reverse complement strand
GGATTGGCATGTTGATTTGGATATGTTGCTTCCGCTGCAAAATGATTTCTTAAAAGTTTTGAAATCTACCGTTTCTCTAAATAAGGCATGCTTTCTTTTTCCGATCCAACACCTGTCTCTTAAGAAAGGAACCTATCGTTTATTCACAAGTTTAACATCAGAATCAATCACATATATAATCGAGGAAGCATTGATAAATATATCATCATATATGCATAAATATGTAAAAAATATATATCCACATAAACTCTCCCCCTTTGACATTATCAAAAAATAATAAAGGAGTTCAAGGAGGAAGAGAGATAAAACGAATTAAATATGATGAAAAAAATTGACACAATGAATGAGGACTTTTCTGAGGACAATTTGCAAATCCAGGACTTGGTTTTAACGTCATTTTGTTCACGTATTTGGTCCTGATTAACGTGAATATCCCTCAATAGTTGTAAAATATCCACACTATTTATGTTCCGAGGAGGGACATGAGCCTATTTTTCTGGCGTAGGACCTACAATTTTTGGTATCCTTTCAGACCTCTGCTCTGAGGTAGGACCCAAGAAGTATGCTACTCTTTTTGTTTTCTTCTTCACGCAAATATTTTCTTTCAGCTTATACCCTAACTAGGAGGGGATAGGAGAATGAAACATGCCAGACTCATATCACATCAGATTGTTAAAGGGAATGTTAAAATATGTGAAGATCTTGGTTAACAACATTACATAAGGCAGACCTCTAGTAGTGTTCTTATGGCTTCCCTTTTCCACCATAAACTTCATAATCGTTACTGGGAGATTTATTTTGTTGCCCTTCAGTAGATTGTATATTGAATAGGTATCCAGAAGACTACATCTTTCTACGGAGCTACTTCTTGGAAAATTTTAAGTAGTATATATTGATGTGGGGCATCTAGATAGTAGGTTTAGATTTCTACACATAGGTCTACCTTCATGGGCATTCTCAGTATGCAGACATATGAAGTCTACAACCTTTCCCAAATCAAGATCAGCAATGTCCACTTATGTCAAGGAAGGTCAGTCCTATTTATAAAAGCTATGTTAAAAATGTTCCCAATATACCCTCTGTTATCAAGATCTCACATTCTCGTACCCAAGATATGATGGTTGGCTTTCCATCAATTTCTTCTTTTCGCATATGTGTGTAAAAACATCTGAATAATTCATCACACACAGTATCATATAAATTCAAAAAGTTCTCCCACTCAATAGTAAAAAAGAAAGTAGAGAGAGGAATTAATACCAATATCATCGAACATATGAGGAGGCACAATGCGTCCAGCAACCACTTTTCTCTTCTTCTACTACATTTCATAGCGAGCTTTAGCTTCCATTAATTGAAATGATTTTACTTGTGGTGATAATTTTCCCTTCTTGTGGACCATGAGTTTCTTGGACCTTTTTGCTTTAGGGATTTCATCAAATAGGTCATGTTCTATAGATAGCTCATCACTAACGATTGCTTCCTCAATGTTTTCTTCAACCATAGGCTCTTTGCCTTTACTTTTCTCTTCCCTTTTCCTTTTTCTTAACTCATCCTTTTCTTTTTCTTCTGCTTTAGTAGTTTCTTTCTGTAGAGCTTGTGTTGTAACAATTCCTCTAGTTTGTGGTCTTCTTTCCAATCGAGAAGGTTCATCTGAACCATCGTCATTTATTGCCCAGTGCTTTTCAAGCACTTTCTTCTCTTTGGGACCAGGTTTAGGAATTTTGAAAGTTTTTGGAGTAGGAATGGGTAGGAAGGGAATAAGTAAATCGAATATCAAATTTTTCAATAACTCCCCCTTACAGAAAGTCTTCTACTTCTTCACTTTCTTCTTTCTTTTCTTTTCCTCTTTCTTCTTCTTCTTCTTTTTCTAAGTCAAAAGCATATTGTTTTTCGATTGTTTCTTTTTTGTCATCTGAAGACCAATCAGGATAATCTAAAAACAACATAGTAACGATCTTCCTTTTTCTATCTTCTAGGGTCTCCTGATTGGGTATTTCTGAAGTTTGGATGTTTGAGGAGACAGAAACAGGTTTGATAGTAGTGTCCAGAGAACCTATAATAGGAGACAAGACGAGGAATCAAAAGTAAAGGTTTGTTCATGACGAGGTGTTTTGTCATGGCTAGAGGTTGAGGTCAAAATTTCTTTTGACCTTTTGATTTTTGTTCTTCCATTATAAGCAAGCTTGGTGAAGTTTGAGAGAGAAAACAGGAGCTAATACAGAGAGTTAGGGTGGTGCAGAGAGAATAAAAGAGAAGATGAAAGGAGTTTGCTTAGGGATATACTAAGTGATTCTTGAGTGTTAATCACATGAGAGGATGAGTAAACGTATAGACTAGGAAAGGAAGCGTAATCAGTTGCGTATCATCTAATAGATATGTACGTAGAGTTGTCAAACTATGTGCGCATTTTTTTTAAAAAGTCTAAAACGACACCATTAATGACTCCCTATTTTTAGGACACATGTAATCTAGCTCTATTAAAATGAGAGCTGCCTCCTTAAACAAAGGGGCCTTCTAAACTCTAAGGAGCCTACTAAACTAAGAGAGAGTTTCTAAGGAATGAGAATAGAAAGAGCCTGCTAAACGAAATGCAAAGCCAAGTAGCAGAGAATATTGATGCAAAAATAACATCAGAAAGTTCGATTTCTATATGCTTAGTTCTAGAATGATGTATAGGATTTTTAAAAATCTTTATAACACTTTTATTATCACATAATATAGGAATATGAGAAAAGTTTAGAGAAAAATTTTATAATTGATGCTTCATCCATTAAATTTGAACATAACAACTGGCAGCTACTATATATTTAACTTCAGTCGTCTAAAGCGCTATGCAATTTTGCTTCTTACAAGACCAAGGTACTAGACATCCTCCAAGAAATTGACAGTGACCACATGTGCTTTTTCGATCGAATTTATCACCTGCATAATCTATAAGTCAAATGAATCATTTTTTGGATACCATATTCTGAAATCCATAGTTCTGTGGAGATATCAAAAGACTTTGACGATTTGAAGATGGTTTTCTTTTGGATTTGATTTAAAGCATGTGAAAAGACACACACTAAGCATAATGCCTAGTTTTGAGCTTGTAAGATATAGTAGTGATCTAATCATTCCTCTATATTTTGTCTCATCTGTAGCTTTTCTTTCTTTGTCTTTATCAAGTTTAGTTACAGTGTATATTGGAGTACTCATCGGTTTGGCATTCTCAAAGTGATATTTCTTAACGAGTTTCTTTGTGTATTTGTCTTGGCTAATAAAGATTCCTTTTTCTCTTTGTCTGATTTGTAATCCAAGAAATAATGATAATTCTCCCATCATGTTATTTCAAACTCCCCTTGTATTAATGCTGAGAATTCTTCACAGAAGGATTGATTAGTAATAACAAATATTATGTCATCAACATATATTTGCACTATGAGTAAACATTTTCCTTTCTCTTAATAACTAAGGTTTTATCGAGCTTTCCTCTTTTAAAATTATTCTCAAGAAGAAAATTACTTAACCTCTCATACCATGCTCAAGGAGCCTGCTTTAAACCATGTAGAGCTTTGGATAACTTCATCATGTAATCTAGATGGTTTTCATCATCAAAACATGGTGGTTGCTTAATAAATATTTCTTCGTTAATGTAACCATTTAAGAATGCACTTTTAACATCCATTTGGAACAACTTGAAGTTTCTATAGCATGCAAAGGCAAGAAAAATTCTAATTGCTTCCAATCTAGCAACAGGTGTATAAGTTTCATCAAAAATCAATACCTTCCTATTGATTGTAACCTTAAGCTATAAGTCTAGCTTTGTTTCTTACCACCTTACCATTTTCATCAAGTTTGTTTCGAAATAGCCACCAAGTCCCAATGATTGACTTTTTTTTAGGATGAGGTACTAGATTCTAGACTTTGTTTTTATCAAATTGATTCAATTCATTAGTTCGTCCTTCATTGTTGAAACCCATTTTGTGTCAGTAAGGGCCTCTTCAATTGTCTTTAGTTCCACTTGTGAGATGAGAGCCACAACATTTTTCTTTAATGATGATCTTTTTCTTAGACTTTCAGAGGGATCTCCAAGAATATATTGATGTGTATCAAGACCTCTCCATTCTTTCGATGTTTTTCATTACATAGGCTCTTACAGAGATGAAGGAGCCTGCTATATTCTAGCTTTATAGAGGCCTTCTTAATTTTGTAATTATGAAGGTATTATAGGTGTAGTTTGATTCTCTTATGTATTTTTAAGTACCAATGGATTCTCTTCATCATTTGAGTCAGTTGCTGTTATAGAAGGTAGTGCTTCATCAAATACCACATATATCAATTCTTCCATCTTCTTGTTTCTTTTTTATATACTCTAAATCTTTTACTGGCAATACTGTAGCCTAAGAAAATAGCTTCACCTCATCTGGCATCAAACTTTCAAGGTTGTCTTTACCATTGTTTAGTACGAAACACTTGCACCGAAATGCTTGAAATTAAGCAACATTTGGTTTTCTTCCTTTCCACAGCTCATAGGTCTTATAAGACATTTGTTAAGTACATAACATGTCGTAAATACTTTCTATTATCAAATTCTCCTCCATGATCACTCCGAATTGAAGTGATGAAGTACCCTTTTTATATTTGAATTTTTTTGTAGAACTTATCAAACACTTTAAAAGCATCATCCTTATTTGATAAGAAATAAGTAAATCTAGAGTAATCATCTACTAGAACAAAACCATAATGTTTAATACCAAAACTCTTAGTCTTAGCAGGACCGAATAAATCTATGTGCACAAGTTTAAGTGGTTGGTTAGTATACATAATATTTTTAAGAGGAAAGCTACTTCTGACTTGTTTACGTTTTAAACAAGCCTCACAAACTTGATTGTTTTCGAACTTTAAGGTTGGTAGTCCTCTTACTAACTCGTTTTTAAACAATTTTGATAGAATGCTCATGTTAGCATGTCCAAATCTTCTGTGCCAGATAAACGAATCCTTTTCTAGAGAGATAAAACACTTAAAACTTTGTGAGGACATGTCTTCTAGTTAAGTACAATATATATTCTAATTTCTAGGACCAACAAACACTATATTATCATTATGAATATCAACATTTTCACAATGAGATGCATAGAAAATGACTTTGTAACCCTTGTCACATAGCTGACTCATACTCAACAAGTTATGTTTCAAATCATCAAAAAAGAGAACGTTATCAATAGAGGTAGAGTCAAAATTACCAATTTTACCAATTATGGTGATCTTTGCTTTATTTTTGTCTGCAAAGACAACATTACCTCTTCCTTTTCTTTCAATGTAGTTGAAGTGTGATATTTCACCTGTCATGTGTCTTGAACAACCACTATCAACTATCCATTGATTATCCCTTGTCTCCACTTTGAGACATATCTGCAGAAAGCATTATCTCATTTTAGGTATCCAAATTTTTCTGGGTCCTTTCAGGTTAGTAGTTTGACCTTTCGGTCTCCAAACATACATGTGAGATAATTTCTTTTTACGAAAATTACAAAAATGACTAATGTGACAATGTTTACCATAGTAGTCACACAAAACAAATGAATGATAGTTTTTATGATTTTTGCCACCTAGTAGGTTCTTGCTGTCTTGGCTATAGTTACTGCTGGATTTAACAAAGAAGTTTTTGTATCGCCTAATATTATTATTTTCATTGTATCCTATTCCGGCCTTACTAAAAATGCATTTACCACTACCAAGCAATGCATCAAGATTCTTCCTTCCATCAACAAAATTTTCCAGATCTTTTTCTAGAGATATGATATTTCTAACACTTTTCTCCTTTTCAAGTTCTAATGCAACAACATTTTCTTCTAACTGTCTTACATTATCAGAATCATTTTTAGGAGCGTATTTTTCAACTTAGCTACTATTTCTTCTAGAACTTCCTTTTGAGAAATCTTTTTCTTATAGTTAACCTCAAGAGACATATTCCTGGTCGCCAAATTCTCATTAGCAGATTCCAATGATTTAATCTTACTCTTCAGAGATGTATTATTGCTCTTGGACTTCTCATCTTCTTTGAAATACTTCACTGTTAAACTTTTATACTAATCATGCAATTCATGATATGCATTTTTCAATTCATCACCTTTAATATCAAAGTCAGAATAATATACCTTATCATCTTTTGATTCAGCTATGAAGCAAACGTTGCTGACTTCTTCTAGTTCTTCTTCTTCTTCAAAATTTTCAAAATCCTTATATGAATAAGCTACCGTCATTGCTTGTTTTTTGGATTTTCTGATCTCTGACTTGTCCTTTTGAAGAAGAGGGCATTCTGCTCTTGTGTGTCTAGGCTTCTTACAGTGTTAACATATGATTTGATTGTTTTGTGTATTGCTATTGCTACTTTTTGATAGAAACCTATTGTTTCCAGCTTTCTTGTTTCCTTCTCTTTTCTTCATCAGCTTCTTTTTATAGAAGCGGGCATATTTTTTGACCATAAAGTTGAATTCGTCATCTCCATCAATTTATAACTCAGTGTCACTTTCATCATCGTTTGAGTCGTCAGTTGCTTTTAGTGTCATTCCTTTTCTATAGGAGAATCTTTCGTCTTACCTAAGTTCGGTATCATGGATCACCAGATTTCTTCATAGCCAGTCAAGTGAAATAGTTGTTAAGTCAAAATGACTTTACGTTTAATGATTTTGATGAAGAACAAATATGATATGGAAGCAGATAGAAATATGAGACCAAAGAAAGTGAGACGAAAGCGGAAAACAAAATGAGACGGAAGTAGATAAAACAAAATGAGACGGAATAATATGAGACGGAACCAGAAAATAAAATGACATGGAACCAAAAAGCAAAGTGAGACAGAACAATATGAGACGGAAGCAGAAAGCAAAATGAGACGGAAGCAGATAAAACAAAATGAGATGGAACAATATGAGACGGAAGCAGATAAAAGAAAGTGAGACGGAACAATATGAGACGAAAGCGGAAAGCAAAGTGAGACGGAACAATATGAGACGGAAGCAGAAAGCAAAGTGAGACGATAGAAATGAGATGGAAGAGAAATGAGACGGAAGACCCAATATTACGTTAGATGACTAATTAGTTTGAGTTAGTTACAGAACTCAACTGAATAACTGATTCTTCAAAGATCAAGAAATAAGAAGAAAGAAGCAGTGATCAAGAAGCGGTTGAAGACGAAGGCTATAAATACGAGTCGAAGTTGAAGACTACAAAACTTAGAGAAGTTGAAATTTTTAGAGATTTTAGAGATTTTCGAAAGAATTAGTGAGATTCAAAAGCAAGAAATCTTATTGTGCTAAACTTAGAGCTAATTTTCTCTGTAACAAAGCTCAAAACATCTTTCAGTTGAAAGAAGAAAAGCAAATAGCCTGAAGAGGCTAAGTGTGAAAAGAATACTTGCTGTAAGAGACCTGAAGAGGCTCGAAAAAAAGAATACTTGTATCTTTGCAAAGTATAGTGAAATCTCAGAAAGGATTCTGAGGACTGGACGTAGCCCACAGTTTGAGGTAAACCAGTATAAATCTGTCGTGTCGACTCTCTCTCAACTCTCAACTCTCAACTATTAAACTTACTGTTTCATACAAGAATTTAGAATATTTTACAATACTGATTTTCAATAGTTTTGAGAAAAAACAAGTTTTACAAGAAGTTTTCAAAAAGGGAATCATCGAAAAAGAATACATAATTCAACCCCCCTTTTGTGCATTTTGCATATCGAATATTAAGTCTATACTAACGTGTGATTTACTTCAATGATTTCTATTTTTTTCCAGTTGTGACACTCATAATAAGTTCTTTTTCATATCAGGGACATTATAAAAATTGGATAAATGTAGTTGGTTCTGATCATATATGATTGGGACTCCTAAAATGTAGAATCAATAATCTAGTCATCTTCATAATTAATCAATTTATCACTCACCAAGTCAAGTGTAATTTCCTCTTATATCTTGGTGATAATTGTAGTTACGGCTCCTTCTCGCTTTTTACTTCCTCTATTATCTATAATCTGAGCAAGTCCCATTCTTCTTCGTTATTGTCATTCTGGGAAAATATTGCAGCATTTCCTTTAATCAATCTACTTTAATAGTCTCTTGAAAAGTGACCTCTCTTACCACAATTATAGCATTTCTTATCACTTGGATGATAATTCCTTTTATTGTCCTTATCTATAAGCTCCCTTTTATTGGTTACTAATTTAGTTTGAGACTTCTTTACCTAGCATCATTCTTCCACCTTGGTTGATCTTCTTTACCTCTTAGACTCGTAGCCCTTTGCCCCTTTCCTTTATTTTTTATTATTATTGTAGAAGGCATTCTCATCATCTCTAAATGAGACCTTAAATTTTTATTGGTTAGCTAAAATGTTTTCTAACTCTATGAGAGAAAGTTCATCTGCCCACTTATGAATAGTAGAGTGATGAGTCTATTACATTTTGGTCTTAGACTATAAGTAATGATTCTTCTCATCCTTGCTTCCATGATCAGGTTTTGAGGGTCTAATTTATTAATTTTGGTGTAAAGTAAATTTATAAAAAATATTGGCTCACCATCATATTTTGCTGCGAGACTAACATATGCTCATTTTTTAGTTACTAGAGGATAGCATCATCTGTTCTAGAAAACAATGTTATGCGATTTCCCACACTTCCTTGTGTGTCTTTGCAAACGTAATTCACTCTAGTAGATTGTCCTGATTGCTACCGATAAAATATATGTCTTTATTGGCCTTCACCTTCCACTTCTTTAATGCCTCGACTTCTATAGATGATATGGCCTCACTTCCTTGGACAATCTCCCACAATTCTTATCCAAGTAGATAGTATTTAATCTAGGTACATCAGGTGTTATAATTTTTTTTAATTTAATTTCTTAATGCTATTGCCCAAAGTAGCAAAATCTAGTGCAATGTGACTTACACAACACTCAACCACGTATATTAAAGACTTGATAATGCATACAGTGATTTATCAAGTGACTCCTTAGTGATGCACATAGTAGTCTCGAACCTTCAAGCTGGTGGAGTCTCCACGTGCAACAGCCACATATTAAACCTTGCTTTGATATCACTTATAAGGTGTAAAGAGAGTGAACACCATCTTAGATCAAAAGTTTACTAAAAGGATGACCTTTGTTACTTAGTAGATGTACAAAAGGAACAATCAAAACTACTATCTCCCTCCTCATGTCACTCACTCACACCACTCCTCCAAGCATTTGTTTTCACTCAAGCATTCACTCAGTCTTTCTTTTCTCATTCTACATGCAAACCTGTTGCTTACTATTTATAACCATGAATGTTGACGGGTTAGGAAATTTTACTCTAAAAATTACAAAGCATCTAAAGGAAGCTACAAAATTATGACTATAAAATTTTGTAGTAAAATATGCAAAGCTTCCTTGACAAGCTAAAAAAGTTTTAGACACTATCGTTGTCTAGAGGAGAGAGAGAGAGAGAGAGATAATTTTCTAAAGAGATAAATTTATAGAAAGGGTTATTAGACTCTTTTAACAATTAATGCCCACAAATTCGCACTCCCGCATATGAATGATGTTGTGTCTAATTTCTATTAACTTTTCTTACCTTCATATCTTGATTTTGGTTACAAATTCTTGTGATTTGATCTAAATGGAGATTAATTGAGTGAAAATGGTGTGAATATTGAATGCATATTAATTGGATTATTTTGTAAAATTTGCATAAAAATGGAAGTTCACGTAAATTTTGTATGAAAAGAAAAAATAAAGAAAGGTGGTGACTTACTTGTCACCACCGTGACAAGTTTCACGGTAGTGACCAAACTTGTCACCAACGTGACAAGTTTCACGGTAGTGACTAAAATTGTCACCACCATGACCAACCCTCACGGGGGTGACAAACAAAGTAACCCCCGTGACATGTTTTTCCTTTCATTCATCTAAATTTTACCTGGCATCTGTAGGTTGAAGGCTCAAAAACCTAGACCTAAAATGAGACTACAAATAGAAAGAAGAGAGGAGGGTGGTGGCACATTCTAACATTCTATCATTCCACACACAGGCATAATGGGACTTATTTGGGGACACAAAATAGATAGAGAAAAAGAAGGTGGGGAAGAGAGGCAGAGAAACAGAGTAGGCTGAGAAGAGAAAAAGAAGAAGAACAATAGAGAGGTGGAAGCAGCGTGAGCAGTCGAGCATCTGGATGAGAACCAAGCAGAGGCAGAAGGCAAGAGCCAATGCAAAAAGCTTGAGAGTGGTAGGAGATCACCCCAACTCCCTCATCCGAATACTTGTTTGCTCATTCTGTTTATTATTTCTCCATGTTTTATTGAACTTACTCCTCTATATTTGATAGACTCATACTCTGATAGCTTTTTGATAGTTCATTTGGTTATTTACTGGGTTTATTGCTTAAATACTTCTCTTATACTGATAAAGATGGGAATGAAGTATTTGAGTATGATGAATCTTGCTATTTACGTGATGAGCTGACTTATTTTTCTTGAGGATTAATGTAACTATTTTAGTTAAATATGCATGATTGAGGGACTGTGTTATTGTTTGCTATAGTTTTTGAAGTGAATAGATGTAATAACATGACCAAACTTTGCATCATTTTGGTATTAAATGAATGATCGAGAGAAGAAGTTTAATATGGAACGAGAAACTACAAACGCTTAGGTTAAGAACTAGAAATATATTAACTTAAGTGGTAATTAGTAGTTGGGTTTCCATAATTAATTCAGATGATAACTTGTTGAATATGAAAGTTAGATTTAGTTTATTATTTGAGTTGATCTTAGAACCCAACTGTTAATTTTATTAAGACAACTATCCAATCATTTCCCCCTTAGTCCTATATAGGAGATTAAATTAGTGAAATTAATTCTCAAGAGTTTCCCACTTTGATTAATCAATTCTTTTTTGCTTCCGGTTGAATCATTTTACTTTTCAGTTTAATCTTATGATTTTCTTTAAAGCCTTCACTCAACAAATCAGGATAGAATGTTTAGGATTGCATCTGTTTTTATTTTTGTTCAAGATTAATTTAAGTGAACCAATTTAACCTCCATGGGAGACAACCCTAGGTAATCAACTACAACTACCTCATATACTTGTGAGTAGGATAACCTAGGTATTTTTAGAACTTATTTTAGGCACAACAACGAACTTCTGAAAATCTTTTCTTTTTCCTTCTCTTCTTCATAAAATAATCAAATTCAAAGAATCATAATCTTTCTATATGTGATTAATTCTTTGAGCTCATCAAGCTGCAACATTCACCATTTCATATATCCAAAACATTTAAACATTGCTCACCAAGAAATTATGATTCCTTGTGAATATACGCTTGTTCTTACCATTAAATTGACAATTTCATGACTACGCACTTTGTTTTATCATTGAATTGACAAATTTTCATTTCACATTTCTCATATTAAGACATGTTAATACAAAATTATATATGAAATTTGGTAAGCTGTACAAACATGACTTAAAATAAGTGATGGTAAAAAGTTTAAGATTCTAATTAAAAATCAATTGATGAAGTTAAAAAAAAAGACTTTGAAAAACTTTGAGTATAAGAATGTTAGATTCGAAATATTCGCATAATGTATGTGTATGTGTGTGTGTGTGTGTGTGTGTGTTTGTTTGATTGTGTGAGTATTAAGACTATAACATTAAATCGGGTCGGGTTAATTAAAAAAATCAAAATTTTCTCAATTTTATAATACTAGTACAAACTTTAAAAAATGACTTAAAAATATTCTAATTTATAATTTTTCTAAAAAATAACTTATTATTACACCCTTATTAATGTTGCTAACTAACTTTTTTATTATATTGATGACATGTGCATTATTAGTTGTCATGTATCAAACTAATAATTAAAATTCAAAAATTTAAAACTAAAAACATAAAAATTCCTGAATCACTTTGGCCTTGTTTGGCAATCAGCTGATTGCATTAGCTGTTAGCTGATTCTATCAGCTGATTTGACTAGCGGATTACATTAGTTATTTGTCATTTGATGTTTGGTAAAATTAGCTGTTTAGTATTAGCTGTTTATGTGTAAAAGGACTTATGAGGACATGACTTTAAAAAAATTATAAGGGTATGAATATTATATATCTTAGTATTTCGTTGAATATTTTTA
>JAOTBA010000008.1:13874294-13893208 GCA_025629845.1 Erythroxylum squamatum | reverse complement strand
TTATATTCCGGTTTGATAGCGGTTCACTACCGGTTGAACCTCTAAACCTTAAACCTTTCCTTCGACCGGTTCAATGTCCGGTCCGATTTTTAAAACATTAGTTACGGTGAAGCAGCAGAGTGGAACGTGTTAGCATAGGTGGTTGGCAGAATTAGTTTTTCATTGGTCATAAGCAGTTGTTTATATGAAAACGCTGCTATTGAGTAGCTTTTCAAAATTCAGCTTTTTGGGATAAATAAGCTATTTATTCATCTTCTCATCAAACAAGAAACAGCTGAAAGATTAAATTAAAAAAAAACAGCTGAAAGACTTAAATAAGATAAAAAGTGGCTGATTCCTTATTCACCAAAAGCAGCCTTTCTCCCTAATTTTTTTTTTCCACCAATAAATTTTCCACTCACCCAAGCCCCCGCTTTGCCTAACTCTGCCACTCATCTCGTTCATACTGAATTACCAATGATGTAATCCATTGCTAGCATATTCTGAATTGTAGAATCTTCTTACCAATTACATTATATTCTCAACGGTTAAACCGAACGTTGTGATGGGCTACCTAGCACCTGAGTATGAAATCATTGGCGAATTTATATATAGAAAAGAGTACTGGTGTATATGCCTTTGGGGTGATTATGTTCTTGGTTGTCTTTGGAAAATGAGAGGTCTCTAACTTGGTTTATGTTGGAGTAGAGGCGTAAAGATTCCCAGAGTATATTGATCTCAATCTCTACGATAGATTCCTCGAGTACGACGCTGTTAATCTTCCGAAAATTGTTTGGTTTTGCACTCATGAGTCATATTGAAAGACTACCAATGGAATCGGTTATTCAAGTGCTAGGTAACTGTAGCAGCGATCTCTAATCTCGGTGAATGATGTTAGTAGTAGTTATTTCCTTGGAAATCTTCAATCAAGTTACTGTAACCTTTTAATGAATTTAACCTTAACTTCTTACCGGACTCTAAAGCACATACTGTACTTCTCCTATGTAATCTTCTTTTACTGAGGACTGATGCTTTCTTGTGAATGTTATTGAACATTAGTTCCAGTTTCTTTCACGCACACATCAAGTGAAGTTATATTCGTGTCCAAAAACAAGTGAAGAGTTTTGATAGTTTTAGTTTAGGTCTCGAGAATATTTCTAACTTTGCTAAACAAAATTTGTTAACTAATACTTAGTAGTTATTACTTTTGTAATACGATCTATTCTTTCTAAATTTTGGTTAATTATTATTGTTGATTATAGTTGTGATAATATTTTCAATTAGATGTATTCTTGTCTAAGATTATCTAATTCTTTGTTCCAACCTTTTATTAAAATTCTTAGGAATTTTCTTTGTAAAGCAGAAGGAATAAACTTGTCAAGATCTATATAAAATTTTTTATTATATATACGTAATTTTCTTAATTTCTTTGTATATCATTTTTTCAGTCTTTATTTTTTGTAATATTATATTATGGTTGTTTTCATGTTGTAATATTAATTGCCTAAAACGTTAATAGTATGCTTCCAACCCAATATATTCACTATTCATATATTTCATTTTACATTTTAGTAAATATCTTAAAGCATAATAAAAATAAGCTTTAAAATAACAAAGCTAATAAAGCAATATAAATAGAATAATAATTTCAAGTATAAAATAAACTAAAACAATAATCAAAGTATAGAATAGTGTTTTAATAACCGTTAAAGACAATACTAGCAATAATAAATATTGAAATATAAGTGTTATGTGTTAGGAGAATAAAAGTAAAGCATAAAAAATAAATGTTAGTTTGTTAATATGTAGAAATGTAAAGTATAAAATAAAATATGAAATATGATAATTCAATGGGCGATAAAGTCAATTCGTTCCAAATTATAATATTTGCATTAGAAATAAAAATAAATGAAAGATAATAATAAGTGAATAGGATAACTGTTGTTATTATGAAGTAAAAAGTTTATAAGATAAAGGTAAGCAAAAATAATAATTTTGTAGGTTTTATCAAAAAATAAGGAAGGTTAGAGAGTTCTGTGAAAAAAAGAAGAAAAACGTATCAATTTTTATAGAAGAAAAAGATTATATATTTCTATTAGAGTTTAGAATATCATTTTGTATTGATCAGTACTGATATGTTTCGCACTGACCTAAAAATGGTATCCTGAATACCAAAAATAAATATTGATTAGTATTAGCTATTTCATTCATTATCAGTCCTTACTGATTGATACACAAAATCTTGGTATTTACCAAGTAATAATTGTAATTTTAAAAAATAGAAGGACTAAATTGGAAAAAAAGATCCCAGGTTAGAATAACCCTAACTCTTTTGCCCACCTATTTATCTGCTAGCCATAGCTGCCATCTCTCATTCCACTCTTACGATCCTCCTCCCTCTGTGTCTTTCCATTCTCACTCCTCTCTTATTGGCTAGCGCTTTCCAACTCTTTATTAGTAGCTCTCCAACTCATCACTCACCACTTATCATTAGGCACTCTCTAGACTCCAGCTCATCATTGATAGCTCTCCAAAGTCCTCCAGCTCGTCACCACCACTCTATAGTCCTCACTTACTATTTGTGTACTGAAAATGCAGTGAATAATTAGTGATTAGTTGAGTGTAGCATGAAACCTATACTTATAGACAGAGCATGATGGGTTCCAGATGTGTTGCTTGACTTGGTTCATATTAATTAAGATAGTTCCTACGTTTTTATTGGAAAATTGCTCTCTCCACCAATATGGGTTCCTTGTTGTTTAAGAATTAGATAGATTTAGGTTCCTTGTTGGTTGAGAATTAGATAATTGTCGCATTTTTATTAAAAATTTAACATGGAAAATTAATTATACTAATATGTTCAAACTTGAACTTGATTTATGTTTTTTAATTAAATTGGAAAATTGATTCTTCAATAAGTAATAATATTCAATAATGTGTATATATTGTGTCTAAGGAATGTTCAATGATACTTCTTAGTTCTATTTCAATCATTTTCTTAATTATGTTGTTAACGATAATTCAGAGGTTAAAGTCTTTGATTACTTAGGATTTTCAACTCTAAGTTCATATAAAAAATTTTAATTCATCTTTGTCTTCAATTTTGGGCCACCATCACCAATTAAGAGGTGATATGTCATAATTATGTCTTTATTTGTTTGTGGAACATTTAATTATAAAATGCTATAAACTATTATTTATTTGTGTATATGATCTAAAAGGTTAGAGTTACTTATTTAAGTTCTTACATAAGCTTATTTTTCTCAAGGTTAAACATATAATGATAGGAATATTATTCAGAGAAAAATGCTAACATAGTAAAAAGAGTTTAGAGTTCATATGTTTAGAATGAACTTTTAAATATGCAATTCTAACTTAATGATCATTTCATATTTGTAAGCAATAAATGTACTTACATTAGGCATATTGCAATTGGTTTTTGATATAAAGTTATTAATTTATTTTTTACATATTTCTTTATTTATTTTTACAAATAAATGGGGAAAAGTTCAAGTACTCCTGACAATTTAGCCTCTTTAGATTTAGAAAGATTTGATAATCTAACTTGGTTTCATACTAGATTGGTTCCTAGTGTAAATAACCATACTATTTGTTTGTACTGCAACAAACATTTAAAAGGTTGGGGAATCAATATATTAAGGAAACATTTAGCTTGGATCAAAGGTGATAAGGAGCCTTGTAAGAAAGTTAGTCATGGCATGAAAAGACAGATGAAAACTTTACTTAAAGAGTATTAAAATGAGAAAGAAAGAAGGAAAAGACTAAACTACAAAATTGGTAGTGGAAGTTATTGGTGGTGGTAAGGATGATACCTACAATATTGAAAGTGGTTATTCCTACCCAATAAGAAGGGATTCCCGCACCTGATGTGAGGATGAGAAAAGGGCAGGTGTCTAACCTTTTTGCTTTATAAACAACTTACGAAACTTAAACTTCAATTCGTAATACCTTACAATCTAAAGAAGCAACTTATAATATATATATATATATATATACAGCAGTAACATCCACCATAAAACTAAACAGCATTGAATGACACACCTACATCATACCACCATCTGCAGCATTGATTGGCATATTTGTATACAAGTAATACTTTTTTTAGTATAAGCATATACGCAATCTTACTTTTTATTAAAAAAGTATGGTTACAAAATAAATTGTTAAGAATCACTTCAGTAACATCCCATGGCTCAGAGTTGAGGAAGCTAGTTAAGAAAGAATTGAGAGCTATATAGGCTATATATGTCTTTTATAAGGCCAGAGAGTTAATAATAGAGGAAATGTAAGGAGATGTAACAGTAGAATAACACAAGTTATGAGATTATAGGAGTTGTTAAAGTCAAATCTTAGTAGTAGATCTGAATTGGCTATAGAAAATACATTACTTTGTGATAATTTTCAGCCATCATTTGATAGGATGTACGTGTGTTTCCATTATTGTATAAAGGGGTTCTTGGTTAGTTGTAGTATCTTATTAGGACTAAATGGTTATTGTCATAAAAGTATTATTAAATATAAGTTATTGATATCAATAAGAAGATATTAAAATAAGTTTATGTCCATGTAGCATCTGATTTGGTTTATAATGAAACAATGAATGCTTGAGCTAGTTTTTATTGTTATTAAAAGAGACTTGGATCTAAAATATAAAGGTGGATGGACAATCATTTCTAATTAACAAAATATTTTATCTATACTTGATAGCCTATCGCCAACTACCAAATAATAAATTCATAACTACCAAACTATGTAGTAAATGGAAAGCTAGGTTCGAACCACAGAGAGCTAGGATGTAAATGTTATTTCAAATGTTACAAACAAAAGAAAACAAAACACCCTGAAATGATGAAAGTAAAACAACTATGATGTAATGAACGTAAACAAAAAGACAAAAACAAAGCAAATTTAGAAAAGATAATAACAACGGTAAAGAAGTGGGTTGGAGATATCTGTGGAATTCCGGGATATTCATTGATCCTTGAATCTATATAAAAGATATGTTCATCATGGTGTTAGCCTATGGACTCAATTAAGCTCTCGAGCCCTTAATTTCTTTAAAATAGGCAAAACTAATAAGCTCTAGAAATGCCCCTATCTTCACTATAACCTAGAATATGCTCTCTAAGTTCAATAGCGAAGACGCATTAGGTACTAAGAAACAACTAACTTAGGCCACCTACTCATAAGCTAGAAAGGTGTAACCTAAAGGTATGGGATCCTAGATTAGTTGATTAAGTATCTTGACAAATTCAACTAACCTATTGCTACTTCCAGGAATCACTATAGACTATTACATATCACATACTCATCCCTAGCCTTCGGATTAGAAATTTACCTAACGGGTGATCAAGCCTATAAGCAATCCCTAATTTATGACATTTGTTGGACCTCATTTTCGGAGCCCAACTCCGGATTCATAACCAAGTCATGTTCTTCCAACCGATTCCCTCACTTTCCTTCCACCAATATTTTTCAAATCAATACCAAAGGCTACCAATTTTTATGGAGAGATAGGAAAATGTGTTAGGAATCTATTGGTTCAAGAATCACTTCATTTGGAGGTCGGATGATGAAGTTATGGCCAAATGAATCAAACATGATTTTATTCTCAATCTTATTGTACCTGATTTGGGAAAATTGGCATAACTTTCTCTAGGGACACCGGATTAAGGTCATCTTAGGACGATTTTGAAGAGGAATTCTAGATATACAACTTTTGTGAAGACTTCAAAGAGAGATTTTGCCATTTAAATGGTCAAAAATGCAATTTTCCAAAGGTGTATGGTGTATGTCCGTTAAACAGACATACACCTCCACCTAACGGACATACATGGGGGCTGGAGTGTTTTCTAGCCCTATGAAGGTCTGTTTAATGGACATGGACGAGGCTGGGAACATTTCCAGACCTGAGAAGGTCCATTTAATAGACCTATTGTCCATCTAACAGACACAGGTGAAACTTAAGCCCCTCTAAAGCCTCTCTGACGGTTCCTACATACATTCTATCATCACTTTCACTCAAAATCTTCCCAATTTCACATCTTATAATGCAATATCACTTCTTAACAATTCAAACACCAAATTGAATCTCATAAAACTCTCAAATTTCAACTCATTTGATTCATCACATTAAACTACATCTCATCATTTACTATAGCTGTCCTATATACGTCCTGTGCAACATTACGAACTTATAAAGAACATATCTCTCAACTCCGACATCCAAAAATTTCATACTTTAGATCATTGGAAAGCTAGAAAGATAATCTACAAGTGGCAAAAAGACAACTTTTTCCAATTCAACTTAGATTAATGTAGTTTTTTCCCTGAAGTCAAAAAACAAATCCTACCCCTTTGAAAAGCTGGAAAATACAATGTAAAGACTTGGAAAGTCATGGACAAAACACCAACATATTTCATTAATATCAAAAGATAAAAGTTTTACAAAACTTTAATGAGCATTTCAAGTCACAATACATCATAATCCAAAATACAAAGTTTACATAAACTAGAATTGCTCAAAATGCGACTAAAGGCTTGTTTTACAAAACTAGCTTAAAATACAAAAACATTGCAAAAGTTGAGTGATGCCTCAACTCTTGGTTACTCGATCTTATGCTCTTCACTTGAAGATGGGACGGAAATGGAGGGGTGAGCTTAAAGCTCATGGGTAACAGTTTATAACGTAAAAATAAGCAAAAACCTTTGAAATGTTCATTTGTCAATACAAAGTTCTAATTGAATTCATAAAACATATTGTTCTCAAATTCTTAACCAAATTTCACAAACTACAAATCATGTATGCATCAAACTTGTTAACATATCATAAGCATATAAGCACATCAGAATGGTTTGGGCAGATCCATAAACATGATGAACTACACATTTCCACATAATGGTTCTATGTAGTCGTAAACTTGACGTACTATCACAATCTCACATAGTGGTTTTGCGTAGACGTAAACATGAAGGAGTTCATAAAGGAGCTCCGTGCCACTAGCGGGCAGGCAGGAGAAGCCTTTAACTTGGTCAATGTGTACGTGACATACTTGAATGGACTATACCAAACCCACATAACATGTAATTCATGAATTGAAAACAGTTTGCCCATATGGCACATTTTAGAAACTTGTTTTTCATGAACATGAGATATTTCGAAAACCATTTCCAAAAACATGATTTCATAAGCATGTTATTTTTAAAAAAAAAATCATTTTCAAAGTCTTTTCATAAATCATCAACACAATTTATTCAAAAAGCAATAAATGCAACATTTATGATACAATTGAAATCATTAAACTTTTTTGATTCAAAGAAAACATTAGTGGCTTATTTACTCTATTATAAACAAGTACCCACCTTGAATTCCTTGCTTAAGAAATTAGCTCAAGGATGTCTTTCCTCTTGCTCCTCTTGCCTCTCTTGATCCCCTTCTTGATTTCCTTCATAAATGACAAAATTCCCATTCAATAGGAATTCAAATTAAGGACCCAATCATAACATATTCACTAAAATGATCCTAGAATGCTTAAACCCATGCATTTCCTAAGCTTCATGAATCATAACCCTTTCAAAATCCCAAAAGATTAATTAAACCCTTACCTTGAATCTTCACCAATTGAAGAGTTTCTTGGCTCTAATGAAAGCTCTTCTCTTCTTCTACCTTTTTCTCTTCTTAAACAACCTCAAAATCTCTCTTGAAAACTAAGAAAGATGGAAACCTAGCTCAAACTTCCTTCTTTTCTCTCCTCTCCACGATTTCTCTCTTTTGTACGACTCTCTCTCTTTTTCTCTTCTTTCATTCACGTTTTTCTCTTCTCCAAAACAAGACATCATTTTTCCTCTTCCCATTATACCCTTCCTTTAATGCCTTATAGCTTTTAAACTTAAGTGATCTCCCAAAAATTCCCTTCATGAAATCTTACCACCTTAACACTTTAATTTAACTAACCCATGCAATAAAATCCTACTAACATTGGCATGCTAATTAATCCAAAAAAATAAAACTATCAAGACCCCAAAATTAATTTAAATCATGCTTATTCATCAAGAAAACAATTTCGAGGGCCGGCAACATTTATCCTAAATCCCAAACCAACCTAGACCTACAAGCACCAATTTAAGACAAATTCAACTCCATTCTCACAATTTCCATCCATTCATCCTTAAAATATGCCCAAACCCCTAAGTAGTCTAGCCACACATGTTCATATTAAGCACAATATACATTAAATAAACAAAATCCATACTTAATTAAATAAAACTGAGGCTGCAAATTATAAAAGAAGTGATAAAAACTAAAATTCAACACTAACTTAACATAAATCAAAACTCTTTATGCTAATTATATCAAAATAAAAATTCCAGCACACATAACTTGCACAAAAACCCAAATTAATTGATCATGAATCTAAGAACATGCATAAATCCTAACTATTAAGCATAAATTAATCCAATGCATCACAAATAAGCAAAAACCCATAACATTAACATTAAACATTCAAATACCCAACAAATTCAGATCTGAAAAAGACATAAATAAGCCCAAACAACCAAGATTAAAACTAGAAAATTGAGGGAATAAGCATCCATTGATATAACATAAAGGTTCCTTACAAAATTCATAAAGTTCATATATAAAATCCATCAAACATTCATTCTAACATTCTAGATCATGTAAAAATATGATTAGCACTGAGAAAAATTTAAACTAATGGAATGAATATGAAATAAAGCATTGAAACTGATAGAGAACAGCTAAGCTTATGGAAAATAACAAAAACTTCTCTGCTGGTTCCTTCTCTCTTCTTAGAGTTTTCCCAAAAGTGGCAGATTGGAAACTAGCTTTCTAGGTCATTTCTCTTTCTTTATATAGTATTTTCCATTTATGGTAAACCCTAGGATTTCTAGTGGCCCTTAGTGCATGATCGTGGCTAGTTTATCTGCTCTCTGTTACGATCGTGGCCCTATTCTCAAGCTTCTATCACGATCGTGACCCTAGGTTATTTCCTGAGTCTTCTCTGATTCTCCTCCTAATGCCCTTGATGGTTCTCCTCCATAGATGGCTCTCCAAACTTTGTCAAACTTCTTCCTTTTAGCATATATTTGTGTTCATTCCTTTAATCTATATGTAAACACAAAATGAACACAAACTGAGTATTTAAGCACAAATATAGGATTAAAAAGACATTAAAATGCATAAGAAAATATAAGATGATTCAATCTTATCAAATACCCCCCACATTTGAACTATTGCTTGTCCTCAAGCAATTTAAAAATAACCAAGATATTCTGCCAATTTGTTTTTAAAGAAAATCAAGTCTATACAATCCTTTAAACTTCAACAAACTCAAGTATCGAGCTACTACATATGTTATAATCTTTTAAGCAATGCTCATAAACAAAGTCAAAGGTAGACAACATTGATCAAATGTAAAATAAAACTAAGATGGATTTTCCTTATGATGTTCACTCATTAAGGTCAGTGTTAAACTCAATACTCCCTTTAAGAGACTACACTACCATAGGCTTGTAAATTCACCAATTCTCTACCATATAGATTACAGTTATCATGGATCAAAAAGGGCTTTTACTTAGGGTTGTAATGAGTTTAGGTTAAGGCGAGGCAAAAGGTCAAAGGGTAACTCACAAGTATTAACAAAGTACTAAGTAAGAAGGGACAACCAAACACAAATTCTGAGGTATGCATATAAATACCATGAACTACAATTGCTCATCACTAACTAATGCTACTATGTTTCCTTCCATAGCAGAAACAAAGACGCTTTTAATCAATAACGTCAAAAACAAAGATTTTTTCTTTTTCTTTTTTTTCCTTTTCTTCTTTTTTCTTTTTAACTTGGATAACGCTAAAACAATAAGGAAACAATAGTAGCATAAATTAATAAAACATCAGTAGAAGTGCCTCTCATAACATCTCAAAATTGAATACAAAACAAAAGTCCCTAAATCATATACATCAAATGCTCACTCATTACTTCATTAAACTTGTGGCAGGGTAAGGCTAATGGGTTTTCGGGTTTCAATGTAAGGTGATTAATTTAGAAACAACCAAGGTTAAAGGCTCAAAGTGGTTGGCAAGGGGAAAATGAGTTGGTGGGTCATTTGAGCTAAGGTTCAAAATAAAGAAGGCTTTAATCGTTTCCATAAAGCATGCATCTCGTAGTTTTGAACTGGTTCAATGCAAGTTCTGAGGGTAATCTTCCTAGGGGAGCATCACACACAATAAAGAAACATAATGACTATGAAATGCAGTCATATAGGATCAAAACCTTGCATGTGCTAATATGTAAATCCATCAGAATTTCATACATTACCTAATCACTCAAGTATCAAATTATTGACTGAGTTTATGCAACAAACTACTTCAATCAATCCATATGATTCACCTTCCACTCAAGTTGCCTAATCCAAATTCAAGCACATAAATCAATTCTTAGTCCAACTACCATGAGAGAATGGCATGGTTCAACATTCATCACAGTTCATATACAAAAATGCAAAAATTTTAAATTGGCCCCACCCTCACACTTAAATGGGATATTGTTCCCAATGTCCTAAAATTAATAAAAACACAAATAAGGGGGATGAGAACAGAAGGACTCCCCTGGATGAAAGAGGGCTCAATGATTTGAAAGCAAAATTCACAGCTCCGATGTTGCATTCCTAAAAATAAAATAGACAAAAAGCAAATAAGGTATTTAAATGAAAGCAAAAAAAAAAAACTGAAACAACAAAGAACTAAAATGGAAGGATAAGGTTGGGGTGCATCCCAACAAGCGCTTGTTTAAGGTCACAAGCTCGACCTCTATCAACCGATATTAACCAATGTATGTTGGAGCTTCAAGCTCCATCACTTCCATGTTGTGCATTTGAAATCCCGCAAAGGAGGGCTTGAGACAATGTTCATTGACTTTAAACTCTTTCCCCGTCTTAGCACTTCTAATCTCCACTGCTCCATGGGGATATACCTGGGTAACCTCAAAGGGACCTATCCATCGGGAGCGTAACTTACCTAGAAAGAGTTTAAGGCATGAATGATATAAAAGTACTTTCTTTCCCACCATAAATGTCTTCCTAGAGAGATGTTGCGATCTTGGAATGCCTTAGCCTTCTCCTTATAAATTCGGGCATTCTCAAATGTTTCATGTCCCAACTCTTTGAGCTCTTGCAACTATAATCTTCTGTGGGCACCAACAGCTTCTGACTCCATGTTACAATTTTTGATTGCCTAATAAGCCTTGTGTTGTAGCTCCGCTAGAAGGTGGCATGGCTTCCCAAAAATAAGCCTAAATGGTAGCATCCCTATTGGAGTCTTGTATGCAGTACTATATGCCTATAAGGTGTTGTTGAGGTGCAAACTCCAATCCTTCCTATTGGGATTCACCATCTTCTCTAAGATGGAATTGATCTCTCGATAGGACACTTTAGCCTAAACACTCGTATGAGGGTGATAAGCAGTTGAGACTCGATGCATCACTTGATATTTCTTTAGGAGGGCCTCGATCGTCCGGCTGCAAAAGTGAGTCCCCTTTTCATTGATGAGGGCTCGTAGGACTCCAAACCTGGAGAAAATGTTAGATCTCAAGAAAGTAACCACTCGAGAATCGTCAGTTCGGGTGGCTTTTGCTTCCACACATTTCGACACATGATCAACTGCAAGTAGAATATATTGAAATCTAAACGAGGAAAGAAAATGACCCATGAAGTTTAAACCCCAAACATAAAAAATCTCACAAATTAATATAGGGGTTTGAGGCATTTCCCCACGAGAACCTAACGCACCTGTGCGCTAGCAGTTGTCACAAGTCCTACAGAAATCATATGCATCTCGAAATAGAGATGGCTAGTAAAACCCACACTTTAGAACCTTGCAAGCTGTCTGCTTTGGGCCAAAATGACCTCCATATTCATAAGAGTGACAAAATGTCAAAATAGAAAGAAATTAACTGTCAAGTACGCACTATCTGATGACTTGATCCGCACAAAATTGCCACAAGTAAAGATCATACCATACATAAAACTTTTTATAACTCTTCATCTTCTCCTATATATGCCTTGGTGAAATCTATAAGAAATTGATGAGAAACCAAGAAATTCACTATTTCAGCGTACGAAGGAGTTGTCAATTGTACTGCATGTACCTGCTCATCTAGAAAATCATCATTGATAGGGCTTATTTTAGCACTATGATCCACTAAGCGGCTCAAATGATCTGCTACTTTGTTCTCTAAATCTCTCTTATCCTCTAACCCCACATCGAACTCCTGAAGTAGGAGTATCCAACGAATCAGCCTCGGCTTCGCCTCCTTCTTTTCCAGTAAGTACTTCAAAGTTGCATAATCAAAATAAACAATAATCTTAGTACCTGATAAATAAGACCTAAACTTATCCAAAGAAAAAACTATTATAAGAAGCTCTTTTACTATGGTCGTATAATTTGCTTGGGCATCATTCAAGGTCTTCAAGATATAATAAATAACATGACGGATCCGGCCCACTCTCTGACATGGTTAGAGGCATAACATATGAGCTCAAATGGCATAATCTAATATGGAGGTTGTAAGATGGGTGCAGTAACCAACTTCTCCTTTAGAGCATCAAATGCCTTCTTGCACTGCTTATAAAAAACAAACTCTTTGTCCTTCTGAAGCAACCTACACAATGGTTGTTCAACTTTGGAAAAGTCCTGAATGAACCTGGGATAAAACCCTGCATGACCAAGAAAAGAACAAACTTCCTGCACAGAAGCAGAGTAAGGTATAAAAGAAACAAGGTCTATCTTGGCTCTATCAACCTCAATACCCTTAGCAAAAACCACCTGTCCTAAACCTATCCCTTCTTGAACCATAAAATGACATTTTTCATAATTAAGAACTAGGTTAGTTTAAAGACATCGTTTAAGTACCAAAATGAGGTGATTCAGGCATTGTTCAAATGAATCCCTATGTATAGTAAAGTCATCCATGAAAACTTAAATGATTTTCTCAAGATACTCAAAAAAAAATACTTACCATGCACTTTTGAAACCTAGCGGGGCGTTATACAATCCAAAAGGCATCCTTCTGTAGGCAAAGGTGCCATATGGACATGTAAAAGTCGTCTTCTCCTAGTCCTATAGAGCAATAGCAACCTGAATATAACCTGAATAACCATCAAGAAAACAATAGTAAGCACGACCAGCTAGACATGCTAACATCTTATTAATAAAGGGTAGAGAAAAGTGGTCCTTTCTAATCATCGATTTGAGTTTGTGATAATCCATGCAAACTAACCATTCGTTCTGCACCCGAGTTAGAACCATCTCTCCTCTCTCATTCTCCACAACTGTAATGCCCGACTTGTAGGGAACCACCTGCAAAGAACTTACCCACTTACTGTCATAGATGGGATATATGACTCTCACATACAACAACTTCATCACTTCCTTCTTCACCACCTCCATCATTGGTAGGTTAAGACGTCTTTGCACTTGACAGAGTGGGGTAGCTCATTCCTCAAGAAAAAATCTTGTGCATTCATAAGGAAGGACTAACACCTTTAATATCCACAACTGTCCATCCAAATGTCTTCTTATACTCTCACAACATACTAATGAGCTTTTCTTCTTACGCTTTTGTAAGATTATTTGCTATGATAATTGGAAGTGTGTTGTTAGTGCCCAGATAAGTGTACTTAAGATGAGTTGGTAAGGGCTTCAACTCCATTTCTGGTGCCAGCACAATAGAAGGTAACAACTAATTAGTACTAAATGGTAATTCTAAAACATGAGGGACATATGTTAGCCCCCGATTTTTTTTTAAAGTTAAGCATGATTTAGATAATTATGAGGTTTGGATAGGTGAATTTTTTGGAGTTAATTTTTTTATTTATGTCTATGTTAGTAGAATTTATTTCATGGGATAGTTGAGTTAAAGGTGGTAAAAATGCATAAAAGGGTATTTTAGGTAATTTACCTAAGGTTAAAAACACTAAGGCATTAAAGGAAGGACAAGATGAACTTTTCTCATTCATTAAGGGTAAAATGGGAAAGGAAAGGTATTGTCTTGTGCTTGAAAAGAAGAAAAACGTGGATTAGGGGAAAGAAGAAGTGAAATACAAAAATAAAAAAGGTGAGAAAGAGGGGTTTCGGTAAAGTAAAGAAAAGAGTGGAGTTTTGAGCTAGGTTTCATCTTTTCTTAGTCTTAAAGAGAGAGTTTGAGGTTACTCAAGAAGGGAAAAAAAAAAGAGGAAGATAAGAGTTTTCATTAGAGCCAAGAAACTCTTCAATTTGTGAAGATTCAAGGTAAGGTTTTAATTAATCTTTTGGGATTTTGAAAGGGTTATGATTCATGAAGCTTAGGAAATGCATGGGTTTAAGTATTCTAGGATCAATTTTAGTGAAAGTTCTTAGGGTTCTCAAATTTGAATTTCTATTGAATGGAAATTTTGTCATTTATGAAGGAAATCAAGAAGAGGATCAAGGGAGGCAAGAGGAGCAAGAGGAAAGACGTCCTTAAGCCAATTTCTTAAGCAAGGAATTCAAGGTGGGTTCCATTTTTATAATTATGTAATAAGCCATTAATATTTCTTTAAAGAAATGGAAATAAATGATTTCAACTACTTTTTAAATATGCATTTATTGCTCATTGAATGCTTTGAAAATGTGCTACATATGTAACATATGAATTGTGTTATGAATTATGAAATGCAAGATGAAAATGATTTGTGAAAGGATAGCAAGTTCATGAAATCAAGTTTCCAAAATGTGCCTTTTTGGGCAAATTGTTTTTAATCCATGAATTACATGTTATATGGGTTTGGTGTAGTCCATTCAAGTATGTCAGGTGCACGTTGACTAAGTTAAAGGCTTCTCTTGCCTGCCCGCCAGTGGCACGGAGCTTCTTTATGGACTCCCTCAAGTTTACGACTACATAGGACCACTATGTAGAATTATGTAGTTCGTCATGTTTATGGATCTACCCAAACCATTTTGATGTAATTATGTGTTCATGATATATGTTAAGAGTGATGCATGCATGTCTTGCATTAATGTGAATGTTTAAAATGGAAATGATTATTTCAATGGTTTTGCTTGTTACTAGTTATAAAATTGTTACCCACGAGCTTTAAGCTCACCCCCATTCCTTCCCATATCCAGGTGACGAGCAACAGATCAAGTGAAAGAGAATCGAGGCATCACTCCAAAATTTACATCTTTTTGTGTTTTAAGCTAGATTTGTAACTACAAGGCTTTAGTTGCATTTTGAGCAAATTACTGTTAATGTATCTTTTTGTATTTTGGCATTTTGAGATATTGATGTATTGTGGCTGAAAATACCCATTAAAGCCATGTAAAAACTCTTATATTTTGATCTTAATGAAGTATGTTTGTGTTTTGCCGATGATATTTCAAATTTATTCATTTCACTTCCAAGTTCTCCATAGGGGTAAGAATGTGCGTTCTGACTTCAGGGGAAATATTGTATTGATCTAGGTTGAATTAGACAAAGTTGTCTTCTTAGAAGTTGTAGATTATTTTTCTAGTTTTGCAATGATATATAGTATGAAATTTTTGGACATTGGAGTTGAGAGATATGATCATTAGAAGTATGTGATGCTGCTTAGGATGGACATCCGGGACAGCTTCATTATTTTGAAATTTTGATATACGTAAAAATTGTTTTCAAGATCCTCATGAAAGTTGTAGATCTAGAAGTCTTCTTTGAAACGGTCTAAGAATGACCTTAATCCAATATCTCTAGGAAAAGTTATGTCCTTTTTACCAATACAGGTCAAAAGAAGGAAAGCAGGAAGGGAGAAATCACAATCGCGACATGGAGCAATCGCGAAATGAGCGATCACGCAAATGCCCGATCGCGACTTCGTGGCCGCGAATGCACGATCGCGACCCGCAGGTTCCCCCCTGCCCCCCACCAAACCTGAATATATTCCACTCTTTTGACCATAACTTTGTTGTTCGACCTCCAAATGACTTGATTTTTGAACCAATGGTTTCCTAACACATTTCTCTATCTCTCCATAAGAATTCATAGCTTTTGGTAGTAATTTGAAGAAGATTGATTGAATCAAAGTAAGGGTATCGATTGAAAGAGTATGAATTGGATATTTTACTGAACATGCTTCAGTATTTTAATGATATCTTGATCTGTAAAGCTCCAAATGAGATGACTCTTGTTTCTAAATAAACTAGATACATAGAGCTACAATCCTCTGAATAGATTGAATTTTAATTCAGTCTATAAGACTTTCAATTTCTGGATGAAAGTTGAGTATAGTGTACTATTTTAGTTTAATAACAGGCCAAAATGTGTGGGCTATAAATTTTAGATTTTTGCACAAAATTGATTGATTTTGGTGTCATTAGAAACTTAAGAAGACTTTACCATCTGGAAACTTCAGATGCAAGCTCTTCTTGAGTCATATGACTGTTATGGAGCTATAGATGATCAGTATGACCTAGAGACTGATCCTATAAAGAAGCTAAAGATGCAAAGACTTGCTCATTGCAAGTTGATGCTTCACTTATCACCAACAGTGATAAGAAAAGTGCAGAATTGTAACACTGCACAGAAGCTTTAGGTGAAACTTGATGAATTGTATGCCAAGAAGTGTCTTCCTAACAAGATGACACTTCTTCACAACCTTGCAAACTAAAAAATGAACACTTCAGTATCTTTAGATGATAACCTAGATTATTTCCTTAAGCTAGTATAAGATTTAGAAGCTACAGATGAGAAAATAAGTGAGGAACATCAAGTTGTAGTAATCCTAAAGGCATTACCTTATGAATTTAATGCATTCAAAAAGGTAATTAAGCATGCTAGTGGAGAATCACTCACTGTAAAGAGGGTTTTAGATTCTCTTATGGAAGAAATAGTTGAAGTGAATCTATTTAAGAAAGAGGCTGAAGTGATGTTTGTAGAGAATAATTATGAGAAGAAGTCTCATAAGAAAAACAGTAAGAAAGGGAAGTGGGAAAGAAAATACTCTAAGGAAGGTGAAAATGAAAAGAAGAAAAAGGAAAAAGCTAAGACATGCTTCTATTGTGATAAGGAAGGACATTTTGCTAGAGATTGTAGGAAAAAAAAAAGAGGGATAAGGCAACTGAAAGTGTAATTTCAGGTAATGTTGAAAAACTTAAAGATTCCAGTGAAGATGAAATACTGATTGTTACTAAGGATCGTGAGGACCTTAGTAGAGAGTGGATATTTGATTCAGGGTGCACTATACATGTCACTACTCATAGGGACTGGTTCACAACATTTGAACCAATCACTGCTAAGGTTAAAATGGTAGATTCTGGGCAGCAAAGGATAAAAGGCATAGGAAGTGTTTCCATCAACATGTTTGATGGAAAAAGAAAGATCCTAAGCAATGTCAGATTTGTGCCTGGAATAAGGAGAAACCTGATTTCTGAAAGCTTGTTTAATAAGCAAGGCTTTCAGATCAGGTCTAAATATGGACTTAGAGAAATCCTAAGGGATGGGAAAGTCATCATTAGAGGAGTGGAGAGGGGTGGCTTATACTATGTTATAGGCTCAACTAAAATTAATAAGATTTCAGAAACTGGAAACCTTGAACCAATCGAGCAATGACATGCTAAGTTGGGTCATGCAGGCAACAAAAGCCTGCTCCATCTCTCTAGGCAAGGTCTAATACCTGAAGAAAACTTACAGAAGTTGGAATTTTGTGAATCCTGTGTGCTAGAAAAGCACCATAGGTCAGCTTTTCAAAAGGGAGCTAAGAGAGCTACAGAGATCATGAAGTATGCTCACAGTGATCTCTGGGGGCCAACTCAAGTCCTTACAGCAGGAGGGAACTTGTACTTTATGCGATGAAGAGGAAGGATGAAGCTTTAGAGATTTTCATAAGGTGGCATACTCTTATGGAGAATCAAACTGGGAGGAAATTAAATGCCTAAGGACTGATAATGGGCTGGAGTATTGCAATAAGGAATTTGAGAAATACTGTAGCAAAAATGGGATTCTTAAGCATAAGAATGTTAGAGCTACTCCACAGCAAAATGGAGTAGCTGAAAGATTGAACAGAGCCCTCCTAGAAAAGACTAGGTGCATGCTGCTCTCATCGGGTTGCTCTCATTCCCTATGGGGGGAGACAATTAGGACAGCAGCCTATTTAATTAATAGGCTCCCAACCTTTACTAATGACTATAAGAGTTCTCAGGAAATTTGGAGTGGTAAGAAGCTGAAGCTCACACACCTTAGGACTTTCGGATGTGCAGCATATGCATATCAGAAAGAAGAAAAATTAGAGCCTAGAGCAGTCAAGGGAGTGTTTCTAGGATATCCAGAGGGTATAAAAGGTTATAAGCTCCTACTGCTCTAAAAGGGAGCTTACAAAACAATCATAAGCAGAGATGTCATCTTTAAGGAAGATGAATTCCCTTTACTGAATAAGAATTCACAAAATTTTGATCTCTATATTGAAATTCAGGAGAATTTAGGGGCATCAAACCAATCAGCCCATTTCTATGTGCCACCAGAAAATGAAGAAGGTGGTACACAACCTACTGATGTGGAGCCTATGAAAGGCTCAACACATCATGAACAAAGGGAAGAGGTGGCTGAACCTGTGAGTGAAGAAGAAACCCCTCAAACAACTTCAGCTGAAGAACAAGGAAGCATACAAGACTATCAATTGACTAGGGATAGACAACCAAGACAAATAATTCCTAATAGGAGGTATTTTGATACAAATTTGGTTGAATATGCTTGCCTTGTAGCTGAAGGCATTGAATGCAAGGTTCCTGAAACCTTTGAAGAAGCTATGGCTAGAAATGATGCTAAACAGTGGAAGGAAGCTTGTGAAAAGGAGTATTCCTCATTAATGAAGAATAAGACATGGATTTTGGTACCTAGACCTCCTAA
>JAOTBA010000008.1:13858221-13874194 GCA_025629845.1 Erythroxylum squamatum | reverse complement strand
CAAATGAAACACAATCATAACCATTTCTTCTAATTTCAGTTAAACCGAGCCTCTTAGCTCACATGTACCAAATTTTAAGGTTCTAACCCTTAGTAAGGGGGGCGGGATGTTACATGCCGTGCTGCCCAAATTGTTAAAAAAAACATAAAAGAAAAAAATGATATTCAGTAAGTCTTGCATAGTCAAATTAAGGATACTGCGAGTATCCTTAGCCCGAGTATGCGGCGGTTGTCATGGGCCCGATGTAGTACCGGGTCATGACAGATTATCAGAAAGAGGAGGGAAGAAAAGCTATGGCTTGTCCAAAGGAACTATATCTGAAAGATACTAGCTCAATTTAATATGGAACAAGCTAAACCTACTTCAGTACCGTTAAGATCACACTTACAGATGGTTTCTGATAAGTGTCCTAAGACTGAAGAAGAACAGAAGGCTATGGCTCACTATCCCTATGATGTAGATATTGGAAGTTTAATGTACCTTATGCTATGCACAAGGCCTGATCTAGCCTATGCTATAAGTATCCTAAGTATGTTCATGGCCAATCTAGGTTTAGAACACTGACAAGGGCTCAGGAATGTTCTCAAATATATTTCTGGAACAGTGAACTATGGTTTATATTTTTCTAAAACAGAACTAATCAAATGCAAGTATCTGTCTCTAAATGGATATGTGGATGCTGATTATGCAACAGATAAAGACATAAGGAAGTCAATCTCAGCATATATATTCACACTATCAGCAAACACAATATGTTGGAAATCACAACAATAATCAGTGGTAAGTCTATCAACCATAGAGGCAGAATATTATGCAATCACAGAAGGGTAAAGGAATTAGCATGGCTATCAGGAATTTTGAAGGAAATAAACACAGAAATCACAACACCAGTACTATACACAGATAGTAGAGTGCTTGGTACCTGAGTCGCGGTCCAGCCCTCCATAAGCGATCCAAGCACATAGATGTGCGAATGCATTTCGTCAGAGATCAAATCTCCAAAGGAACCTTCAATCTAGAAAAAATACAAGGTGAGAAAAATCCATCTGATTTCGGTACAAAAATTCTAACACAAAAGAAGTTTAATTTTTGTAGGGAATACTTACAAATCATGGAAGCCCCTTGATTCCGAAGTCAGATTCAACGGATCTCACAAAGGGGGTGAAGATTAGGGTTTCGGGTTTTTGGGAATTTCTCTAGGGTTTTTCAATTTGAGCTACGATTAGTGATGTAGGAGGGAAAGCCACATGAAAGTCGATTTCATCAGATCTCACAAATTTTTGCAAAACTAGGGTTTCAGGTTTTGGTTTGAATCACTCACAGGTTAGGGTTCTAAGTATGGATTAACGAAGAAGGAGGGAAAAGATATTATTAAAATCATGTTATTTTCCATTAACATATACACAGAACTAGAACAAAAGCATTGGAGAAGCATGAAGAACCTAAGAAGATGGTATCTGAAATGTCGAAGAAGGAGACATGAAGCAAAGCTATCGAAGGTTCTCTTTTTCAGACACAAATGACTTAAACAAAGACACATTCACGTGACAACAAACGCAAGAGTTATCTGCTGGAAGTCAATACGAAGTCATTCCCATAATGGTTCAGAGACACAAGACGTTGTCGTGTTGTTTACAAATTAAAACACAGCCAACACACCAAAACACAGGGAATCATTAATACTTGTCACGTGAGGAGCAGCTGTAGACATTCATAAAGCCACTTCCGAGAGTAGTCATCTTCTTCAAGCATATAAAAGGAGAACAGTTCAAGCTTCAATGCAACTTCTGTAATTTTCATTTCATTGTCAACAAATTAGTGAGTGAGACATATTAGAGAGGAAAAATTTTACAGAAAGTGCTGGGGTACTAACTTATGGGTACTGTAGAGTTTTTGGGGACTCTTTTTGCAAATGTTCAAGTGGAACACTCAATTTCTGTATAATCTTCTTCTTCTTCTTCGTATAGTGAAAATCCTTATCACCATAGATGAGAATCTTGGATGTAGATAATGTTTCACTATCGAACCAAGTAAATCAATCTTTTTTAATTTTTCTACAATCATTTTATATATGTAAAAATAACTATCTTTATCAAGTTCTGTATTTAAAGATCAACAGTAAAGCAAGTTTATCCAAAAGATCCATCAATCCCAAAACTTAATAAATACTCGAGAACTCCAACACATTAACCGCGATGCATCCCAGAACTTCAACACAATCTTATATTCTAAAACTACATCTCAACAACACTAATTGCAATTTCCGTTTTAGCCACCATCGAAGAGCTAGCCACGTCGAAGTTTTCTTTTGTGCTTCTAGTCTGATTGTTTTCAGAAATAATATGGAGGGGATTGTTTTTTATTTTTCTAGATGTCTAGCATCAGCATCGTATTTAAACAAATTTGAATTGTTTCTAAAGAAATAAGATTGGGTTTTAATATGACCTTTTTATATTATTATTCAAATCCAATTTAATTATAATTTTAAGATTTAGATTAATATAATTTTAAAACTTAATTTTTGAATAATTTGATAATTTTAATTCTCAAAATCTTAATCGACAACAACCAAATAATAAATCAAATTATAGAATTAAAGTCAACTCAAATACCCTTTTAAAAAATTAGAGCTAAATCTAAATCTTATCTTATATTTAATAGAAGAAAAATAAAAGTTTTTTATTTAATTTTACAAAAATAAAGATTACTTTAAATTCTATAACATAATTTATACATGAATATAAATTATTTTAGTAATTTAGTTCAAATCTAATTATAATTTTAGTTAAACCTTTTAGTAATTTAGTACAAAACTAAAGTAAGGACTAAGTCTAATTATAAATAGGTATAAGATTCAAAGGAGCTAACATTTTTAATTTTCCTTTTTCTACACTACTTATAGAGTAGAAATTACAAGAAAAATGATTAAGCTATTCAATAAGGTACAACTTACATTTATGTTTATTATATTCATGTATAAATTATATTATAGAATTTAAAGTAATCTTGACTTTTGTAAAACTAAATAAAAAAGTTTTATTTTTCTTCTATTAAATATAATATAAGATATAGCTCTAATTTTTTTAAAAGTTTATTAGAGTTGACTTTAATTCTATAAGTTAATTTATTATGTGATTGTTGTTGGTTAAGATTTTGAAAAGAAATTATCAAATTATTCAAAAATTAAGTTTTAAAATCATATTATATATGAACCTTAATATTATAATGAAAATATAAAAAGGTCATATTAAAACTCAATCTTATTTCTTTAGAAACAATTTAAATAATTAAAATTATAATTAATTTTAATTAAACAATGTTCTGAAATTTTACAATCCAGTTCAATTTAAATAATTAAAATTATAATTAATTTTAATTAAACAATATTCTGAAATTTTACAATCAAGTTCAACTTGACTAAATTTTTTTTCCTCTTTGATAGCTCCTTATTTGTGACTTATTAGGTTCTTAAATATGTTAGCACCGAATATAAATTACAACTTTAATTCATATTTAGAATTAGACAAATCAAACTATTTTAATTTAATTTATCTAATTCTTTAATTAAATAATTTATATTCATAGATCAAGATTAGCGTCTAACAACTTATCATGACTACTCAATTATTGGAAATGTTGAAGTAATTTGACTAATATTTTCATGTATATGTGATTTTTTATATAATCTAATCATTTTATCATATAATGTCTGATTAAACATAGACTATAGAATTAATTACTATTTTATTTGAGTACAATCATATTAATTCTCTAACATTAGCAATTAATTATATTAATGGTATTTAAATTTTTTTAAATGTCATTACACCTTAGCCAACGATTTTTCTAATCAATATTAATTAAGAAAAAAAATATTATCTTTAATTACTTTAAGGCAATGAATCATATATCAATCACTCAACTACCTCCATATAATTCATGTTATATCTAAATGATAACAAATTGAATTACGCTTGACTAAGATAAGTTATAAGTAATATCAAAACATAACAATTCTTATATGAGATACTTTATAGTTATCAAATATACAACCATTATAATGAGAGATATAGATATGCAAGTATTGTTTCAAATAATATTCTTATATTATGTCAATTCAATGAACTTATTCTCTAACATGCAAATTCAATGAACTTATTCTCTAACATATACCTACACATTTGTTTACGTATCTCTATATATAATTTAGTAAATGAGATTGACTACTTCCTACATGAGAAAGAAATATAATGTGTATTATTCTTTCTGCTATATTAATATTCAATCTCAATAGAACAATGATTAAAAAAATAGAGATGATATGTAAATACAATATATGAATTTTATAATTATAATCTCGTTATAATTTCATTTGCAATGTACATTTATCTCATAAAATTTAATCAAATAAAATAAAGAATGCATTTAAATAATTATATCATTAAATATTACAATCAACTAATTAATTATAAGACATAAATCAAGAATACGAGACAAGCTTGAAGTTTGAACTATCTTTTGTTTTCTTATATATATGCTTTTGGCTATTTAAATTACGTGAAGATTCATTAATCAAACACTTTGTTGTTTGACGGAGTCAAAGATACAGTCCTATGTATACTTAATCTAAGAAAAAACTTAGGATATTAATTTACTTGGCAATTTCACATTTGGAGGAACCATTTTCTTATTAGCGTGAAAAGTTCAATTCAAAAGAAAATAAGAACTTCTATATTATAAAGCATTAGCAATCTTAAAATATTTATTTTAGTATTTTGTTGTATTTTATATAATTCTAAATGTTTGACAAGTATTTCTCCAAAATCTACTAATATTTTAGGATTTATGAGTAAAAAATAAAAGATGATTAAGTGCCCAAATTTTGTACATTTTTTACCGAATCAATTTTTATAGTAAAAAGGGCTTCTTCTGTTTTTCTGTGAAAGGGATGAATAGATTATATTCAGTGATTCACAGAGTACAAGTTAGCTTACGTGCGTAAATTCCCAAGCATGTCTTGTAATGCAAATTTAGAACAATCTCTCTTTAGCATGTACTTGACTAAGAAAATTAGGGGCGCGAGAGATTGGTTTCTTAGTTGTCCAACACCCTCAGAGATTACTCAACTATAAGACGACGGATGTCGTGTCTCCTAGCGATCTGCGTTCTAATAGAATATAATATTATTCTATTGTTTGAGAAGAGAATTCTTTTGCTACAATGAAAAAGACGGAACAAAATAAAACACCCTAACTAGTACAGGGTTCTACGGTACAGGGCACCGCACTCATCGCGGTGGAGTAATTCTTCGATCGTCTACGGAGGTTCGTGAAGCGTGTGAAGTCCTGGTCTGGTCATCGCCGCAATTGATGCTAGCCGATCGGCACACTAGTTCCCTTCGCGATTCACGTGCTGGAGCTGCTCCTCCCAGGATAAGAAGGCTGCGAGTACTTGCCACCAACAAAGTATCGTCAGATAAAACAACTGTGGAATAGGAAAAAATGTTTATAACTTCTAAAGAGTCCACTTCAATAATCATGCACCTGTACCCTAGTGTCCAAGCCAGAGTAAGGCTGGAGTGAACTCCTCATAATTATGTCGTCACCGGAGAGCCCCTGCCAATGTGATATAGAATGAGATAAAAGATGATGGTTTTATATTACATCTCATTCCATCCTAAACAATAAAAATAAAAAACATTTGATTTAAAGGGTTTAGGATGGAATGTAAAATGATAAACAACTTTAGACTATATTATATTATAAACCCCTCGTCCAAACAACGTTTCACTACATCACATTATGAACTCTTCCATTTCTTCCAAATAATAATTTTATAATATTACATCCATTTATATTTTATCTTATTATAAGCCATTCAATTTTATTATATTTCATTTTCTTTTATTAAAAACTTTACGTCTAACTAAACATAACCTAAGAGCCTCTTCCACAAGGAATGCGGTGAAAGGTGGATTCCATAGCCCGCTACAACATTATGGTGTGCATAAACGCATATTGCCACATTTAACTTCTTGCTTGTCTTCCCACGAGCCCTCTAGCTATGAAGGAGACCAGCTGAAAGCCTCTGCAAATATTTGTATTATTCCTCGATAGATTAAAGCGGCAGCATTTTTTGCCATGTAAATTCTTCATGGATGGTTGCTTCTCACTGTTTCAGCAAAGAATAGTGTCCAGGGGATTCCACTATCATTTTGGAGATATTTGCCTTAACCCCCATTCACCAAACTCGCTGCGACAAAAGCCATATTTTAAACGGACAATATTAAACCAAATAGATCTGAACAATATACAGTAAGGCAAGGCACGGGAAGAAGAGATAGGACAGGCCCAATGGTCTTTTTTTTTTTTTCCTTAAACCTGGGGATCTATCAGCGAACCCAATGACTAATACTCTCGCTGATTTGTAGGCACCTCACAAGGTGGGAAAGCTAGTCCAAGAATTTAAGGATGTTCAATACCTAAAGCCAAGAATCGAACCCTTAACTTTTAGTTAAAAATGGATGAATCCTGTCCACTCAACTACACCCCTTGAATTGGCCTAATAGTCATTTAACGTCCATTTTTTTTCATGTGAAAACTTTGTCGACAACCAAACATAATATCCCCATTGTTTGACGACAAAAAGTAATTCAATTACGCATCAAGTTGAAGGTAATAAAGGATTAATTGGAACCAATTTTAGTGATTCAACTCGCTGAGAAGCTGGATCGAGCAAGAATTTAATTTGTTGATGCGATTTTTTTGGGTCAAAACAGTAGTAGAGTAAGACCAAGGTAACAATCATGGGACAAGTGTCCGATGCAAAGCTGCAAAGGGAGGTTTACTTAATTGTATTGGAGATGAAATTGAGTAAAGTTTTGGAGGTGAATGATTTATTTGCCCTTTATGGATATACAAAGTACAGGAAAGAGAAAGCATGTTCCAACCTATCATGAGACGACAGATTTCTCTATATGTTTCGTTTGTTATGGTAATTTGTGAATCATTAACTATGTTTGCCCACCAACCTTGTCTTTTGCTGCCCAACGCTCACCGCGTCCATGTCCACAAATCCATGTTGCTGTTGTTTCTTACATTTGATGAAGTGATTCCGTCTGGGAAGATATGTTTTCAAGTTTTAAAGATCAAAGTTAAGTTGCGTTTCTTCCTTGAGCTGCAATGTTCAGTTGTTTGATAGTTTTAAAGTTGGTAAATAAGTCTCTGAAGAGAATGATTACGGAGTGTTTACAAGTCCTAATATATGTGACAATCGTAATTGAACATGGCTTCAAATTGCATTCAAAAGAATTATTGCCACTCTTGTTTATAGTCGTACAGCTAGTGGAGAGAATAGGACTGGCTCACTTGCATACAAAAAGAAGAACCAAAAATGGAAGAAAAGATAATCCATCTTAGCCAAGTAAATGAGTAGAACTTGTGATGGAATGATTTGAAGATTCAGTTCTGAGATAAGCTGTATTACAGGGGATATCATCCAGGTCTTTCAAGGTAGGGAAAGTGCTACTCAGTTGCATTTCAGTTAGCATTTGACGTAATTCTGAGGCTTCCTCTTTGAGTTGAGCATTCTCTTGAAGGGCCCGATCATGACACTCCGAGACATGATTAAGCTTATCCATGAGCTGGTGGTTTTCGTTTCTGAGCCACACAACCTGCGACCATAGCTCATCCAGGTGTTTCTGCTTGCGCATGCGCGATCGACGCGCAGATTCCCGATTGGATATCATCCTTCTCTGTTTCCTTTCATTGATGAGAGAAAGTTGTTGTTCATCTGCTTCATCCGAAGTAGAATTGTTGCTTAGGCATGGTTGTTGTAGGCTGAATTCTTGAAGTTGAGGGGGAATTTGGAAATTACGAAATGGATTACTGAATCTGTTGAATTGGAATGTTGGTAGATTATTCTCAGAATATAAGGACTGGTTTGAAGGAACTAGATAATGAATTCCTGAAACCTCAGTAGGCTGCATGGTTTGCAAGAGAAGGAAGATGTGGATTTATTATTATTTGGAGGGTGGATGCATCAGGAGTGGCCTTTTATAGAGTGGAAAGAAGTTGAGATGACCCCATTATTTGCAATTTGGAGTAAGCAGTGAGAAAGCAGACCACTAGAATATCATGCAGATCATGTTATTGTCGTTGATGTAGCAAATGTTATGCATGTATGCATATGAGTCATAATGAGTATTAGAGTGTTAAAGATTGTTCGTTACTTGCATTGATATGATCATGTTATGTTCATATAATGACGTGGTTCTATAGCTTCCGCCTGCAATCCTCTCGGTGGCTGAAAAACAAAAGGAGATGAACAGGGATCAAGAAGTCAATCTTTAAAGTAGGGTGGAGTATTATGTTTTCTTAAGATCATTTATACTCCAATTAAGTTACTCTTAATCCCACCCGGATTTGTGACGTAAGAAGCTGGAGATGCGTAGAAAGGCAAGCTCTTTTCTATAATCATAATCCCGAAAGATTAAACAAAGAGTTGATGACTCAACAACCACTTCATAATAACAAAAGCAATAACACATTAATAGTAACCCCCAATTAGTTTTTATTTTCTTTAAGCCCTGGTTCTCATCTAGGAACAATTACAGGACAGGTTTGTGAGTGCAAAGAACTCTTCTGGAAATGCAGTTTCTCAAAGGATTTGTTTCTTGTTCAGAACCCACCCGTTAACCCTCTTTCTAAGAAGAAGAAGATGGTGGTGAAGAACATGGCTTGTCACTGAGCTGCTTTTATGTATACTGAGCTTCTTCTAACATTTGCATATATATATAGATATAATTGTTTTGGTGACATTCTGGAAGATGAGAAAGTTTGATATAAATACGCATTTGAACCAAATTTAATGGGATATCCAATGACATGAAGGTAACCATAATTCATTGTCTTCCAAATGGATTAGACATGAAGACACCATACAATAGGCTTGACAACTTTTAAGTGGTAGTTACCAATTGTCCAAGGTGCTCAATTTACCAATTAGAAGAAGCGAGTAGCTTTCGGTTTAGAAGAAGAAGCGGATAGCTTTCGATTGCCACAGAACCAATAACTATATAATCTAATCATGTATGGTACGGCTTAGTGCTGACCTTGGCAAGCACATTTAATTAAATTAAGAGACTAAGAGTCCAGGCTTTAACAAAAGCATTATTAGAGGTGGTGATACCTTGATAGAATTGAGAGGGAAATGGAATTTATTGCCTAAGAGTGCAGGCTTTAACAAAACCATTATTAGAGGTGGTGATACCTTGATAGAATTGAAAGGGAAATGGAATTTATTGTTTTAGTTGAAATATTTCTTTTATTATTATTATTATTATACAAATAGAAATGTTCCTTCTTCTTTCTCTATCTATAAATGAATAAGAAAACATGTAACTTTCTTCAAAAAGTACAAGGTGGTGCCACCATGAGCATGAGCAGGAACTATTAATCGGACTTATGTTAAGTGTAATCCCCACCCGACACCTGTAGAATATTAGTATATCTAAAATCTCATTTCAAAAATCTGACGATAACCACATGGAGAAGATTAGATTTACTCATAGCCACACTCTTTCAACTAGTCTCCCTGAGTGGAATGATCTCATTACCAATTGGTGGTGGGGATGGAAAGCAGGTTATATGTTTGTACTTTGGAACGCCAAACTCTCCCACTAGGTGAATAGGCTTTGCGAGACATTCAGAACCAAAATCTCTCTCCCCCTCACTTCAGGTTGGGTCTGGTTGAGTGGACTAAATAGTCAACAAAATCATTAGACAGATATGGACATATATTTCTTTTCTTATTTGCCACAGTTTTTCTTTTATTATCAATTTCCAAGTAGATTGTCAATGGCAGACACAATTCGGGCTGTGAAGTTAGATGAGTTGTTGGAAACCTGCATCAGTATCTATTTTTCGTACTTGTAGACTTTACACTGTAAATATGTAGAGTCAATTTCACACCCTTCTGTTCTTTTAGGTGGTTGAATTAACGGAGTAAATTCACCTAAAACTATATTAATCTAAGAGGTTGTGATATGACCTGCTTAGGACAAAAAATTAGACAATCCACAAGTAAGATTGAAATTTTTATGAGAAAAATTAGACCAGAATTTTGGAAAACTTAAAATTATATTTTTAATAAGTTCTAAGGCTTAATAAAAAAAGAAATAAAAGACTTATATAACTAAAATATGTATTTTTTATTACTAAAATCTCCTTTATATAAGATGAACATAAAAAATAATACAAATATCTCAATTATAAGTGCAACAAGGATCTATAGTTACATTAAAACACTAATAACTATTAATACTTTTTTTTAATTATGATAAATTTTATTTAGTTAGGAAATTATCAGTCCTATCTTAACCAAGAATTGAGGAATTCTATTTCAATTCAAACTTTTAATGTCACAATCAAATTACCACATTCAGGATTTTTCTTCATCATATTGGAATTTAACTCCACAATAACTCTTAATTCAAATAGGAAAACAAAAAATATCAAACATGTTTAGAACTTTATAAGTGTAAGTATAGTCTAATTACAATAAACTAAAGACTAGAATCTTAAATAGGTGATTATTCATAAAATTAGTCTTAATATCATAGGTTTATGTGTGTCCAAATTTTCTTTAACCTTAGCTTAGATCATGTTAGTTAGGGCTTGATTTTCTTTTGGATCCAATAAGCTTTCTAATCTCCTATTTATCACTTCATTTTGACCATCAATTTAAGGATAATTAGTAATAGAAAACATTTTCTTCCTAACTTACCCACGTATCTTAATCACTCACTAATTATATACTTATAAGAACTCTATTTAATATTACTAGTTCCTAAATAATAAACTACTACAAATACAAAGTTTCTATCCTTCATTGACCTAGATAATCTTAACATAAAGTCTATAAAAAAAAAGCCATTAAAATCATTATATTTGGTACTACTTTGAACCTTAATGTTTATAAAATAGTATTATTTGTACTTTAAGAACCAACTTTACTAGGTTTTTGTTTGGCTCCGGTTATTAGATGACTAACTCATCCAATATGACATTGCCAACTGGGTAACGTAAACTTACTAAATGTTGACGTAGATTTTTAAAACTTAAAAATATCTTACTTTTAATAGTTAAAAATTAAAAATATGATTCCCTAATTCACTACTAACTGACCACCATGCCACCAACATCACCACCTCAATCTCCGCCACTCTCCTTTACTCCGATTGCCACCACTATTAGTAAAATCTCACCACTATCCAAGGGCACCTTAGTTGGCATGCTACATCAGATGAGTTAATATCCTATTAACGAACTTTTCATAGAATTAAATTTTTAAGGTGCAAATAATAAAGTTAGCGTACTCAATACTCAAAGCTTCTCACTTTGTGGAGGCTGGGGAGGGTTATAATGTACACAATCTTCTCTTTGTATTTTTACAAAGGGGCTATTTTTATAACTTGAACATGTGACCTTATGGTAAAAAAAAACTTTACCAATTATTCTAAAGCTCACCCTCTAATACGCAAATAATATAATTATGTAAATGTTAAGATATAAAATAATACTAGAAATAATGATAAGAGCTAACTTATACTTTCTGCGAAACCTTTTTTTTTTGATAAATTACTTTCTGCGAAACATTGGAGTGGGGCAATTTGTACCTTTGGGCCCATCAGTCCCCATCATGTGCCTCACTCACAAATGATTCAATCAAAGAATTCAACCTTGCAAACATCTAAAAAAAAAAAGAGACTAATGATCAAGGAAAAAAACAAATCACAAGTCAAGCAAGAAACATGAAAATTGACCAAGACAAAGAAAAACTAGAAATGATTCAATTGAGCCATATTTGCAAATAGTAATTTTCGAATCAATTTCAGCCACAATAAAAACCATAATTAATTACACAATTAAAAAAATAGATTGAATTTGATTTCTTAATGAAATCATATCTCTTCACAACTTTTTTTGTTCCTTTTGTTTCTTTATTTCTTTCAAATAAATCCAGGAAATTAATTAAGCAAAATTGAAATAAAGAACAATCCAAAGAACACTGTGTTTGCATCAGTATGAACGTATATACCAAAATTAGATTTTGAAGTCACGAATTCATATGATAAGAGAATTGCACTTCACTCAAAATATTTAAGAGGATGATTGATTGAAAGTAAAAATATGATAAAACTTATAAACGCTAGTTGAATGAAATTCATAACTTTACTCTAAGTTATTAATCTGTTAATTGACTTGTTAAAACACACAGTTGTGAGCCATCAAATGTACATGATAGTTTATTCAATGCTTAATAAAAAAATTAACAACTAGAGTTTTATTGTTATATATAAGAAAAACTTCACACCCTTTTCTATTCTTACTTTTGAGACTTTTCAGCCAGATATTTAACTGTGCATTATTGTCACCTTTTCATATAAACTCTAGTAAAAATTGACAATATTCCCTTACTACGTGACTAGATTCTTATCATTCCTTTTCCTTTGGTATGGATAACTCTTAACAGAAACGGCGTGCATCAAACACAGCGACCCTGAGGTTGAAAGTTTATTTGAATGGTACTTTCTTGTCAACAGCACAGAAAAAAATGTTGCCTCTGTAGAAAAGGTGTATAAGCAGTAGAATTCATGCCTGGTACGATCACATTCAATACATGCACTACTGTTCCTTGGCATAAAGATTTCTTATTCCGTTCCAAGCTATCCTCAAGCCTAATTGAGTTATATTTTACATCAACAAAAAAGAAAAAAGAAAATAGTTATGCTTACAGTGTGATCAAAGTAATTTGTTCCTAGTTTAAGTTTTATTCAGGTGCATGTGCAGACACTAACATGTTCTTTGATTGAAAACGTACCTAGTCATAAAGCCCTTGCTATCTTGGAACAAAGGCCAAAAGATTTTGCCAATTTATACCCATCCAAAGGTAATGCATCCTTTGTGCAACTTTAACGCTGTATGTCTCTCTTTGCTCAATTTTTGGTAATGGTAGCTGTATCAGCTAGTCCTTGAATGTTTGCGCCTTTTTCTTTCTTCTTTTAAGATTGTACTCAATCATATGTCTCCAAGAATATGGTAAATAATTCCTATATTATTACTAAATTATGTTTCACACACCAAGATCTATATTGTGTAGCTTTTGTATTTTAAAATATTGCATATTGCCATGAATGTTATCTGCTTCTCTATGATAGAATTGCTTTCACGTTATAGTTTTGTTTTTGATCGTTTTATGTTTCCTTGCCAAAATTTTTATTTTTATCCATTACATATGAAACTGTGAATGTAGAAGTGAGCACTGCCTCTCAACATATTTGTTCTAAATAAATCCAAGTTTTTCACACACACAAAAGAAAAGGAAGGAAAAAGATCCAAGTTGAACCCTACCAGGCTATGGACGACGTGTATGTGTACTGCACACATGATAGCACACCAATGATCAAAACATAAGAGATGATTGAAGCAGGAAGCAATTAAAGAGTGGAATTACAGGAATCTTATGTTAGCCTTTTCCTACTTCATTTCTGGTCCTGATTTTTTCAACAGGCGGAAAAGAAAAGGACTCAAAAGAACAAAAGGGAGCTTCTCTTTCCCAACATCAAAGGTCGTGGCAAGCCTAATCTTTTCTTCAGAAAGCTTAACAAATCTTATCACCTACATAAAAGCACTCTTGACTACCCTACCCACAAGTCATATATGAAATGACACGAATATCCTTCAAATTTATATACTAGGATTATTAGAGCGAGTATATTATAAGGGGGAGAAAGGAGAGAGTTGAAAACTAAGTTAACTAATAGTTGGAGACACTCTCCCAGATAAAGGTGATAGGTGATGCACGAAAAGGTACTTGATTTAACTGGCTATGCCCCTCCCCTCACTGTCACTCCCACTCCCACGCCCACTCCCACTCCCACTCCCTATTGTTAAAGTGACCAAATCCACTCAACTCGAGTAAGCCAAACCAAGAATAAAGTTTTGTTGACGTAAAAATAATACGAGTGACATACGAGTGAAGGCAAAAGGTTGGGCGGACAACAAAAACGCGGACGCAGAATAGAGACATATGTCAGCAATGAGATGGGTTCCACGAGCATGCGTGGTATCCCACTGCACCTCCCTTACTCCCTATTGCTTAGCCTATCACTTCAACTCCTTAAAACTAAAACATAGGGAGATGGATTGGAGTATTTCTTCCCCCCCTCCCCTCTTTGTTAGTTGATGGCCCACGTCTATTTAAGGAGGAGGAGGAGGAGGAGGAGGAGGAGGAGAATGAAGGTGCCTTCAGTAATTTTCACTTCAAGCTATATTTCTTGCACCCCACTATGCCAACCTTATGCATATTCTTGTTGGATGATGATGCCATTACAAAAATAGCAAATTAGAGGTAATACCTATGTATTACACTTGTATTATATTTAGAATTTTATGTACACGTGTTGATGCATCTTTTCTTCATTGATCTTACACTTGTATTATATTTAAAATTTTAGGTACACGTGTTGATGCATCTTTTTTTCATTGATCTTCGTCTCCTTTTGCTTTTAAAAATATATATTGACTTATTCTTTGTGCCTTTATTTGCACACATGCCCCCAAAGAGTGGGTCGCTTGACGGTGGACACAAAGTTTTAAGTTGTTGAAATCAGAAGTTCTCTAATAGTTCTCTTTAATTTTAAGCATCGGTTTTATTAGCACATATGTAGATTTCTTCAATAAAAAGTAATAATTAATGTTACAAGTACATACTATTTATTAAGTGAAGCAACAGATTTAAAGATACGATTATGAACCCCAAAACAAAATACTTGATAGAAGTGTGGTAATACTCCTTGGTTTAATTCAAATGCTCCATCAATTTTTTACATAATTTTGAAACCATTTTATAATTTGTTTATTAGAAACAATGATATTGTATGTAGTATTCGTTTGATTTTAACAAAATATCTTATGAAAAAATCTTGTTATTATCACTGCTGGTAGTGCTGCTACCAGGAAGCTGCTATTATTATTATTATTATTATTATTATTATTATTATTTAACTATTAATTTTATTGAAATAACAGGAAAACAAGCCACAATCTTTGACTGAGCGAGCATCCTAGCAAGAAATAATCAATCAAAGGTAGGGGAAAAAAATGTTTTGATAAACATTCAATTGGTACATCTGTGGCCTTTTGAAGGTAAGACAATAAGCTTTTAATTAAGACAACACAAATAACAAACAATCAATTCCAAACTTCATTATTCATAATTATATTATCATGAGATAGAAATCGGTTGGTTGAGGATAAGCCCATCAATCATCTAACGCCTTCTTCATCATTTATCCTTTATGACTTGGCCATAGTTAAAAATTGCATAATTTATTAGTCCTTGTTATATTTGTTGTTTAATTAATACTTGTTGGTGGACATTTGAGTAAGATTAACACACAGTCCACATTAGTCTGCATGCTGCTTCCATGCTTGTAATAAAGTTATTTCGCCCACTAACAATGTGGATAATAAAGGTAAGCCCTTCTTCTTTTTTTTCCATAACCTCTTTTATTAAATACTAATAAACAAATGGGTAGTGCCTGTAAGATATGCGTTTTGTTTATTAAAAGACGTAAAGAGAAAATTTCATCATCTAAATTGTCTTTATAGTTTATATCACCTTGTTTTAGCTGCTTCTGTTGTTTATGTTGCTTACTTAATTGCCTTCTTGTCTGATTTCATCTTGTCTTGAAAGAAAATAACACTGAACTGTACACCGTCTTTTCTGTTGTTTAAGGTCTTAGATTGTCCCAAGTGGTCTGCTAACTTTTCATCATGTTATGCCTTGGACACGCCCACCAACGTACATTTAGTTTCTTTTCCCTTACGTATTGAACTGTACACCGTCTTTTCTGTTGTTTAAGGTCTTAGATTGTCCCAAGTGGTCTGCTAACTTTTCATCATGTTAT
>JAOTBA010000008.1:13832633-13850435 GCA_025629845.1 Erythroxylum squamatum | reverse complement strand
GGAGGCCCACAACATTAATGATCTGTCATTGGAGAAGGTAATTGGAATTCTTACAAATTTCAAAATGAATCTTTTAATGGGTAAGCAAAAAAGAAGCAAAGGATTGGCATTATAGGTTGAAATTGGAAAAGGTGTGAAAGATGCGGAAGATGAATCTGATGAGAATGAGAATTTGGTGCTACTCACACGAAATTTTGGTAAATGGCTGAAAAGAATGAAAAAAGACAAACCCGAGTTTAGACAACATGGTGGGAGTTCATCGAACAACAACTTCAAACAATAAGTCAAAACTCAAAAGGATGAAAGGAAGGTGAAGAGAATCAAATGTCATGAGTGTTAAGGCTTGGGACACGTTCAAGCTGAATGTGTTAATACTTTGAAGAAGAGAAAAGAGAAATCCTTTACGAGTACTTGGAGTGAGAATGAATATGAGAGTGAATATGGTAGTGAAGAAGAAATCACTAATGGTGCTGCGTTAGTTGCTTTATATAGCAAAAGTCCAGTTACTTGCTTAACAGTAATTGAGAAGGAAGTAACTGAAGTAGAAAAAGGGGAAAATTCGAAAAATTTTGAGAAAACGCAGACAACTCAGCTCAAGGCCTAATATCAGATTATGACAGTGATGAAAGTGACCTAGATGATAACAAGGAGAATATTTACGAGGCTTTCAAAGCTATATATGAAAAATTGGTAAAAACGTGTAAAAAGAATGAAAGGTTGAAGAAAGAGAATCTCTCCATGAAGAATACCATCCAAGAGTTAGAGAAGAAATTGATGTTAGCATTAGATGAGCTTGGTGAAGCTATACTGGGATTAGTAAGTACCGAAAAGAGATTGAGAATGTTGAATGGAGGACTAGAAAAGTTAGAAAAGTTAATGGAAATCGGTAAGGTTAAAGGGGATCTTCAAGGCATTAGCTATAAGGGTGAGTGCTCTAAGGTGAATGAGGAGAAAAATGGTATGTCCAGATCTGTCCAAGAAGAAGAAACATCGAGAAAGAATTAAAGATTGGTATCCACATGTCATTTTTGCAGAGTTATTGAGCATATAAGGCCAAGATGTTACCAGTTATTACAGATGTTGTTTCAAAGAAGCCAAAGCCGAAGAATTCTACGTCCCTCACAAAAATCTCAACATCAGCCCTCAGTATCGAAATCTACTTGGGTTAAAAAGAGTCAATTGCAAGCTCTCGTGGTTCTTAAATCGATGAAGGAAAATTTGTAAAATGGTTGGTATTCTAACAGTGGATGTTCACACCACATGATAGGGGAAAATAATTACTTAACCGATTAACAGAGTTGTATGGATGGTCATGTGACCTTCAGAGATGGAAAGAAGGCTTTGGTGATTGGTAAAGGAACATTAAGCATGGATGGATTGCCTCCCTTTAAGAATGTGCTCTATGTTGATGGACTAAAAGCCAATTTGGTGATATAAGCCAACTTTGTGATGATGGTTTGTTAGTTAAATTTACAAGTGATGAATGCAGGATGCTAACTAAACAAGGAGAATGTCTTGTGAGCGGCAAGAAATCAGCCGACAATTGCAACATGTTGCAGGTTATGACCACTTGTAAATCAGCCACACATGACAATAACATTGATCTATGGCATCAAAAGCTTGGACACATAAACTTTGATCCCATTAGCAAGTTGATGAAATTGGAAGCTATGAAGGGTCTACCCACAATGAAAAAAAGAAGGGAAATCAATTTGTAGTGCGTGCCAAATGGGTAAACAAATAATGCTGCCACACAAAAAGGTTAGACACGTTACCTCATCACGCATACTTGAATTAGTTCACATAGATTTGGTTGGTCAAGCACAACATGATAGCATTGGTGAAATGAGATATTTTTTAACTTGTGTTGATGATTATTCGAGTTATACTTGGGTATCGTTTTTGAAAGAAAAATCATATGCTTTCAAGGCTTTTAGAAGCCTATATATGCAGGTCATGAATCTAAAAAATATGGTTATATTGAGAATTCGATCGGATCACGAAAGGGAATTTGAGCATATAAGCTTTAATGACTTTTGTGATGAGTACGACATCATACAAGAGTTTTCAGCTCCTAAAACTCCACAACAAAATGGAGTCGCTGAAAGGAAAAATAGAACACTTCAAGAAATGGCCAAATCTATGTTGAATGGAAGAAAATTGTCTATGTGATTTTGGGCTGAAGCAGTTAATACAGCATGCTACATACGTAACAGAGTTTGTCGTTAAAGCATCTTGAATAAGATATCCGATGAACTTTGGAAGGGAAAGAAACCAGATGTGAGTTACTTTCATATTTTTGGCAGTAAGTGCTACATTCTTAGAGATCGGGAACAACTTGAAAAATTCGAGAGAAAAAGTGATGAAGGAATCTTCATTGGTTATTCAACTCACAGTAAAGCTTAACGAGTGTATAATCAACGAACCAAGAAAGTACTAGAGTCCATAAATGTTGTGATAGATGATGTACCTCTGTTTTATGATCAAGTGGTAGAAGAAAATCTACATAACTGACCCTCCGAACCAGGTCAAACAAGCAATAAGACAAGATTGAAAAATTGCCCAGATCTGCAGTTAGTTACTGCTGAGGAAGTAACTGCACCAATTGAAGAACTGCCAGTTACTTTAGATGATGAATCAACCAAAACACTTGATGCGAAAATTGTTCCTTTAAATGTTTAAAACTCGAGAAAAGCTAATTTGAACTGGGGTTTTCCCTCTCGAATCAGAATCACCCAGTAGAGAACATCATTGGAGATGTCAATGAAAGAAGACAAATAAGGGAAAGAAAAAGGGTTGATTATCGAGAACTTGCAAGATACTTGTGCTACACATCTTCATTCGAGCCAAAGAACATTAAAGAAGCTCTACAAGATGAGTTCTGGGCAGCATTCAAGCAAGATAAATTGATTCAATTTGCACAATATGATGTATGGGAATTGGTGCCAAGACCATCGGATGTCAACGTGATTGGAACAAATGGGTGTTTCGAAATAAAACAGATGAAAAGGGCAATGTAACCATAAATAAAGCAAGGTTAGTAGCTCAGGGATATTGTAACATCCCGTTACCCATGTTAAGGTTAGAATAGTAAATATGAGAGTTTATTGAGAAATTAGAAAGTTCATTTCATGCTCATGCATAATATGTCATACACATACATGTGAATATAAATATTTTTGCACATTAAAATAATTGTACATGCATTCATTGACAATTTTCGAGTATAATTGATTTTTATGTGTGATATGTGATTTTGTTGAGAATTTTGCTTTAGTTGTATTGAAAACTGAATTGAAGAGCATAAATTGTTGATTTAAAATTTTGGTGAACTTTAGGAAATTCCGAAAATGTTGAATATTACTGAACTAGGAAAATTACCATATGGCATGTCAAGTAATAAAGGGAAATAGAAATAAGAATCAAATGATAATGGAGAAATTCTATAGATGACTTTGGGATTTATTAAGAAAATGATATTGAGAATTTAGAGAATTTGGAGTAAAGTTTGGAGTGAATGGACTAGTTTCATTAGAAAAACTAGTTAAAGTCTTAGAAGTTAGATAGGTGACAAGTGTCACTTCTTAGTTTAAGTTATATTATATGATTATGTTCTAAATTTGGAGTAAAGTTTGGAGATGATTGGACTAGTTTCATTAGAAAAACTAGTTAAAGCCTTAGAAATTAGATAGGTGACAAGTGTCACTTACTTAGTTTAAGTTATATCATATGATTATGTTAGAACGAACAAGTTCCTGTCTTGTTCTTGTCTTCATCTTCTTCGTGGCTTTTAATTCATCTTCAATCTTCATCAACTTTGTATCTTGCTTTCATCTGTCCATTACTACTCCTATTTTGTTGTCCTTTTCATTTGCCCCAAGAAAACCTAACCTAATCCACCTTTAAGATGGTGTACGTGAGTTTCAGGAAAACTGGGGATTCTTGATATTTTGAAGAATTGGAAGTTTTAACAAGTAAGTACATGTAAATTTTTATGAGTTGTTGGTATATGAGATAAATTTGGTGATTTATTTGACATTAAATGATCATGAGAAAATGGACATTTTTCATGAATACCGTGGATGAAGGATGATATTTTGATATTTTTGTTTGTGTGTTTTGAGGATAAAAATGTTAGATGAGAGTGCTAAAATGATTTTTGGAGTTGAAAGATAAATGAAAATGTGTAAGAGATTAGTGCAGAAATTTATGAAAGATGATATTCATATATGCTCTATTTTCTCTTCAATGTATATATATATATACATACGTGAATATTTTGGTGATTTAAAGATGAACCGAAAATAAATTTAGAGGTAAGGAATAGGTGTAAGTTGATGTTTGGAGATGAGAAAGAATGATTAAAATGATAGTTTGAGGAAGAAAATGAAGAGAATGCAGGAATTGAATATGCAGAAAAATGAAAGAAGAAATGCAGTAGTGAAAAAAAATGCAGAAAATGAAGAAGATGCGTGGATGATGCTCTGATTTTGGTGTTTATATTTATTAATGGAGCATTTTCATAACTGGAGCATTTTCACTGATCATGCTTTGGTATTTTAGGCATAACTTGATCTGTAGTGATCCAAATGAGATGATTTTTAATTTAGAGTAAACTAGAGACATAAGGCTACAAATTTTCTAGGGAAATCAAATTTTAATTCTGTCTCTAGAATTCCAGAATATGAATTAAATTTGAGTACAAAATACTATTTCAGTTTAAGAATAATCTGAAATATTTGAAGTATAATTTTAGGAATACTGAACCAAATTGTATGATTTTGGTGTCATTAGAAACTTAAAATATAGGAGAACAATTTTATAGATGAAAGTGTTCTCAAATTACTCCATTTGCATTACCTTAATGATCAAGAACAGTGGACCTAAAAGTATGTTTTTAGGAAAATTCTGAGATGATCAAATGAATTATGAATTTTGATTATAAGTGTTTTATTGAGGTATAAACCCTAAGTATAAATGATACTTAAGTGAGTTTTGATATTGGATTGGTTATGTGACTTTAATAATGGAAAAATACCCGAGAATGTCATTGAACGTGCATTATACATTTTTCATTTACATAAAGGTGCATCAATGAATATTTATGAAATTGTGCAAAATTGTGATATATGTATGTATTGCGTGTTATAGAGGAGCATTAGGAATGTCAACATCCAGACGTTGCCGGAACTTCAAGACAATAGCTTCGGGAGCAAACTATGAGTAACCTAGATGGTCTCACTCAATAAATTATTTGTGTTAGATATGTTTTGAATGATCTTATTGGATTTCGGACACTGAGGTCCGAGATTTGTGATGCATGAATTTGATATTGAAGTACTACTTGTATGTGAATGAGAAGAAATAAATGTTTTCTCAACAATTTTTGTTGAATGCCGGACTAAGGTCCGATGATAAATGTTATCTAAATGTGAATGTGAAAGCATGTGATTGATTGAGAATATGTTAATGTAAAGCATTCCAATACATGAATGCATGAAAGATAAAGGCAATTGTGACCGGAGTCGCCAGTATAAAGAGCTTAAAGCTCAGACTGTGATCAGAGCCTCAGGCTCAGTTGTGAATGTACCCAGTATCCACTAAGGGATATGGGATATTATCTGATACAGCTCAGTATCCATGAGGGATATGGGCTAGTAAAAAGGCACTCGGTCACAAACAATAATAAATGAAAGTGAGTCTCATGTGTATTGCATTTATAATTGATATGTGTATTTTGTTTGAATGGAATGTTCAGTAATATTGTTCTGAAAGTGATATGTGATGTTTTATACAAAAATGCAAAGATGTGAATTATATGTTACAAGTGTGATGTGTTGCATGAATTGAGTGAACCATCGATGATGGTTACCTCATTGAGTTCGCAAAACTCATCAAAATTGCAACGTTAATTTTTAGCTACTGAGAGATGCTACAAGAAGCATAGTCTTGTACTTTTGAGAGAAGAAATGGCTCAAAGGTTGGTCAGCTCAGATCGGAAGACTAGATAGATTTTTGTGTAATTTCCTCTTTCATGTAGTATATTTTGTATTAGGATATGATGATGTACATGTATGGATGTTTGAAAGCTTCAATGTATATACGTTTGGATTTATGAAATGAAATGAGGAAATTTGGATTTTAAAATATTTTACCTTCTTGATGATGTCTTATAAGAGAATAAATAATGATGATGCCATGTTTAAGTGATTATAATGACTAATCTAGCTTCCCATTATTATAGGTTACATACTGGAATGTCCTATGGGTGTTCCAGTATGTACTCTATGGTAGTGGGGTGTGACAAGGGGGTGTTTCTTCTTGTGTATATTAGAGCCTCATTTCGTATATAAGAAGAGATCCAACAAGTTCCTCCAATGACATTGTTGTTAGATCCTTAACTTCTTGTATATTTATCACTTTATCTTCCCATATCTTTGAAAGTAACCTAAAAAACTTTCTTCTCATTTCAACATTAGTATAGGTATTTCTAAGATCTTTTAGAGCATTAGTAATATTAATAAATCTAGTATACATGCTAGATATCCTTGCATTATGCTTCACTTGAAACAATTCGTATTGATGTGTTACCAAACTTGCTTTGCTCTCTTTTACTTGATCAGTTTCCTCAAGTGTAACTTCTAAAGGGTGCCAATTTTTTTTAGCCGTTTTACGCATAAAGACCTTATTGAATTCATTTCTTCCTATTGCATAAAAAAGGATGTGTATGGACTTCCTATTTACAGAAACTAATCTCTTATTTTGAGGTTCCCATTTTTCCTTTAATTTGGGTACCTTTCTTGTTTTTTACAATTTTAGTAAGAACAAAGGGACCATTTGACACTATTTCCTAAAGATCTACACTTTCGACCATTAAGAAGAATCTCATCCTAGTTTTTCAATAAAGGTAATCATTGCTATCAAAGAAAGGTGGTCTGCTAATGTTTTGTCCCTCTTGGTTTAATGATGATGATAATGTTCCTAAATATGCTATTATGATCATTGATATAGGATTTCATTAGAAATTCTTTCCTAATAGACCCACTCTGATAATGGCACCCAAGAGGGGGTGAATTGGGTGTTTATAAAATTAAAAAAAAAAAGCCATTGTACTCAATTAACAAAAATCAATATAAATAAATATGAGAAAATTGCTTCATGTAAACTAATCAAACAATTGAACAATAATTTAAAGAGGATAAAGAGGAGAGAATACAAATCAATTTATAGTGATTTGACAAACAACTCTTTCCTACATCTACTCCCAACATCCTTCTTAAAATTTCACTATAATTTTTCTTTCAAAGCCAACAATAATCTTTGTAAAATCTTTCTCGATAAGGAGAAACCTTCTTACAATCTTCTTCCAAGGTAAAGTGGAACTTTAATCACACTTAGAACACTCCTAAGTACAATATCCAACACCCTAACAAAAGATTACAAGTAAAAAATATCTCACTTATTCCCTTGCTAACTCAAAACGACTCACTTACACAAATATTAGACAATGGTACTTAAATGATTTAAAAACTCTTTGAAATGTGTGTAAACAATACATAAAACCTTCTTGATGCTAAAACCAATAAGGAAAAAATATTTATAGTATTTTAGGACCCCACATAGTCGTTACAATGTTTATCTGCAGTGCACTAGTTGACAAATACACATATTGGTTGACCAATACATCAACTAATATTGTTATAGACTCTCGGTACATCAAATTTAACAACTTTATCCTATACTGGTTGACCACTAAACTGTATAAGTCAAACAATCACCCCAAAAGCATGATTTTAACACCCTTTAAATACTCAAAATCAACTTGATTAATGCAAAAATGAATCAAAAACTTCCAAAATGATCCTTAAATCGTGTTTTAAAGATTAAGAGGCTTTTATATAAAGATAAAAGCTTTAATGCCTCTTGATGAATGAAAAGACTTATGTCCTAAAGTTAAATGAAATTTTTATGATTGGTGAGCCTTTTGGGTCATTAAATTAACAAAGTGAGATTAAAAATATTCATAAAAATATAAAATGACCTTGATAAGCCTTAGACTTATTTTGTTTTTAATTTTGATCTTCTTGTTGTTGGTTGTAAACTTCAACTTTATACATTATGCTCTTGTATTTATGGCTTCATTTTGTTCTAATATTTCTTTTCAGCAAAATAATAAATACATTAGTATTAATTATGTTTTGTTATCATCAAAACATTAATTAGAATCTCCACTAGTTCAACAACAAGCTTTAGTTGTTATTTTCTTTCCTAACCTAAAAGTTGATTTCATTCCCATCTAGGAATGGAAACAAGTCAGATCTCAAGCATTGCTCCCTCACTTATATCAACCTAATCCTCAATTTATGCCAGCTCTAGTGATAGGAAATAAGTTCTACTTTCCTCCTTCTCCTCAGACATATTGCTTACACCTTTGATTCCTCCTCCTAGTTCATCTTTAACCCTTGCTCTCAAACTTTATAATGTTATCTCTTCTCTACTCCCAATTCCTTCCACTCTTCAAACATCTTTTGCCATTGCCATTACCATTGCTTCCACTCCTATCTCCACCTCTATTGTTATAAGATATGATAAAGCATACTCCTCTACAAGAACTCCTTTTTATGTGCTTAATATTAAGGATGCTATTGCCTTCTCCATGGTTCATACATTCCTCTGGCCATAACTATACTACTAAAACTTGGAATCAGTTAGTAGGTGATCTTGAATCTAGATACAAAGTAAAATTTATCTCTTAAGCTAGGAACATAGTCACTTATGCCTTTATTCTACCTCTGAAAGTCCTTAGGGTAAGAGTTGCTAGATGAAAATTAACTTTGGTAGGTTATTTTCTGGATAAGATGCCATATTTTCCTCATATTAAAATTTGTCCGAGTATAAATGGGGAAAATATATCTAGAGAATTCACCCATTATAAGGGAGGACTACTTCTTGTTTTAATTCAATGATACCTTAGGAATATTGAATGTTTTAAAGTAGGGTCCTAGGCACTAAAATGGCAAACCTCTCTTCATTCTCAAGTGGAATCCTAGTATATTGTTGGATAAAAACGTCTTAAATATATAATTAAAAAGGTAAATGCTCATAATATTTCTTTTGAGTACTAGTCAAAACTAGTCTTAGTTACTTAACTGGCTCTATCGGTAAACCAATTTGTTTTGAAGAGCATAAAGCTAGTATGAGAAGAATAGGCTATGTCAAGATATGTGTGGAAGTGGAGAAAGAACGAGATTTACCAAATACATTATGTATCCAAAGACTAGATGAAGATGTAGGATTAATGACCTTTGAATGTCATTGGCATACCCTTGGAAATCAAATAAGATCACTTTTGTTAAGATTTGGAAACCAACAAAGAAAAAATCACTTCTAAAAAGGCAAGTAAAGGCTAAGAAAGAACTGGTTTCTAAGTATGATGCTAGGATTTATACCAATATCCTAAATAGAGATACTACCTCTATCCCTTCGAGTAGCTTAAGTATCCTTAATACTAAGAATATCATAAGGAACCAGAAGAAACATACAACTATTAGTTCAAACCTGGAAGTAACTGAAGATCCTAAAGTTGTTACCTTTACTAAGATCCATGAAGTGTCTCCTATGAGTAACATTAAAAATTCATTCCATCAAGCCATTGCCTACATAAATAAGGATAGTATAGAACAAAATCTAGAGCTCTCTAAGCATCTAGAGATTAAAAAAAACACAGATCAAGGAAAAGAATTCAAGTTTGTAAAAAGGAAAAATCCCAGTACAAAAACTAAGAGGAAAAAAGGCTCTCAACCTTAAATACCTTATTAATTATTTCTTGAAATGTAAGGGGGAATTGATACAAGAACTAAAATAAAATTTATGATTGTCTATAAAAAAAACAATGGTTAGCTTGTTGGAAACTTTTAAGAGTACATATTAAGTGACCCTAACTTTTAAGGAAAAATTAAATATCGTTTTCCAATCACTCAGCTCATTATAATGGGAGAATTATAGTGGCCTATAACCCTAATGTTATAAAAGTACTCTAAGTTCAAAGTTCTAACCAACTCTTCAATCTAAGGATGAAATTTGAATTTCTTCTAGAAGATATTAACATAACATTCATCTATGTTACTAATTTAGTTTTTCAAAGACAATAGCTATAGGAGGATCTGAAATTTATTTCAAAATATTCTCAAGTTTCTTGACTTGTGGTGCGAGACTATAATTGTACCTTTTATGCTAAAAAGTTGAAGGATCTTCTTATATGCTTAAACATTCTGAGGATGAGTTCAAGAACTACTTAAGGTGTTCTGGTTTGATAAATTTAAAATTCCATGTGAATTATTTTACTTGGAGTAATAAGAAAAAAGGTAAATGGCTTATCAGAAAAAAGTTTGAAAAAGGCCTTATCAATTCCTCCTGGATGTATAAATTTCCCAATAATTATGTTTTTTTAATTTTACTGTTATATTTAATCATTTAGCTCGATGAAGATTCAATATTTGCTACCAAAGAGAAAAGTGACATCATCCTTTATATTTTTTAATCAGTTGACCAATTTAAAAGGATATAAAAAAAGTTAAGAAAGGACTAAAGCTTCAAATTGAAGGATACGAAGCTTTCTAATTTACAAGGAAATTGAAACAAGTTAGAAAATAGCTTAAGATGCTTCACAAAAAGTATTTTAGCAAAGACATGTTATTATCATCTTTAATGGAAGAAGTGTATTACTATTTGTGTAGAAGGAACTTTATTCAAATTCTAGTAGAAATGACACCAAGCTAAAGGAAAAGGCTACACTTAATAGGTACATACCTGGGGTAAAAACTTACAACTCTTTACTTAAATAAAAATCTAGAGTTCAGTGGTTCCGAAAGAGGGATAGGAGTTATGTTTTCTTCCAAAATTTGTCTATGCAAGAAGAAATTACAAAAAAATAGGGTGTTAAAAGGATTCTAATGGAGATTTATATTGGAAATAAGAGAAGTTGAAAGCTCTAAACTATTTCAATGATCTTTCTAAGAAATGAAGCTAACTCTTTTTCATTTATGCAGGTCTTAAGCTCCTTCATTTCTTTTAAAATCTCATAGGAATAAATAGACTCTCTCATCTCACTTGTATCATCTTTGGATATAGAAAAGGCTCTATTTAATATGCACCCTAACAAGGCACTAAGACTTGATGGATTCAATGGATTATTCTTTCAAACATCCTAAAATTTGGTAAGAAATTATATCGATGAGGTCATATAATAATTCTCTTTTTTATGGAATTTGCTTAAAGAATTGAATAAGGTATACCTATGCCTTGTTTCTAAGGTTGCCAACCCCAAATCCCTCCAAAACTATAGACATATTGCCTGCTGTAATACTATATACAAGATCCTTTCTAAGATTCTAGCCACCAAATTAAAAGTTTACTTTAAGAAGCATAATTAATCCTACTTAAGAAGCTTTTATGATAGGGAAATAAATTGTCAAAAATATTATTGTTACTCAAGAGATATTCAAATTGTATCATAGGAATAAATCAATTAGAATTTGTTCTGTTAAAATCAAATTTCACAAGGCTTTTGATTGCATCAGTTGAAAACTTCTCCTAAACACTTTTAAGGCTCTAAAAGTGTTTATTAGATAGATTGATCAATGCATATCTACTCCTTCATATAGTGTCCTAGTCAATGGTGAACTTACCTTTATGTTTAAAGGAGCTAAAGAAATCAGAAAAGTGACCCTCTTTTAACTTACATATCCACACTTTATATTGAGTTTTTAACTCAACTTATCACTTATAATATTAGTCAAGGTATACCTTTTAAATTTCATCATATATGTAAGGATTAAAGTTTTATCAATTTGCCAAAATGATATACATTCTGATAAAACTCTCATAGAATCTTTTAATCACTCTCAGTTCTATTAGGTCTCAAAGTTAGTATCTCTAAAAGGTAATTATATGTATATGCTACATTTGGTAATCTAGCTCGAGTTTTCCAACATTTTAGGCCTGAAGCTTCAAGCTCTCCTTTTTAATATCTGGCTATTCCTATCATAACTAACATGCTTACTTATAAATATTGGTTACCATTGCTTGACTCTATTTATAAAAGATTTGGAAGTTGGAAAAATAAAGCTCTATCTTATGCTAGAAGGCTCCAACCTATAGCTTTAGTGCTTAATGGTCTCCATATTTATTAAAGCTCTCTTCTCTTCTTACCCTAGAACTTGATTAATACCATTGAGAGATTTCTCAAGAAATTTTTATGGTCTAATGGAATAAGCAATATTAGTTAGAAAGAAGTGTGTCTACCTAATGCTCAAGGAAGACTTAGTTTAAGATCCATAAGAGATACCAATAAAATTTCTACTTTCCAAAAGAATATAGAGGATTTTTAATGACCAAGAATTCTTATGGGTTAAATGGATGCATACTAAATATTTTTGGTCCAAAAAGAAGAATCTTCTCCTTTAAGAATAATTAAAAAAGAAGTATTCAATTAGAACATGAAAATGAGATAGCTTTTGGAACATAAAAATCAAACCTAAAAACTATTGGACTAGTAACTAAATACTAAAGATGAGAAATATCATGTTTAAGGAAATTAAAATGCATATTAAGAATGGGGAAAGAACTAGCTTTTGGTTCGATAATTGGAACAAATTGTTTCCTCATTATTTGATCCTTAAATTCAACACGCTTTATATTTCAATTCATGTTTATACAAAAGTAAGAGAAATCATCAGGGAAGCAATGTGCATTATGATCATAGAGGTTTCTCTAATCATGGCCTCAATCCTTAACTATAATCTTGATCTAAATAAAGAGGATTCAACCATTTAGATAAGATGCAACTATAGAAACTTCACTAACAACTCCTACTTATCCCTCTTTTAAATTACCTAAGCAAATTGTCCCCTAGTGAAATTTAGTGTGCTTCAATACGAATCTACTAAAAGCATCATTTTCTTAATTTGTTTGGCTATCAGAAAGAGACTCAAAATCACGGATAAAATTAGTTAGGAGTTCAATGGTAATAACTTATACAAGTTCTAAAAACTTATTCTTGAACACCAGGATGAAAGCCTTTTCTCCGATAGATATGTAAAAAGCAGGTAAGGTAGCAATGAGGAAAGGAGGGACGACACTTGGAACTAGATTAATACAATACTAGTCAGCCTAAGACCGTAAAGGCCTAGTTCCAGTATTGAAGGAAGCATTGCATAGAAAGCATTTTGTATAAGGTTCCCACAAAAAATAGATAAGTATTCATTCTATAGCGGAGCTATTACAAGATCAATATGGGCTAGCTCTGATTCGTTTAGAAAATGTGGTTAGAGGAATTATATGTGGAGCAATTAGGCATAAATTGATACCGACCCCTCAAAATTTGGAAACTTTAGCTCCTTTAACAACCATTGTAGTTGTACAAGTGGCATCTAGAACTAGGTTCTAAACTTATATAGCTTATGTTATTAAGTGGATAATTGCTCCCACGTGATAAGTTGGCCTTCTGGCTCAAATTTCAAAATATAAGTGATTCATCCATCTTTAAACTTGGCTTGAGTTGTTGTGTGTATCACATTTAGTTAGAAAGGAGCATTAGAACATTCCAATAAGTTAAATTAGATACTCATTCATTGATCAAGCTCATCCTAAACTATGTTATGGAGGTTAATTGCTAAAGTTATATATTTATAGTGTAATGCTTGTCTTATATAGAGTTGGAACTTGCCCTTTACCTCTCTCGACTAAAGGGAACGTAATTCTTCTAGCTTGAATAAGGTTTACTCTCCAATAGCTTTTAGTTTAGTATAAAATTCTCGAACCTTACTTAATTTCTACTTTGTAATAGCTTCTATACTTAACCCCTAAAGCCTTTTTAGGAAGTAGTTTAATTATTTCCCACAAACTTTGGTTACATTGTATTTTATTTTTTTATGAATATAGTTCCTTTTTGTAAGCTGACTTAGGCCTATTGCTCTCTCTTAAGGAAATTTTAATCTACTTTATTTTAGTTTTCATAAAATACAAAATTTATGGGCTATTTAAAAGAAAGTATGGAATATCAATTTTATCATACTTTTAATAAAAGGCGTTTGCCTTAAAATATGCTACATTTTTAGAAAGAGAATTCATTCTTAATGGAAATAGCAGGAGTGAGGTAGCATATAGAAAAGTTTAAAAATTATAAATTCACTTCTAGATAGAACAAGAACCTCAGTTTAATATATATAATGAAAACCAAAGGTTTAAGGGGCACATAGTCTAAGATGAATTAGCAAGATATGTTATATACCTAAACTAGAATGGGAAAGATGATGTAGTATTGATTAACAATAAGCTTGCTTATTTCGAGGAAGAATTGTTTAACATTGATTCTTCAAAATGGTACAAAGTCATGATGTCCAAAATATAATCCATATACACCAACCAAATGATATTTAGTAGATGTACTTGATAGGATTAAACATATTAGATGTACGTGTGTTTTTATGAGAAAACTAATATGGAAGAAAGTATACACATGACAAAGCAAGGCTAATGACTACAAGTTACAAACAAAGACAAGGAGTCAATTTTGATGATACCTTTCCCCAATAGAAATGGTTAAGTCCATAAAGATTTGATTGCCTATATTCACATTCTATGATTACGAAATTTGGAAATTAGATTTTAAAACAACATTTTTAATGGACATTTGCTTGATGATATAGATATAAAATCATTTGAAGGTTTTGAATCCAAAAAATTTCTTGATCATATATGTAAGTTGCAAAAGTCTATTTATTGACTTAAGTAAATATCATGAAGATGGAACATCCATTAAGTGAGACAATTAAAGAATTTGATTTTATACTAATATGGATGGACTTTATTTTTATAAAAAGGTTAATATGAGTGCAATTGTCTTCCTAGTGCCATATATGAATGACATATTAATAATTGGAAATGTTAATGCTCCTATTTGTTAATAATTAGTTATTCAAGAACTTCTCTATGATGGATATAGGAGAAACAACTTATATTTTGACAATAAATATTATAGAAAGAAAGATAAAAGAAGTTGCTTAGCATATCCCAATTCATGTACGTATACAAAGTGTTAAAGAGGTTTAGCATATATAATTCTAAGAGTGGATTCTTGTTCACATCATATGGATTTCGCTCTCAATGAATATATTTCCAAAGACTGATTATGTTCTATATATTTTGACTATTAGATCAATCATGTATGCAATGTTATGTAAGAGACCAAATGTTTTTCATACTTTGAGTATAACAACTAGATACCAAGCCAATCTTGATGATGGTAATTTGATGGTTATGGAGAACATCTTAAAGTACTGCAGAAGAACTAAAGATATTTTATTGGCTTATTGAGAAGCTAAACTTAGAGTTCATGGTTGTTTAGATGCTAGTATTCATTCTAACTAGAATCAGAGGATATCTTCATTCTTGATGATAGTATGTTAAGTTGTAAGAGTTCCAAACAACCATCCATTATTATTTCTATGATTGAGGTTGAGTATATTCCATTATTTGAGGCAATGAAGGAAGTTATTTGAATCAAGAAGTTCATTAACCAAGTATGGAGTGGTTCCTAACAATATTGACTCAATAGTATTGTACTATGATAATAATGGAGTTATTACACATATAAAGGAACCATGGTCTCATCAACGGTTCAAGCATGTACTTAGAAGATTTCAATTGATTAGAAAGCTAATGAAGTAAAAAAAAAAATTATGGTGAATTCTTAATGAAGAGAGTTTTGTAGATCCTCTTATTCATATGTTATCTTAAAAGAGATATAATCAACATATGGATGGATATAATATTATATACATAAGCAATTGAATTTAGTGAAATTGGTAGATTATTAGTCTATGATCTTGCAACTAATTGGTTTGTTATAATTTTATGTATAAGGTTATTAATTTAATTAATAAAGGCATTTTCTATATTTATGTAATTTTGTAATTATATTGATAATAAGAGATCCCGAATGGAATGTTACTTATATATCTATGGATACCCTCATTATGATAGTAGTATAATTGATCCCTAGACTTGATATTAACAAACTTAATGTTACTATTTTTTTTATTAGGGTAGCTTAATTAATAGTAGTTAGATATAGTATGAAATATATAGAGATAGTTAAGAAAGTCAAAAAAATTTCATCACTTTAAAGTAATTAGAGATAATATTCTTTTATTCTTAATTAGTAATAATAACTTGGTTAGTTGAGTAAGATACTAGAAGAGTTGATACTCTATGTCAATTCCTCTCTAAAAGTTAAAGTTTTATTTCTTTGCTCTGTTGATACAGTTAAAGGTTAGATCATTAAAAAAATATGGTTGATTCCTTTATCAAAGAAGAAAAAATTTTGTAGTAAAATCGACTTAGTTTGTCTTTAATCCTATTATTTCCTAATTCTTGTTTCAAGTTATTCTATTAAAGTTATCAAATCAGAAAATCATAAAACTATTATATTAAACTCATAATTTGATATGGAGTAATTTCCTAAAAATATATTGTTATATTATAATTTTATTTATCCAAAAGGCATAATTTCGATTTTGAAAAAATTTTATATCAAAGACTAATATTGGGTGCTCAATACAATGATTTAATTCTATAGAAGCTGCCATATCATTTTCAAAATTGCTTCTTTTTTTTGCGTAAGTTGGATGATAATATAACCATAATTGACAAATAAATAATTTGATCAAATGTTAAGAGATTATGTACTAATTTTTAAAATATATGACTTACAAATTATAAGGACATCACGGGTGATTAATCCTTTTTAATGATAATTTTTTTAACTTCAACCAATTTTAAGAAATCAAACTATTTATAAATTAGTTTGAAAGATCAGTTTGATCTTGAATGCCATCTTTCCGTTTAAAATAAAAAAAGAAGAAAAGAAAATCATTTTACTTCTGAACATATGCTTAAAAGTTAAAAGTTAAAATAGTACTTAAAATGTTTTTTTTCATCAATTAAATCTTCAAAACATTAAATATAAGTAAGTTGATGCCTTTGTGACTCTAATTTAAGATAACAGAAATACTGACTAGACGTAAATGGAGGTATTATATATTCACGATACAGTACACCACATCACCTGAAAGTACAGATGTCAATGGCTTGGGCTAAGCCCAGGCCGTTCTTGGCTTGGCTCGGCTTACCCCATAGGTTGGGTGGCCTGTAGCCCCACGTGCTCGGGCCAACTTTAATCCCTGTCCCACTCGTAACCCGACCAATCTAAGCTAAAATTGGACCGGATCAAAATTGACATTCCTACATCAAAACTTAAATGGTAACATATAAAATACAAAATGTTGTCACATAAGCATCTTTCTCACCCAACCATCACCGTATCTAAAGTCCAAATATCTAAAACACTAAAAATGAATTCCCTAAATAAATCTTAAAGATGAATCTCCAAAGAGATCGAGTTGAAACCCCTGAAACACTTTCTTCTTAAGACTGCAATGGAGAAATCTGGATATGGGCCTGATGGCATTTATAGGTCTCTGAGAATTACTCTCGTCGTTCCTATAAATCCCAATTTGTCTATGGTTTCATGTTTGTTAAAGAATTCTAGTTCTTACCCCTACAACCAGCTTTGTTGATGATGATTCATCAATAACCTTATCTCTTGTAGATCTCAAACCCATTGTTATCAAGGTTGTTGGGGTTAAGGATAAAAAACAGAAACAGATTCAACGCTTTTAAGAGAGAGAACAGAGGAAAATATGAAGATGAACGAGAAGAAAACTTGTTATGCAAAGGGAT
>JAOTBA010000008.1:13790607-13824607 GCA_025629845.1 Erythroxylum squamatum | reverse complement strand
GAATTGTCCCATTTGCCCTTCCATTTATGCCTTATGTCTTTTATACTTAAGTGTCTTGCCAACAGTACCCTTGAACATTCCAACATAACACTTTCTTCCAGAAAAGGTTTCCCCGTTGTCTTAAGTTTCTAATGCCACTGAAATCATTTCATTTGGTTCAATGGTTCAAAAGATATACTTCAAACAGTTTTGGACTGCTCTTGTCCAAAACAGTACGTTATGAACAACTTCTATCTGAAATTTAAACATCTTAGAGACTGAATTGGATTCCAAGTTCTTCATACCAATTGTAGCTTCATATCTCTAGTTTACTAAAAATTAAAAATCATCTCATTTGGATCTCTACTGATCCAGAAAACATAAAAATATTGAAGTATGTTTAGTGGATTAACACCAGTTCATATCCTTTAAGAACACACTCACTGTACCCGTCCCACTCTTTTCACTCAATATATCTCCATTCGATTCAGATAGCTATGATTCTTGGTGTATATGTAGATCAATGTCTTACAAAACCAATGGTTCAAGAATCAAGTTAATTGGAGGTCTAAAGAAGAAGTTATGGCCAAAAGAAGCAACCATGTTTAAGACCTCAATCTAAACGAACCTATCTTGGCGCGATATCCATAACTTTCACAAACAATGTCGGATTGATCTCATTTTTGGACTATTGAAAAGAGGACTTCTAGATCTACAACTTTCATGAAGACCTCGAAGGCCAATTCTAACGTCTTGCTTCTTTATCGGCTCACTTTTGCATCGTCTCATTTTCCTTTCGTCTTAGTTCTATTGTCTCATTTCCATCGTCTCACTTTCTATCGTCTCACTTCCATCGTCTCACTTTCTATCGTCGCACTTCCATGGTCTCACTTTCTATCGTCTCACTTTCATCGTCTCACTTTCTATCGTCTCACTTCCATCGTCTCACTGTCATCATCTCACTTTCTATCGTCTCATTTCCATCGTCTCACTTTCTATCGTCTCACTTTTGCGTCTCACTTCTTCCGTCTCACTTTTGCGTCTCACTTCTTCCGTCTCACTTTTGCGTCTCACTTTTTCTGTCTCACTTTTGCGTCTCACTTTTGTATCTCACTTTTGCGTCTCACTTCTTCCGTCTCACTTTTTCCTCCAGAACGTATCTACTTATAAGAATCATAACTTTTGACTCCGATGTCTAAACTTTTCATACTATATACCGTTGGAAATATAAAAGAAATATCTATAACTTTTCAGAAGGTACCTTTGCTAAAATCTATTTATATCAATCCCAAATTTGCCCCTAAAGTCCCAAGACGAATTTTCCATTCATACACCAATGTACTGCACCCAATTCTTAACTTCATGACAACTTTTGAAATTCTTAGAGTCAGAATTGAAATTTGACATCTTCATAAGAACTGTAGCCATACATTTCTAGTTTAATCCAAATTAAGAATCATCTTGTTTGGATAACTAGAGAAAAAGTTATGGTTAATAGACCGAAGCACACCCAGTGAACATTTTCCAGATCACTACCAATCTTATTTCTAAATCTTTTCTTATCACAACTCATACCAAGATTACTCTTTCTACTCCTCTACTCCTCATTTTCAATACAATCACATTTAATATCAATTATACCCAGAAGTTGTCAATGAATGCATGAACCACTTTTATTCGGAAACATTCCATATTTATGTGCATATATGCTAACATGATGCATGAGCAAGAAAATGCATTGTCTTAATTTCTCTTTGAGTCATAAGTACTAAAATTTCGGGTCCTAACCCTTAATATAGGGACGGGATGTTACATAACATCACCGTGTTATATAACATTGTTAGACCACTTGAATCAAGATAGGATCTTCTTGCTATGACTCCTGAAATATCTTACCAATAAATTTTAACAGAGCTACATCATAAATTTTCAACCTATCTACTATTTAAATAATTTATAAAATAGATCATCCATAAGAGATTAAAAATAAACAAAAAATTAAATAGTTGAAATTTGTCGAGAAAACGAAATTTTATTAAAATAATCAGCCTCATCATTACACCCGTAATTAGTCCAAAAATTTAAGCAGTTAGAAATCATGAACTTTTGACATCTTTGAACCGCTGGCCGAAGTACCCAGCCCACAAAAGGATGAGTACTAATGTTGATGGCTCATATGGCACATCATCAGAACTCACGCTTATGCTTAATAACGAAACTCTTGACTTACCCGCCAAAACGTCTACGCGGACAACTATTACACATTATCACTTTCTCAGCAATCTCTACCCTCCCACCAAGCCTAGAAGAACTACCCACCAAGATCCTGTCTTTTGCTCATCTTTTCCAGGAATGTTCCAAACTGAACTCTCCGAAACTGGGCAAGCAAGCCCATGCTTGCATGATCGTTTCTGGGGTTTCCCCTATGAAATTCACCTCAAATTGTTTGATTCAATTTTATATAAAAACTTCGCATTTGGGTGATGCCAGAAACGTGTTCGATAAAATGATTCTTAGGGACGTTGTTTCTTATAACTCGATGATAGCTGGGTATGCGAGCCACGGCAAGATGGGGATCGCAAGAACATATTTTGATTTGATGCCTGAAAGAGATGTCGTGTCGTGGAATTCCATGATTTCAGGATTTTTGCGAAATGATGAGTGTGGAAAAGCACTTAGTGTTTTCTTGGAGATGGGAAGATCAGGTGTGAAGTTTGATCGAACGACTTTTGCTGTTGTATTGAAGTCGTGTGCAGTTTTGGGTATGTGTGATACTGGGGTTCAAATTCATGGTCTTGTAATCCGCATGGGATATGATAATGACGTGTTTGCAACGAGTGCTTTGGTGGATATGTATGCAAAATGTAAGGAATTATACGGTTCGCTGTGTGTTTTCAGTGAAATGTCCGAGAAGAATTGGGTTTCTTGGAGCGCCTTGATTGCTGGTTGTGTTCACAATAATCAACACATTGAGGGTTTAGAGTTGTTTAAGGAGATGCAAAATGAAGGAGTCGGAGTCAGTCAATCTGTCTATGCTAGTGTTTTCAGGTCTTGTGCAGGGTTGTCTTACAGTAGACTGGGTTCTCAGTTGCATGCCCATGCTCTAAAGAGTGACTTTGGATCAGACATCATAGTAGGAACTGCAACATTAGATATGTATGCAAAATGTGGCAGTATGCTTGATGCCCAAAAACTGTTCAACTCGTTGCCAAATCATAGTTTGCAATCTTATAATGCTATCATTACCGGGTTTGCTAGAAGTGACAAAAGTTTAGAAGCTTTACAAGTATTTCGCCTTTTAATGATGTCTGGCCTTGTTTTTGATGAAATAAGTCTATCTGGGGCGTTTAGTGCTTGTGCATCAATTAAAGGGAGTATAGAGGGCCAACAAGTTCATGGTTTAGCACTTAAGACTACTCTTAGGTCAAATGTCTGTGTGGCAAATGCCATGCTTGATATGTACGGTAAATGTGGAGCTCTACATGAAGCGTTTTGTGTGTTTGATGAGATGGAAACAAGAGATGCTGTCTCTTGGAATTCAATTATTTCCGCTCATGAGCAAAATGGAAGTGAAGAGCAAACACTATCCCTTTTTGCATCAATGCTTCGCTCCAGGATGGAGCCGGATGAATACACTTACGGTAGTGTATTGAAGGCTTGTGCAGCTCAGCAGGCCTTGAACACTGGTATGGAGATCCATGACAGAATCATCAAATCTGGTATGGGTTTGGAGTCTTTTGTAGGAGGTGCTCTTGTTGATATGTACTGCAAGTGTGGGATGATTCAAGAGGCAATAAAAATTCACCACAGAACTCGAGAAAAAACAATGGTTTCCTGGAATGCAATAATTTCTGGATTCTCATTGTTAAAACAAAGTGAGGATGCACAAAAATTTTACTCTCTCATGTTGGAAACGGGTATGGAACCAGACAACTTCACTTATGCAGCAGTTCTCGATACTTGTGCAAATTTGGCAACTATCGGCCTTGGGAAGCAAATTCATGCTCACATCATCAAGCTGGATTTGCAATCCGACGTGTATATCTCGAGCACGCTTGTAGATATGTATTCTAAGTGTGGAAGCATGGAAAATTGCAGGCTAGTGTTTGAGAAAGCACCTAGAAGAGACTTTGTTACATGGAATGCCATGATTTGTGGCTATGCTAACCATGGACTTGGGGAAGAAGCCTTAAAAACATTCGAGAGGATGAAACCTGCAAAAGTAAATCCCAACCATGCAACTTTTCTTTCAGTGCTTAGGGCTTGTGTGCACATGGGGCTTCTTGACAAAGGTTTGTATTACTTCGATTCCATGCTAAGTGAGCATGGTTTAAAACCTCAAGCAGAGCACTATGCCTGCATGGTTGATATATTAGGTAGAGCAGGTCGAGTTGGACAGGCACTAAAGCTAATTGAAGAGATGCCTTTTGAAGCTGATGCTGTTATCTGGAAAACTTTGCTTGGCGTTTGCAAGATCCAGGGGAATGTAGAGATTGCAGAAAAGGCACTGGCTATGGTTTTGCACCTAGATCCACAAGATTCTTCCGCTTACGTTCTTCTATCAAACATTTATGCTGATTCTGGGATGTGGGATAGGGTTGCTGAACTGAGAAAGATAATGAAGTATAACAACCTAAGGAAGGAGCCAGGTTGCAGCTGGATTGAGGTTAAAGATGAATTACACACATTTCTGGCTGCAGACAAGTCTCATCCAAGATGTGAAGAGATATATGAAAAGCTTGATGTGCTAATTGGTGAGATTAAATGGGCTGGATATTTACCACATATAGATCTCATAGTTCCTGATGAGGAAGCAGGAGAATATGATAACCCTGAAGAGCAAGAAACATGCATCTACAACCACAGTTCTAGCTGCTAACATGGCTGACCAGAGATTTGAGAAGTTATTTTTCAAAAGTTCTTTGTTGATAAAGAATAATTGACAATTTAACAACCAGATACTGAGCAGATTTGGCACGTTTGTTGGAAGCTGAAATCTAGACTGAGTTGGTGTTTTATCAGCAAGAAAGCCTGAAAAGTAAAGGACATTCTAGACGAAGGGCCCTGTTGAAAGTTAACGACTTCGTCATTGTTAATACCAAATCAATCAGTCTATAACAGAAGGAAGAGAGAGAGAGAGGGGGGTTCTTCGGGGGAGAAACTTGCTCTGTCTAATCCAATAAAGCGAAGGCGGCAGTGATGTAGTAGGGGCAATTGCAATGCTTTTCGCCAATTTCCACAGGTTCCTTCTCGGGTTTCATTTATCTTCCAAAACCCCTAATTCTTTGCATCTCGTTCTGTTTTTATTTGCTTGTTTCTGAAATTGACTGATCAGGAAAGAGTTCTTTTTTATTTAATAGCTCTTCGATTGTATTAATTGATTGTTCGTTGACATAATCTTTGCTAAGGAGAAGACCAATAGTATTCTTTTGAATTTTGCTATTTGGGTTAAAAGATGAGCAAAAATATAATGAGACAACATTGATTCTAGATGATAGATCACCAATGGACAAGTTTCTAACCCTCAGAAGCTTAGGAAGGCTGAACAGAGTCGTTGGTGAGGCTAAATAGAAAGAGTAATGGATGCTTTAAGTCTGGTTATAAGACTGTCCAATCAGGCAAACACCTGGGGAAAGCCAAGCAAAGTCTGGTGTTATAAGACTGTCCACACACCAGGCACATGACGCAGCTGCCAGATATTTTAATTGGTCAAAAAATATCTGACATTTGATTTTGTTACTTCTTATCAGCCTGAATGAGTTGTTTGAGGATCCATTTTGTGGCAACATTGACCTGTACCTACTGGAGCTTCTATCTCATACAAGCTGTAGCTTAGATCATATGGAATATGAGTAGTGGGGAAAGATGGACAGCACGCGTATGATTTTGTTGTTTCACCTTACGCAGGAGGAATCATGATTCTTGAGTTCCTTTTCTATTTCCTTTTTAATGCCTGCTTCTGCTATGTTTGATTTTGATTTCTGCCTAACTGTGGACAAAGAAAATACATCATTATCATTGATTGCGGAATTTGGATGCCTTAAGAAGGGTATTTTTGGTCTTCATTGCTCTACTTTGCTGCCGCAAAAACTTGTTTTGCTGTAATAGTAGGTTAGATTAGATATGTAGTATCGATTTATACCTGTTTGCTCTCTCTCTCACTCCATCTCTCTTTTCTTTTTTGTTTGTTTAGGGAATTTAAGTACTTCCATTAAAATGAATTTATATCATGATAATAGTAATACCCTGGACAACACGCCATCCATGTGTACTTCAGAATTCAAAACTCATAATGTATAATACTCGTACGTTGTTGGAAAGACGTCAAATTCTACATATTATGTGTACGATTTGGAATTTAGGTAATGTTAAGAGTATGGTTTCCAATAAGAAATGGTGTGCGATCGTGACTTACTAATAAGTAGACAAAATGAAGGGACCCATTGCAGTTTGAAGTAACGTGGCACCAACCGATGACATGTTGCTGAAGAAAACCTTCAATGGCAGGTTTTGTTTTCTTTTGTTTTTTTCAAAGCAAGTTGGTTCATTCGTAAAGAAAAAGAAAATCATAAATTCAGAATTCACAACCAAATCTATTATGACGAAGTAGAGTGTGACATATTATTTGAGAGTGTTGATGATGATAATTTAGAAGTTTTCTTATTTTTACATTTGACAAAATCAACAATGGCTTCAAAATTTGCATAAAATATCAAATTAAAAGCGGAGTAAAGAGTTAGTTTTCATAATATTTATTAGGATCAATAGTTATTTTTAGGCATTGACCATATTTGAGATAAGATAACCGGAAAAGTCTTTAAGTGATTTGGATTTCTCACTTTAAAAATAGGATATTGCTATTTCCTATTTATGTTCTATTTGTTTCAAAAAGACAAGTACTTCCTATTAATAATCAGAATATGGAAGCGCAGGCGAAATAGGAATAATTGTTTATCTAACAGGAAAGTAAGACATTGTACAAGGTAGCAGGCATCCTAGCCTAGTCAGACAGACAGACAGACAGAGATAGTCCACGCCTATTATTAACAATTAATATTATACAAAAACGTGTTGCTTTGCTGTCTCTAATTTGGCCTCTTATCAATCAAAGCTAAGCTCATCACAGGCATAACCAGCATTAGTCTACAGGGTCTATATTGTCTTCCAAGTTGCGGCCTTTCTTTCATTTTCCCACTTTCTGTTCATTATTGTCAATTGGGTTCCCGTCAAATTTTCATTTTACCAAACTAGGCTTTGATTCCGTGTTCCGGGTCATCCTTTCTCGCTGTGAATTCTTATAATCGATTATATGTTGCAGATATAGGGTGTCTGGGTTTGATTTCCTTATTTGATGTAGCCTTAAAGATTCTAGCTTTTAATTCTGAATACCTGTCGTCAAATTTGAAGCTTTAGTCGTTATTCAGGCTGAATTTAGAGCTTTCATATTGTTCTGGTATATTGGTTCGTTCGCAATCGTTCTGGTACCATTTTCGAGGTATTAATCCTTTTAAATTAACCATCAAGAAGCGGGCTGTTCAATTCTGACAGGTTAGTGCTTTTTTCGTTTATGAATTATTTGTTGTATCTTTGAACTGGATTGCTACTTGATTTGAAGATAATCCTAGTATATGTATCACAGGTTTTATCTTATAGAAGGCTTGGTATCAATCACTTGTTGTTTTAAAGCTCTAAATCCGAGTTTTCACAAATTAAGCAGGGCTTTAAAAGGATGACAATTGAAAATGTTGCACCAAATAAGGAGAGAAAAGCAAGGAAGGGCAAGCAAGTTAATGAGAAATCTCCTTTGTTGCCCAGTAGGCATGAGGATGCTGGTGTTGATGAGTTTAACGGAGCTTCCTTTACGGGGGCGGTCTTTAATTTGTCCACTACAATAGTTGGTGCGGGGATTATGGCGTTGCCCGCCACTATGAAGGTTTTAGGCCTCATTCTTGGAGTGGCTTTGATCATCTTCATGGCCTTCTTGACTGAGGCCTCAATTGAGCTATTGCTTAGGTTTAGCAGGGTAGGGAAGTCTGCTTCCTATGGAGGACTCATGGGAGATGCTTTTGGAAAATATGGCAGGATTTTGCTGCAAGTTGCGGTTTTGGTCAATAACATTGGTGTACTTATTGTGTACATGATCATTATTGGTATGTCATTAAATTTCTTGCTGTTTGATGATTACATAATCTGACTCTGTCTTCTTGTGAAGCTACGTTTAGTTTATTCATGTTTCTAATGTCTACTCCAGTTAAAAGTTCTACTAGTTGTTAATGAAAGGACTCAAAATCTGTTTTTTGCTCTCTTGCTTGCTTATTGAAGGTGATGTGTTGTCTGGAACATCTTCAAGTGGAGTTCACCATGCCGGGGTGCTTGAAGGGTGGTTTGGAGAATGTTGGTGGAATGGACGCTTCTTTGTTCTTCTTGTAACAACACTTGCTATTTTTTCTCCACTGGCTTGCTTTAAGCGAATTGGTTAGTGCTATATTTCAATTGTTAAGAGTCAAGCTATTTGCTCCAAGTTTTTAACGTTTCCAAACTACAATTTATCGTCCAATTACTTTTATACTTTCGCTGCTTCTGATGGTACACAGCCACAGCACTTGACCTCCTTTATTTGCAACTTTGAATTTTTATCTCCTTCAGGGGCGGTATAAATTGTCAAAGCATATCTCTTTCTCTTCATGAGTTCATCCATCTTATAAGGTTTGGTATATAGGATTTCCTTGTTGATTTTTATTTGTACCTTCTTCCACATGAAGGTGGATGCTTGTCACATACAGCAACATTTAACATGGATAGTAATACTTCTGCTGCATTTACAATTTAATGCCTTATGTTGTTGATTCTCTTGTGCATCTTTTGTTGTTTGGTTCTCTAACACTGAGATTGACTTTCCCAACTTTTATTTTCAGATTCTTTAAGATACACATCTGCCTTATCAGTTGCTTTGGCAGTTGTATTTCTTGTTATCACAGTGGGAATCACATTCGTCAAGTTGATAAATGGAAGTATACCAATGCCCAGATTACTACCTAATGTTACAGATTTGACGTCATTCATGAATCTCTTCACTACAGTTCCAGTTCTTGTCACTGCATACATCTGCCACTACAATGGTATGCAATTGTGATCATTTGTTTATATTGGATTGCATATTTAACCTGCTCAATTGGTGGTTGATAAAAGTGGGATGTCTGTTTGATCAACATCCAGTTAATGCTGCTAGTTTAATGACATCTTGCAACATCCCATCAACATTGAAACAAGAAGCCAACAAAAGCAACCAACATACCTGATTGTTAATCATGAATATGACAAGATTCTACTAAGGTGCTCTTTTTGGTTTTGCAATTAGTTCTGTGGAGAACTTTTGAATGCCTCACTCTGTGTCTGAATACTTGAATCTTTAAGGATCATTTTATCTTTATTTCTTAATTGCTACAGGCATATTTTGATATTAGAATTTGTATTTCAAAACATTTCTGGTTTATAAAGGTTTTCATAATTAAAATTAGCTTTTGGTTGGCTTAAAATTGTAAATTAGCCAGTGCTTATTGAGCAAGTTGCTGATCTTTTGAGCATTTCATGTACAGTTCACAGCATTGACAATGAACTAGATGATTCCACTCAAATAAAACCTGTGGTACGAACAGCACTTGCTTTATGCTCAACTGTCTATATAATGACAAGCATCTTTGGATTCCTTCTTTTTGGTGATGCAACCCTAGATGATGTGCTTGCAAACTTCGATACCAACCTTGGGATTCCTTATAGTTCTCTGCTTAATGATGCTGTTCGTGTTAGTTATGCGGCTCATCTCATGCTAGTATTTCCAATTGTCTTCTACCCATTGCGACTCAACTTGGATGGTCTCCTATTTCCCTCAGCCCGACCTCTGTATCACGAAAATCTTAGGTTTGCTTTGATCACAGTTGGGCTTATCACTCTGATATTTTTGGGTGCAAACTTTATTCCGAGCATCTGGGATGCTTTTCAATTCACAGGAGCGACAGCAGCAGTTTGTCTTGGATTCATCTTTCCTGCTTCCATTACTCTGAGGTGCTCTTACGTTTTGAATTAGAAAATGACATTTCTGGTCTAGTTCAATTTATTTGTGTGCTTTAATATTTTCATGTTGAACCTTGCACCGAATCACTTTGGGTTTGACGTGCAAAGTTTATGATGTCATAAATGTGAAAGTAGTACTACTTTTTCACTCACACTAAGTTGTCAAAGAGAAGGGGGAAAAAAAACAGTTTGAGACAGTTGGTAATTATTTCCTGCTTGGGCATTGTCTTGCGATATATGTTGTTAATTTTTCTGTTCGCTTCGCTAATCTGAAGTGCTCGATTCAGTGGACTCGTTCCGATTATAGTTTCTGGTAGAGTTTACTGATCTAGTTGGACAGACATTTATTGTAGTAACAAGTACAAAATGTCATTTTCATTTGTATTTGTTCCTATTTATATTTTTCCTCGACCATAACGGTTTTGATGACTTCCTATCTAAAATGTGCTCCATTTCTCTTTGATGCTTCAGGGATCGTCACAATATAGCAACAAAGAAGGACAAAGTTTTGTGCATATTCATGATTGTCCTTGCTGTATTCTCAAACCTGGTGGCCGTCTACAGTGATGCCTATGCACTGTTCAAAAAGAATTCCTCTCCTCGTGAATGATCTGTTGTATTACAAGAAAAATGAACAAAAGGTATGGCCATCTTTATTGATGGGACCTTATTAAGTTTAGTCTGACCAGAGGATCCAAGTCCTCTGGGAAGGTGTGGCTGGTTGAATAATATGAAAACTTGGACCAGATGATCAATGTATATAGTTCGTTTGCTACAGGAAAATGGAGGCTTCAGTATCTGAAGGACCTCTTGTTATGTGCATTATGGTACTGTTTTGTAATCAGAATTTTGAGTTTGTTGTGTGGATCAGAATGAAATTACAGAAACAAAGGTGAAGCATTGTTGTTTGTGAATCTTCAAAATAACTTCTGTTTTCTTAGAGTAATCAATTGTTGGTATATCTAGATGATATCCAATTTGTTTATGAAGCTCCAAGGATATGATTTTATATGGATACGGTAAGTTTTGTGACTGGCTAATGGCATGTGAGTGATGTGAACAAGAAAAACATTGAACAAGTTTTTGCCTTTTGAATTTTGTCGTCAAAGTGTTTTGCAAAATCATTGAAGAGAGAAATTTCTTGGATCTTAAGCTACATTTCACTTTAAATCTGAGCACTCCAAGTTGAATAATCATATAATTCCTGTCTGACCAGAGAATCAGCAATTTTCCCCCCCTTTAGATCTGCCTATAAACCTCCAAAAGGGATTTTCATCAATCGACCAATTTTTGTAAGTACTGATTTTTTTCCTGTAATGATTCTGCTCATTAACTATTAATCATTTATATTTTGATGTCTTTTTTAGTGGACAAATCATTTTTATTCTTTTCTTTTCTTTTCATAATAAAAATGCAACTAGTGGATTCTTTTTTAGGCAAAATTTAATGCCTTCTATGCACTAACAAAAAGGTCCAAAACAGATAGCAGAGGTCTCGCTTGTTTTCTTGTCTACTCTCTAGCAGTCATTTCAGCTCAGCCTCAACTAATTGATTAACATAACATAGCAATAATACAGAAAGCAAGCAAGAGGGATGTTAAAGAATAAATTTAATGATGCCTATGTACAGGAAACATTCCCTAATCCTTCTTCAGGGTTTCAATTAGTATGTACATGTTTAATAAGCTGGTTGTGTGTGTAGGTTTCCTATACCATACTGGTCACAAATGGACAAATGGCACCAGTCTTCTATAATCCCTTCTCCTTCCTAATGCACAGTTGTCTAAAACTCTGCTAAGGATCAGGCGTGTGTTCTGCAAAGCTACCTCTTTAGTTGGAATCCCCGAGTCTTGTGCAGTTAACAATGAGCCTGCTCCCATAACAAATTGCGGTAGTGAGGATCCGTTTCGAGCCTTGAAAGAGGGGTGCGGAGCAAGCATCTTGTTGTCTGCTCCAGCTCCATTATCATATGCCCCTGGCTCGTGCTGGAGGCAACCAGGTACCGAGCTGCAGCTATGCAAAAGTGCTTCCAATACACCAAGAGCCTCCCAACACAAAGTACTCTCTACCAGCTGCGACACAATTGCATACATATGTGGACTCTGGGAGGCATCCATGGGAGTGTGCTGCAGTAGTGCCTTGAGCATGAGCAGTATCACGCGTTGGTATTCTACTGGCCCCTTCTCAAGTAGTTGTAGCAAATGCCCAAAAGCTAAAGCTGAGTGCTTTGGGAACCATTCATTATGTAACAGCGGCGATACACAACTAAGGAGGTTTTCAATGCTTCTGATCTCCCCTTGGGCATAAGCTACAAAAACAGTGCTCAACTCATCCAGTGATTTTGCTCGACACCATACTGCTATGTTTTTCGCAACAAAGCAAGCCTTTTGCCACTGGTGTTGGAGTTGTGAGGTATGTACCATCGTACTGTCCATGCTGAGTTGCAAGCAAAGCCATGGAAGTAAACCTATAATGTGCATCAGGAGCCTTGTCTCCGCATCCCCAAATATGGAGTCACACGAGTGTATTGTAATGTGGGAAAGCACCTCAATAGAGATGTCATGGCTAACAGTTGATAGGAGCCCTTTAAGCACAAGAGGCTGCACACCTTTAAAGACCGGTAATTTTCCACTACAAGTTGCAGCCAACGATTCAGTCCTTCGAAAATCTCCAATGTCTGCACTGGTGTGAAGCTTATCACGAGGCATGCTTGAAAGAAGTACATTTTCAGTTGTTCTGTCCCAGAATGATAAACAGTCAATCACACGCAAGAATAGCTCAAGCACCTGGCAGTAGACATGAACAAAATCTGTATGCATCATTGCTATGCAGCCCCAAAATAGTTGAGGATAGAGAATCACTTTTTCTGGCTCCATATTATCCGCCATTACTTGCAATGTCAACAAAATTTCCATGATGAATCCCAAAACTGGAGGAACTGGGTTTCCCAGGCATCGGTAAAGGCATCTGAGGAGTGAAACACAAGTATCAGCTGAGACACTAGGTCGTAGTGCACGGTAAATCTGATGTGAGCGGCATGCAAGGTGTCTTGATGTGCACTCCATAGCCCATTTTAGAGCCACACCACCCCAAGTCTCGCGAAGATCTCCTTGGAAGAAGATAGCATCAACCATGCTCTGGACAAGGGCAGAAAGAAGAGCTGCACTTGGTAGCTCAGTTCTAACAACTGTGGGGTCCTCATTCTCCCACATCATGCTCCCTCGTTTTGACTGGACATACTTGATCAGACTAACAACCTGTTGCTTATTCTCTCCATCACTGTTTTCTACACCATAGAGTTCCAAGTGCCGGCCTGCCAGTGAATACAATAGATTAACCAGCAAATGTTGGCAGTGCTCCAGCACAATATCTTCCGAACTATCCATTGAAACAAATGTGACATGAAAAAGAAGAGGCAAATGCTCCCGAAAATCCTCATCATTTTCATATGCGATTTCTGCCAGTAGAATCAATGCAATATCGGCATGTGTGAGAGAATGTTGTTGATGCCCCTGCAAGGCTGACTGAAGTTCTTTGGCATTAACACCATGTGCACCAACACCAGGATGCACCCCATCATCACCACAGTTTGGTGTGTCAATAAGGTAGTCTACACTGTCCCGAGAAACATGGCGGCTGCGCAAACTTCCCGTTGAACTTCTAACACCCATTAATGGACCTGGCATGTTCACTAATGCTGGAAGGAGCTGACCAATTAACTCTGAAGGCATCGGGTTTAGTGGGCCTGAGACACTTCTCCCTGCCACGCCAGCTGTTCGCCAGCTTAGACTTCCACTTGCATTTCTGAGGGAACCCTCAAGAGAACCCCGGACAAGCAATGGTGACATTTGTGGCTGGGTATCCACAACAGAAGCAATATGGGGAACTGCAGGCCCCTGGGAGAATTCCAGAATAAAATTCGCGTTCGAATCACCCTTGCTTGCACTTGGCCCAACGGGTTCAATGCTATCTTCTAACATCCGTTGAGCCAACTGGTAGACTAAGTGATCGATTGTACGTTGTGGACAAATTCGTGCTAAATATAAGCTTACCCGCTTTGCAACTGAGAAATACGTGGCAAATGCCCCACTTATTTCAGCAGATGCATTGGAATCACAATCTTCAATCCCTTTCATTATCAAGAAATCCAAAACTGGACTAATGTTCCTGGACTTGCTAGCAATAGTGCTCCATAGCTTTTCAATTTCATCAGGGAATTGATCCCCATGTCGCCATGTCACATAGTAAAGGCTCTTTAATAATCTTTCACTCCATCCTGAATCCTCCAGTTTCCAGAGATTTAGGTTTTCAATCCAAGGAGCCATGCATGTTAAAACCTGATGCTGAGCAATTATATCCACAGCATCAAGTTGCCGCTGCATGATCTCCTCGCAGAGAAGTTGGCTTAGTTCAGGATGATCTCTAGCTAGTTTGCAAGAGAGTTTGTACTGGAATTGTTGATAAGAATCAGGGAGATTACCAACAACAGAAGCTCGATAACCTTCAGGGCCATCATCGGCCCACTCACGAACAGAAAGTGTTTCCAGCATCTGAAGGGCATCATCACGGATTTGCCGATTTGGGTCCACAACTTTGTAGAGGATCAGGCTGAGCAGCCTCTGTATTTCGCATTCTGGTATTTCTTGCCGCATGTAGACCTCCGCCAGCACACTGAAGTAACCATCAGCTATAGCCGGATCAGAGTAGTAGCACTGCAAAAACTCTCAAGTCAAAACCCCTATGTACATAGAACATGTTAGGAATAAAAAGCAAATGAAAGATAATAAATAATTCCGTTATAAATGCAATGACCACAAGACAGAAACAATAACTAAAATTTATAAGATCAACTTCGTTAGTTAAAGTAAAGAAAGACTGAAAAAAAGAAAAAACCAAGTTAGGAAAGTAGTGATTAGAGATAGATTGTATCATTCCATAAGATACAATGAACTCAAACCAAAGGAAACAACATCCTTTGTAATTGAGCAACCTTATTAATACCCTGATTGAAAACTCCCATTTATCTTCATGTTTTCTTCCAAAACGATGACAAGTTTGATAGTCATGTATTTAACCTTTCAAGCATTCCTTTTCCAGAGATTTTAGGGAAAAGAAAAAAGAAAATTACCTGATCAATACAAGTTGGGAAAAGGTCTAAATTAGTAAGAAGAAGGTTCTTCAAAGCCAATTTTGCCAGGGAAATGCGATGATGAACAGCCCTTTGTCTATCACGGCCAGCAGCTCCTCGGCCTCCTTCTCCCGTGTACTTACAATAAGATTGAGTCGACAGAGAGTAACCAAATGGAGCTCTGGGAGCAGGGTCATAAAATAAACTATTGATCCAAGATATTGCTCTCCCACTCATCTTTCTTGCATTGTCATCAAAGCAAGGTCCATACAAAACAGAAGCCATAGCATTCATAGATGCCCACTGAATTGCCTCAATTTGTTCATTGAGTTCTTTATCAAAAGAAATCTTGTCTATAGAATCTTTTGATCGATTGTGCTGAGAAGCCTTGTAACGCTCAACCTCACGCCGGTAGTCACTGACACCATCCAGCCCCCATGTACCACCAGCATCATCACTCCAGGAGAGTAGAAGATCAAATAGTCGCTTTCTAGTTCTGACATCAAATTTCTCAGATTTGGAGTCCACAAATTCTGGTGCTAGAGACCTTAAAACTGAAGCAACCGCATAGCGGAGCGGCAGCATTTCTTGAAAGTTTTCGGGTGGCGCTGAATACATGTGTTTGATTGTTTCATCAATGAATCTGAGATAATGGAGCCTGAACACTGGTTTGCGGCAAAGCATGCCAGGCCAGATATTTTCAGCAACCGTCCGATATATATTTGCAATGTGGACACGCAGTTCTTCGCGGCGTGACTTTTGACTCTGCAAGATATTGCTAGGCCATTTATTTTAGGAATTCAAATTTCACAACAGAAGCCACATTGGTACTTCTTCATACTGCATTTGGATATTGCTAAAAATCATGAGTCGGAGTGAAAACTGGTTTTAGATCAAGTCCTATGGGGACAACGCGGGTTCTTGACTAGCTAGATTCAGTCTTCAGAAAGTAAAACACATGTTAAGTCGTGATGCTCAACCATTGCCAAATTGAAAATCTATAATTGTCAAGAAATCATTCAACCTGAACCATTCAATCCGAAAAACTTAAGCTGATGAGTAAAGCCTAGAAATGGATCATATATTCTTCTAACAATGCTAACTTGTTCGCAAACTTACGTATTCATTCAAAATTGGAACAAAACACTGAACACTAGGATTAGCAATTTCAATGTATATTTTAACAGAGTCAGCCCTCATGTGTCAAGGAGTCAGTCAAAGGGAAAACACTGTACTGTAGATAAAACCAACCTATTTCCATATACGAGACTCTACTGGTGCATTTGACGCTTGATCCTGACGCAATGTCAAATTAAATTTCAAACATGGGTGGTTAATGCTACACTATATCTTGTCAGATGCTTCTGTAAGAGCAACCAATATTTGATAATGTCATTATTCTGTCTACCCATGCAAAATTTTATGAAGATGTCAAATGGACATCATGCACATGACTTCCGTACTCTCTATTAAATGGACCAGAAAACATTATCGAACATTATTAAAAGTGTTTATCATTGCAAGAATGATTGTTTTCTAGCTAAGCCTGTTTTATTGTATTAACTTGGCCTACAACTTGTTGGAGATCACTACACTCACTCCGAAATTGTCTTGGGATTTGTAATCACAAACTGGTGCATTGCCTCGACATAAATGCAGCAATGAGAAGATGTTGGAAATTAGGAAAACAACTCAGTAATTAATGACAGATTCACACCTTCCACTTGGGCTTTCCCTCAGTTTCAAAAGAAACCTCATCCACAAAAGAAGAAAGCTCGCTGAACATGATTTCACATGCTTCCAGATGTGAGTGACCAAGAGCCATGGTAGCAGCATGCTGCATCATAAATCACAAATCAGGTTAAGCAATCGCTATAACAGTAAAAACCAACGAGTATCAGCATATTAGTATTAACATTTCCTCGTTTCCCTAATTGATTTGTCACTTTGAGGTGTTAGTTAGCCAAATAATAAAAAACAAAAGTAGACTTTGGCTAAATGTTTGTGTTTTCCAAAGTAAACTTACTATGTTTGCCTCAGTTCCAGATTTTAGTGAGGGGAAAATAAGATGGTAAAGCTCTTTAGCAGCTGCTAAGCCACCTGATTCTCTACTATCTGGTGGACAGGAACAAGCAAACATTGCATACATGAGCCACTGTTCCACCTTGTTTTCTGCATCTTGTGATTGATGAGCCTTCCCACCTAACTCCACTGGAGTGATATGAGTCAGACGTTGCACAACCTCCACCCTGCCAATGAACACAGACTCAAATTGAAGTTCATAAATTCTCTTTTAATGCAGAAGTTATTTAAAAAAATGGCTAGATGTCGTGAAGGATTCAACAACAGCGGTGATAGAACCAATGACAAAATAAGCAGAACATAATTCACATTTTCAACTCCAATTTCTTGTTGTTTACACAATATAAATTGGAACTAAACCTTATGTACTAAAAGCTGTATATGTGATAGAATTGAAATGAGGAGCTAACTTTTTACAGCACCATGCGAGTCCAGGGCATTTTAATTGCAAACTGCAGAGGGTTTTTGGGTTTACCAATTCATGAGGATGTGGCATATAGTTAGTTAGTCATCAGAGGTAATACTTGCCACGAGGGGAGCCACCATTTACGTTGAACATGGCAGTTAAAAAGACAACGTAAAACCAGGAAATACCAAGTATAACATGAATATGACAGGGGAGATCTACTTACTTTGCTTCCTGAACAGAGCTTGGGCAAAGTTCAGCAGCATGTTTGACTAGTTCACTAAGACACCTAGCCCATCTGTTCTTATCAGGACTCTCAAATACTATGGACTGAAGAGTTACATCAGGAAGAATTGCATCAGATTCTCGTCTCGAATCAAAGGGACGGCCGGAATCCAAATAGCACCTCTGAACAATATCATCCTGGGATACACTCTAAATTTCAGTGTGCTACACAATGTAAGATCTATTCACACATTCACAAGATTGAAGGTCTTATTGAAGTAAAAACAGAAAATATAGTGTTGAAGAGTTTATCTCACCCCATGTTCTTCTAGGACATCAATTACAAATATCGGTTCTGCTTCAATCCTCAAATTACAGTAGCGTTGCTTACATAATGTGAGATCTCGTATATCATTCCTTAATGCGCGAACACAGCGCAACAACTCCAATGCTGTGTGCCTAATCTGACTATCCACAGAGCTAAGGAAGATGAGACCAACTGCATCAATCTCCGATGCACGAAACTCAATAACTTCTGAATGGGGGAAAGAAGACTTCCTAAATCCTTCACTCTGTTTTGTCTCATCCTTTGCCTCAACATTTGATTCTAGCCTATCATCAATTAAACAAGCTCTCCAAAATCGCATGAGTTCCAACAAGCGAACCAATGACGTTTGGATGAGAAGAGGGAACTCGTCAGGAAGCCTAAGGATAAAGTTTGCCATCCCCCTTATAACTGCAAATCGGCGGTGAGGAAGATACCTAACTATTCGGTTCAAAACCTGCACCGCTTCCTCACGGACGCCTGGATCAATACTTATGCCATGTTGAGGAATAATTTCAGTAATCTTATCAATTCGACCAACTTCTTCTATCAGGTATGGTATACACTTCAGCACTGATCGAAACAGATAACCTTGAGACTTTTCCTTGGTTACAGAATCTAAGCAGCACAAAATTTACCTTTTGAAGATCAATACATCACCAACCAAAGATTAACAACAGGGCAACATGAACATAGAAAATAAGCAAAAGCTAATTGATGTAGGACAAATAGCCATATTCTGGCAAGTTGATAAAAGAAAAAAAGGAGTGAAAAGTCCTGCAACAATATTACTTTCATTCCACCACCAACAACCTACTACTACTAGGAACAAAGTGCATAATCATAGAATTGCTAAAGTCTCTCCCTGCTTGTTCAAAAGGAAAAATTGGCGTTTCTTTATCTTTAAAATGCTAAATGAATAGCCTGATTATATTCAGGTACAGATCAATGCAACCCCAGTTGTGATTCATGATAAGTAGCTTGAATGAATTGAACAATCACATCTACAATTCAATGCAACCCAGTTGTGATTCATGATAAGTAGCTTGAATGAATTGAACAACCACATCTAGGTTGTGATCAAGTTTTCAGGTGTTGTATGCAATTTAGAGATAAGCTTATTTTTATATAAACCAAGTAACCGTTTTCAGTTTGCCAATATCTGATGTCATAAGAATACAATAAAACTAAATCCAAAAGAGGTTGAACTATGTTAAACAAGTAAAGCAACTTCATCATATTCATGCAGGAGTCTAAATCCGAATACAAATAAAGAACACTAAACTGAAAAATCACTTAAATTTCAAAGTACATGTACCCACTAGATGAAAAGTAATAAGGTCAAAGTTAAAATGAAATACATGTTTCATTTCAGTATGCTTCTTGGTTTTATTGATTCTACAAAGATTTTACCTATCGTTGTCTTTGAAGAAGTCAAAAGAGCTTGATAATAAGTCCTATGGCAAGACCTCAAAATCGACTCAATTGCAGCCTTTACTTTGGGTACATAGTGGCCAATTTCATGCCCTGATACGGAAAAAAGCAAGCCAATTTAAATGGTTTAGATATCAAAATGGAGGCATGAACCAATCTCAGAATAAATGACCATGAATTCATTACATTTGACTATTTCCAAGCCGACATGCTCGCTTGAAGGTGACATAACAATGGCAAGTAAACCACGGAGACCAATAACCTTAGCATCACTTGGACTATCTTGCTTCAGCAATTCTAATATCATATGGTTCATGGCAAAATCAAGGTTACGCTCAGCAATTGTCACACAAAACTCGACAAGTTTATCATGTTGGGCATCTTGTGTAATCATTCCTTTCCGCAGTACCGTTAACAGTTGAGAAGTAACACTGTCTAAATAGTCCCATATACGGTTTTGGGGCTGGCTAGCTGCATGAACACTCAAGTAAAACCTTAAAACTCGATGAAGACAGTCCAATGCCATGAAACGATGAGTTTTTTCCTATACATACAAAGCAAATGAAATTGCATAATAGTTCGAATGAAATCCCATATCTGGTTTCGAGCCCTCACTAGTACAATATCACTAAGTCAGTCCAAAAAAGTATAGACTTCTCTCCTTTGCATTCGACCTCAATGTGAATCATAAATAACTTACTCTTAAAAGCTTGTAGAGTTGCTCCATGTGAGGGCTTAAGTTGCTGTGGAATACCAGAGGATCACCAAGACAAAGAAGAAGAGTGACCAGAGGGTATCCGACCTATCAAATTCATTCAAGTGATTGAAGATTACAGGAAAATTAAAAATGCAAAAATTCTCGGTCCGTGGAGATGAGATAGGATGCTACGTAAGTTATTATAGCAGAAAGTCATTGAAAATCAAATATAAACACCTAAGCAAAAAAAGATATGGACAGGAGATGAAAGCAAAGCTGTCAAATATCAACACCCGAAGTAGTAAAAAGTAGACAGATAGTAGAGAAAAAAGACGTATCCAAACAGGCTACAAAAAGTAGACAACACTAATAGATAGAAAATACAAGATCTGTCAGAGCATTTAACATTTAAGAAATTTTAGGAGCACAGAGTCTAGCCAGTGCCACTGCCAATAATCTGATGAAAAACTTCATCTAATTTGATGTCAAGTCTTTGAGTAAACTACTGCGTGCACAGGCATGTAAATATGCATAGATTGGAATAAAAGACACAGAACCTAGAGTTCAGTATCTTGCACATAGTTCATCTTGCTACATATCACAGAGAAGAAGATACCGAAAAGTTAACAATCCATGGCCAAGAAGGCTGATGCGAACAATTTTGAGTTGATTGTGTAATCCATATTCACATTTCTGCATAACATGAGATATAAAAAGACACTTGGCGGCACAGACAAAGGAATAGAAGACACTGGATCCACTTACAGCTATATGCTTGCTTTGTTTGTCCATCCAATACATTAGTTGCCCTCTTATTCGCCCTACAGCTTCATACCAAAGAAAAAGTGCATTGTCTACACCTGAAGGAGGCCACTGGCCTTTTCCACCATCTGCAAGTGGCGCTAGGATGTTGGAAAGCATGTTACAAAGTGCATGGTGAAGCTCACTTTTGCGTTTGTGTGGAGCACGGTTAAGAGGGTTAGCTTTTGCCATGAAGGAAGCTGATGCATTCAGTCCCCCCTTGGTCTTAACCTGTATCAAATTGAAGCTTAGCTCATTTTTCAATGCATTTATCCAGAGAGAAAATTTTAATACACATACCCCGAGCTTCAGGTAACGCATCCCATTAATGATATTCAGTGTTTCACTACGAGCAATGCTAGTGTCAATCCGACGACTGTTTAACTCCATGAAGAATCGCTCAGTTACAGAGCTAAATCTGTGAAATGCAAACGTGCACCGTACAAATTGGTTAAGGTTTCAGACATATGGGGGCAGCAAGGTTAAATGTGTGCTTCAAACATCAAAATCTATTAGAAAGATTCAAGTATGGATAAGTAAAAGCAAAGAATGCAAGTGGATGTCTGGTTTTGTTTTAAAATACTACCATAGTCAATAATAAAAAATCTATCGAATTGGTTACCTGATACAGGATAAGGCACCTAAGAGTTGAGCAACTAGGTCCAAAAGCAAACCACGCAGATCAATCAATGAGGGATAATCCACCTGGCTTACCATCCTGAAATGACAGCGTATTCAAAAGACGCCAATGAAAAGAAGGGAGTGAACATAACTTATCAACACAACTAATAGAAAAACTAAAATCACTTTAGTTTTGCTATTCAACGCCTGCAATATGTATGTACAGGAGAAGAAGATAAGTAGTCAGCAACATCATTAAACTTCCTCAGCCATCTATTGCATTATTACCTGTCAGCATTAATTAGCCAGTCAAAAACAAAATTTTCAAGGCCAGACCATAGCTTCTCTGCACGGAAACAACCATCTTACGAGTATATCCATGTTTTGCTTATCATCTTACTGATATGTATAAGAGTATCAATTCAGACAGAAAAGCTACTTCACAAATTTATAAACAAACCAGTGAGCCCCTCCTGTGGACAGCACTCCACAAAACGAATGCATGCTGAACAAAAAATACACTCCACTGCCAGCTGATTCCATGCACGAGTTTGTGAAAAATCTGAATCAAACAAACCATGTTTTTCTTGCACAAAAAGAGGTATGCATATTACATGTTTCATGGGAATGAGATATTTCGTGTCTTAGCAGTATAGTCATCCAATAACAAAAGTAAGCAGAGAATTCTGCATGGCAAACTAGTGATTCCTTAATCTTCTTTCTCAACATGCAAATTGGTATTGATCTGCTGAAATATTTTTCTTAAAGTTAGTCCATTTTTAACTGTGGTGAAGCAGTTTAAGCGAACTTTTTGACTCAAGCAGTTAGTCTTGAACGCGGTGGGTAAGTTGCACAAATTGCTGTTGTGTAGGAATCTTCTGAATAAAGACTTTGCTAAGTAGCACTGTTACTACCCTACTTAATAAGTTGTCTCACATCGACACACCAGAAGATGGCCTATGCAATCTGATCTAACTGATTACTATACATGATGCAACAGTTTGAAAATAAAATTTTGAAATATTTCCAGTTAATAGCCGCTTCAGAATTTTCATTATGCAGTACTTGGAAAACTTGAGACTTGTATGGTTCTTTAGACAATCTAGAGTTTGATTGACTAGAACTGCTAAGTGTTAATAGCCCCAAAAAGGAACAAATGGCTGACAAATATTCAAAATAACCAAGTCTTGTGGATGTCTGATACATCCAAATAGAGTATTCATGATCTATTAGTTACCTTTCTTTGGAACGTAGATGCATCATTCACACCCTTTGGGGATTCACTGCAATAAATATTCAGTGGAGGGAGATGAAAAAGATGTCAGAGTACAACCAAACTATCAAAAGGCTGCTACTTAATGACATCATAGTCGTGGCATGGATATGCTGTTGCAAATTGCCAAATTCTAACTTTCTCTTCCAAAAAGTGCAAGGGGAATAGAAAAGTCGTGCTATTTTTTATGCAGTGCAACCAATTAGGCATGAAACTGCTAAAGTTCAAGTATATAAAGATGGACCACGTTGCACCCCAGGCGCCAACTACGCGCAAATCTTGGAAGAAACAACAGCGTTAGCTTAACCACTATAATTAAATAATCATGTTTCTGAGAAAAATGCTCTTCAATGACCTTGCGCCGATACATTCAGGAAAGAGGCTTACGATATCAAATAACTTCTGAAAAAATATGCAGCTGCTGAAATACCTTTCCCTCCATTTTAGAAGAGCTTCTAATAGAGGGCCTGGAGTATGTCGGGCAACCATAGCTAAGGAATCCAGCACCTGCTCATACGCTGGGTCCGATGGTCTAAGGTATTGTCCATCCTGAAAGTTCCCTCGTAACAGCGACAACAATTTTGGAACAAAGTAAAAAAGTCAGCCTTGTTGGAAACAACAACTTGAATGGTAAACCGAAGCATGCTAAAACTCGTAAAATTTTAAGAAAAATGGTTTAACTTCCATAGGAAGAGAAAGAAAAGAAGGACCTGAGCTTGAGCAGTTTCTATTCTCCGCCGAGCAAGCGGGAGAAACCGTTGGAGAAGCGCATCAACGATCAGCTTGGCAGCGCTTCCTGTCTTCATCTTCCTAACAAACCACAACAAGATTCTGAATTTGGAAAAACACACTTCCATGAAACAGTAACAAACGCATACAAGTCCATTGATCTATTAGAAAATGAGAAATGGCAACATTGTGAATCAGAGTAGGAGGAAAGAAAGAAAGTTGATCGAGCAACAAAAACATCAAAAAGAACTCAAAAAGTAAACGTAAAAAACCTGGAAAAAATGGGGAATTAATGGTTTGAAAAATGAAAGCTTGAGCTTGGAGCCATGGTGATGGGTTTTGGCTTGTGTGTGTGTAACGTAACAGAGAGTGAAAATGTAAGCAGTGAAGACGCAGCTGGTTCGGTTCCGTTGGTGAATAGAGAACCATTCTTCTTCTGTTTCAGAAATAAAATAAAAAGAAAAAGACTTGACAATTGGCTTAGGATCCAACATTGTCTGTTTCCAAATTCCTGTTCGAGTTTTTACTGAAATAAAATAAGGTTTCTCCATGATCTTTGGAGAGATTAATGTTGTCGGCTATTGACCAGAAACTTACAGAAGGCCACTGGCTAAAGGTGGAAAGGTTCAACTGTCATTTAAGATCAATACTATATATGAATTATGCATTCAACAGTAACACGTACAATTGAATCGTAGTGGTGGTATCACATTTTGTTATTTCCTCCTCGATACCAAATTCTTTGATGACACATCGGTAAAATAATTAGTCTAATCCAACCACTTATTTTTAAGAAATAATAAAGCTTTTAAGAAAAGGATAATTAAGAAATTTTAATTTGAAGATTATAAAAACTTTTCTTATTTTTTCGATTCAAGTTAAGACTTTCCATGCTTTTATTAGATAATAAATTAGGAGAACAAAATTATATAAACAAAGAAAAATATAATGACTAAAATTGTGATGGTAAATATCGATGATCAAGAGTTCTCATAAAAAAACAAATATATATATCAAATAGGTTTTGAACAAGAAATTCAAAAAAAATTCTTCACGATTGGGAATGTATGACTTCACAATTAATGAATTGATCTTTGAGTCGATTTTGTATGTTATACCTTAAGTCATATATTGCATTTCAATCTTCTTTGATCTTATTAAATTCATTGTGTCACAAATATAATCAATTCTTTTATTAAGAGTTGATAGCCACCTTTGAATACATAATTTTTCTTATGCGCATTACTAATCAAAATGACTTTCCTTTACTCTAATTTCTCTTGAATTTAATTTAATTTACTTTCTCGTAATTGTCTTATAAAATCATATGAAAAATAATCTTCCAATAACATTCTAAAGTAGCAAAGCTTAAACTTAATTCTTAAGAATTAGACAAAAGTCATAAGAATATATTATGAGATTCACTTAACCTCTAGGGTCTCACACAATGTAAGTTGACATCTTATAACTTACATTAATCCCTTTTGTGATCATTTTTGCATACATGGTAAGAGTCATGTGTTACGGTATTAACTCTTATAAATTTGGAGTGTATGTCTATCGTACAAATGTTGGTTCAAACATAATTAATGTTTAATTTGAATTCACTTATCTTCTCTTAAATTCATCTTTCTAATCTGGCATCTCAAAACTTAAAAAAGATATAGTGATTTACTCCAAACTAATTCCTTTTGAATTATTATCTAAGTTGGCATTCGCAGTTTAAGTTCCTTACTTTAGCTTAATTATCACCTTGATAATAAACTTAAAACTTATCTCATCTCTAGTTATAAAAATACCAGAGTTGATTGCCTATGTGAGAATATCAATCTTTTATTTATCTGACATAGTTTTTGATTCGTATGAAAAAATATGTCATACAACATAAACATATTTTAAAATCAAGTACTATGCAATGTTTATTACTTAATAAACAATGTCAACTCATATTTGTATTTAAACATGAAAATACATTGATTGAACATACATAGAGAAATGTTAATGACTTACATTTTAATATCAAATAATCTTGGTAACTTCACATGCCCATTATATGCATCTTGAGAATGGTTTTGTCATTGGGTCTGCTATTATATCTCATGTAGATATATACTTCATTTTCACTTCTCTTTGTGCAACTATATCTTTCACATAGTTACAATTGGTATCTATATGTTTGGTTTTATAACGAAATTTATGGTCTTTTGTGTAAGCGATTGTTGTTTGACTATTGTTATGCCCAGAAAGTTCTAAAAAGACCTAGGCTATTCTACTCGCAAGTATACGAGATAGTTGTAGCTGATAACTCAGGGTCGTCTCTCACGGAAGAAAATTTGGTCAACTTAAATTAAGTTTGAATTAAAAATAAAAATAAAAACAATGCATTCCTAAACATTCTATCTCGATTGTTGAGTGAAAGCTTTTAGGGAAAATTATGAAATTAAATTGAAAAATATACGGAATCAATTGGGAGCAAAGACAAATAGATTAATCGAAGTGGAAAAACTCTTGAGAATTAATTTTACTAATATAATCTCCTATACATGATTAAGGGAAAATGATTGGATTGTTGTCTTACTAAAATTAATAGCTAGGTTCTAAATTGATTCGAATAATGTACTAGTCTAACTTACCAATTACCACTTAAGTTAATATATTTCTAGTTTTTAACCTAAGTGTCCATGGTTTCTTGATCTATATTAAACTTTATTTCTCGAATCTTCATTTAACACTAAAATGATACAAAGTTTGGCCATTCTATTACATCCATTTATTTCATAAATCACAGCAATAAATAAGATAACATATCCATAACCCAATCATGCATATTCAACTTAATAGCTACATTAATTCTCAAGAAAAAGAGATCAGTCTATCACAGATATCACCATATTCATCATTATTAAACACTTTAATTACATGTTACTGTTGTAAGGTTCCAATCATGCATCTCATACATAATATATATCAAATATATGCAACGGAAAATAAAACAGAACCTTAAAAACTAGATCTACTCATGTATATAGATATAAAAAACATAAACATAAAATGTAAGATGTTTACCTACTTTTTCAACGATCTCCTTCGTTCTTTAATCTTCAATGCGTTGGTTATCGTAAACCACAACGATCAATATAGACCGTCTCTAATGAAGTCCACACGAAGATAGAAGGATGAAACCTCACTAGGAAATGGCTAGAATTCTTTCTTTGTGTTAGCAAAGACAAGAACTCTTGTGAGAGCTAGAGAGAAAAGTGTGTGTGTGTGTGTGTGTGTGTGTGTGTGTTTAAGAAAGAACCTTTCTTTCACTTACGTCTTACACACAAGGTGCATGAAAATGATGATTATTTTCTGCCCTCTTTGACCTCCCATAACCCCATCACTAATGGAGAGTTATGGGAAGCTAATGGTCATGAATAACATGCATTAATGGAAGTTATGAGAAATTGACCATGAATAGCGTGCATTAATGGAAGTTTTGGAAAGTTAATGACCAAATTGGCAGCCAACAACACTTGTTTTTAATCCATTCCTTGCAACATTTTCTACCACTATCATATCGCAATACAATCCCGAAACATTCTCTCATATCTTAAATCACCATTCAAGAACATTTTACTCATCCTTCGGATCTCCTATGTGTGTGACCTATAAGGTTCCTGGTTATGTTGACCACTTGAATTAACATTTAATTCAAGTAACTCAAGAGCGGTATCTAGCAACATGTCATAACCCCTAATTGACTAGAAAGTTACTGGTTTGACTACAAACCCTTCCATATGCAATGTTGCCATGCAATTCATCCTTTCACTATCTATACCCCACTTGGTTCAGAGCATGGTCAAAGTAACAACTCCCACTAGGTTGACTACGTCACATCTAGTCCAAATGATATTAGATCTTATCCTGAGGATCTCATTACTCTATATATCATTGAAGACTCTTTTCATGACACATATCTGCTATGGCTATAGACTCCCGAGTAATGAATCCGACAAGAGGCCGTGAGTATCATCTCCTTCTATCATGAGTGGTGAATCCTTTATTTGCTACTTAATTACCTCTGAATACCTTAAATTGTGCCCAATCACCACCTTATGAGTACCCCTAAACAGCACCGATGAATGGAGTCAAAGCACATGATCAGTATCCGAGATATCCTTGAGCACTTCAAGTCAAACGATACTTGCATCATTGCTATGATGAGGCTATCATTGACACTGAGATAGAATATCCATATGATTGTATCATAGAAGGTCAATCTAATGTACTTACTACCCTTAGTAAGCATCCACATGTTAACTCTAAACAACTCATGTCTACAGCTTATGAGATTTACTGTTTGATCTAATCAAGGAGTATAACATGTGCTTGTCTATCTGGATTAATGATATCCCATCTCAATAATCCTATGACTAGAAAGTTTAGATACTAACATAATTATACATGATAGGAATCTTATTATCATGATCTCATCATGATTTCTTCCATGCTATATTTTATATCAAGGACTTTATAAATCAATTTAAGATCAACATCAAATCCACAAATGTATGAACATCGAAATAATGAAAAATGTCTTTATTAATCATAAAATAATTTGTACAATAAGTGCTAAAGGTGATTGCCTAGAGCATTTCTCTAACAACTGTCAACAAAAGTATTAAAGCAATAATAAAATAGTGAATACCAAATGGATTATAAAAAGAAACAAATAATAGTCGGCTAAACTAATAAGAGTATAAGTTAGTTAATAATATATAGTAAAATGAAAGAAACAAAGCAACAAATGAGAAATAGAATAGGTAAACAAATCATTGGATGAAGAGTTATGGAGATCTCCAGTCCCTCTCAAGCTTCCAGCTTTGGCTCTTGCCTTCTACTTCAGCTTCTTCCCCAGATGAATGTTTGCTCAAGTTAAATGGGATTTAGCTCTAACTTTCGCTTTCGACCTCTCCCAAGCTTCCACCTCTCTGCTATTTTGCTCTTCGTCTTGACTCACTCTATTTTCTTTCTCTGTTTCTCTTTTTTATTTATCTTCTTCTCCTTTATCTCTTTGTGCCTCCCATGTCTGTGTCTCTGTGTGAGAGAACCAATGAAACATTGAGTGAAAGATGATTCTCTTTAGCCCCCAACCCCTCTTACTTTTATTAGCCTCTCTTTAGGTTTAAGGTTGCATGCCTCAACATCATGAGTTGTCACATATTAAAGCCAGAATTAATGTTAAAACTTCTCATGGGTGTGCATGGGGAGTCACGGATGTGACCCCTTTTGTCACACCTGTGCAGGGGGAGTCACGGGTGTGACTCCCTTGTCACCCCCTTGCATTAATCATGCAAGGTGGTGACATAAAATCACTACCATGCATAACATTTAATGCAAAAATTACGTGACTTTGGTGTTTTAATGCAAAATTCACAAAAGAACCCAATTAACGTTCATGCAATATTAACACCATTTTCACTCAGTTAATCTCACATTTGGATCAAAACCCAAGGATTTGTAACCAAAATCAAGATATGAAGGCCATTAAAAACAATAGAAATTAGACACAACAATTCCTCCACACTTAAACTATGCTTGTCCTCAAGCATAATAAAGAGCACTAGACTATAGAAGAACAAACAATGAAATCAATAATTTTCCCAAATAATAGTCAAAGATATCAACGATCATTCCAATAAACACAATCTAAGAACTTGAAACTCATTATACTTCATGAACAAGCAATTATTCGCATATTTAGCCAAAATCAACAAGCACTTCAATTCAAAGAGCCATCAATAAGTGTGATAGACACTCACTCCACTCTCCATCCTCTCAAGCATTCAAAGGTAGTAAACATTCACTCATCGTTCATTTCATGTAAGGTATCTAACATAGGCTTGCTTACTAATCCAATCTCCACCACTCATATTAAACACAAACATCAATCTGAAGGTCTTTATTTCAGTTGTAATGGGGCCAAGCTAAAGGTAGGAAAAAGAAAAATTATAGTTTAAAACCACATAACTAATTAAGTATTCAAAGTAATTCAGAAAAATGACAAATAAAACACTCAATTCTTTCCTCTCACATAATAAAGTTAGCACTCCTCATTTTTACGTCTCTCCTCTTTTTTCATTTTCTGGTCATCTTCTCTTTCCTCTGTTTCTTTTCAATTCATTTTTTTCTCTTTTCTCTTTTCTCTTTTCTCTTTTCTCTTTTTCTTTTTTTCTTTTCTTTCTCTTTTTATTATTTATTTATTCATTTAAAACAAAGAAATTAAAGGAAGAAAAATATAGAGGAGAGAAAATTACTATAACCATACCCATCCCTAACTCAAAAGCCAACTATAAGCTATAATTCTCCCACACTTATTGCCTACACCGGATTATACCTTTTCAAATGTTCAACTTGCCCTTATGATAGGTGTAATGAAGCAGATAAACAATCAAGGTCAAGGCTCATATTTTGGGTTTAAAGAAAGAGACGAATTCGTTTAAGCTTAAGGGGGCTCACGAAAGGTGACATTATGGTGGCTTTTTTAAGCTAACAGGGTAAATCCTAATTGCCTTCAACATTTCAAAGTTTGCATAAGGTTATGTAATCTCAACTAGTATTTGCAAGAAAGTTCTATAGTTCCTTAATCATTAAAGAATACTCTCAACAAAGAATACTCGAAATTGGTGTTTAATAATTAAAAAAGGCTCAAATTCTTACTAAATAAAAAATGTCATTCATCTATCACAACAAGCTAATGTCCTTTTAACCAAAATCCAAGTTAATCCAAGTTAATCAGTCTAAGTATGCAAGTATACTCATTCACTCATGTCATGCATTTCTAATCCCGATTGAGTTCATTTAATGACCATGCATCCCTAAATAATAAATGAGAAAACAAACACACAATACACAATTAATACTACCCCCTACACTTAAACATCACATTATTCCTAATGTGACACAAAAAGGTAAAAGAGGGGTTTAGGGCAAAAGACAAAAATTAACTCGAACGAGGACAAACATTAATGACTAGAAGAAATTAAATTGCATATAGTATGAACAATAAAAAGAGTAGGGAAAGGAATACGATATGAAAGTGTGGTGGTAGCTTCATTGATGTAGTGTGAAGCATGGCAATAAGCATGGCGTCCGAAATTGAGGAGTGGAGACAACTGTGAGGCAGATAAACAGACGAGATTGAAAAGAAGACCTATGCACACAAAGCAAATAGATTAAGTTGAGTTTCACTAAAATAAATAACAAATAACTAAATTAAAAGACAAAACAGAAACGATATGGGTTGCCTCCCATTTAGTGCTTAATGTCTTTTAGTTAGACACCTCAAATAGTCATTCTTGAAGTGGATCACTCAAACTGATGGGTTCTATGATTTTCTTTTCAATTGCTGCTTCCAAATATGGTTTCACCCGATGACCATTCACCTTAAATGTTTCTTTTGTTTGCTAATTTTCCAATTCCACTGCTCCATAGGGAAAGACCTTGATTACTTTAAATGGCCCATTCCACCTTGATTTCAACTTACCTAGAAACAAACGGAACCGAGAATTATATAACAGAACTTTCATTCTAGATATGAGGAACTTACCTGCGAGACTTTAATCATGAAGGTGTTTCAATCTTTCCTTGTAAATTTTGGAATTCTCATAAGACTCACTCCGGAGTTCATCCAATTTTGAAATTTGAAGAAAATGCTCCCGTCCTCCATCATCCAGATTTAGGTTCACCATCTTAATTTCCCACGATGCCTTATTTTTAACCTCGACTGGTAAATGGCAGACCTTCTTGAAAACAAGCCGATAAGGGCTCATTCCTAAGACAATTTTGTAAGCTGTGCGATATGCCCATAGTGCATCATTTAACGTTATTGACCAATCCTTCCATGATGGGTGTACAGTCTTCTCCAAAATCCTCTTAATTTTTGTGTTACTTGTTTCCACTTGTCCAAAAATTTATGTATGGTACGGAGTCACCACCTTGTGAGTTATGGAATATTTCTTCATGAGCTTCTCAAAAAGCTTATTGCAGAAATGACTTCCTCCGTCACTTATGATTGCGCACAAGATCCCGAACCTGCTAAAAATATTTTCCTTCACAAATTTAGCAACAACATTAGCATCATTAGTTTGGGTGGGTATTGCTTCGACCCATTTAGACAAGTAATTAACAACAACTAGTATATATTCAAATCCACAAGATTTAGGAAATGGACCCATAAAATCAATACTACAAATATCGAATAATTCAATATTCAATTGGATAGTTTGGGGTATTTCATTTCTTTTACTTATATTTCCAGTTCATTGGCATTTATCACATTTCAAGCAGAAGAAATGAGCATCCTTAAACAAGGTGGGCCAATACAATCCGCCTTGAATAATTTTATAAACAGTTTTACTCCCTCCAAAATGGCCTCCACAGTGGAGTTCATGACAAAAGGTCAAGACACTTACCTGCTCATCCTCTGGAACGCACCTCTGAATGATTTCATCCTTACAAATTTGGTAGAGGTATGGATCATCCCAAAAGTAGTACCTAATTAAATGAAGGAATCTTTTCCTTTCCTAAGAAGTCATGTTAGGTCTCAAAATTCCACATGCAAGATAATTCACATAGTCAGCATACCAAGGCACTTTACTAACAACAAATAACTGCTTATCAGGAAAGTTCTTAGCAATTGCATAATTCTTTTTTTGTTCAAGAGTTTCCAAGTTAGGAGCTATTATAGAGAAATGATTCGCGACAATATTATCACTCCCTCTTTTATCTTTTATTCCCACGTCAAACTCTTGTAACAACAAAATCCATCTAATTAACCGTGATTTTGCATGCGTTTTGGTCAAAAGATATTTAAGAGCTGCATGATTAGAATGGATTATGATATTTGGCCCTAACAAATAAGGTATAAAATTTTCCAATGCAAAAATCACAGCCAACAATTCTTTCGCAGTGGTTGTGTAATTTAATTGTAAATTAGTCAAAGTTAAGCTAGTATAATAAATCACACACAAAGATTTCTCAACTTTTTGGCCCAAAACATCTCCCACAGCAAAATCAGAAGTATCACACATAATTTCAAAAGGTAAAGACCAATTAGGAGCCACAATAATTGGTGCAGAGATCAATTTTTCTTTAAGAACATTAAAGGCATTAAGGAATTCCTCATTAAAATCAAAATGGACATCTTTTACTAACAGTTGGCATAAAGGAAAACTTATCTTAGAAAAATCTTTGATAAACCTCTTATAAAATCCAGCATGTCCTAAAAAACTTCTAATACTCTTGACAGAAGTGGGTGACGAAAGCTTTTCTATAACTTCAGTTTTTCCCCTTTTTGATACAACTGTTCCTTGTTTCATCATAGAATGACTCTTTTCCCAACTTAAAGTCAAGTTGCATTCAATACATCTTTCAAGCACACGAGTCAGATTATTTAGGCAATCATCAAAAGAGGTACCAAAGATCGAGAAATCATCCATAAATACCTCGATAAAGTCCTTGATCATGTCTGAGAAAATGAAAAACATGCACCTTTGAAATGTTGTAGGCGTATTACACAGCCCGAATGACATCCTCCTAAAGGCGAATGTCCCAAATGGACAAGTCAATGTCGTCTTTGCTTAGTCCTCAGGAGCAATCAGTATCTGGTAATAACCTGAAAGACCGTCAAGAAAATAATAAAACTCATGTCCAGAAATTTTATCCAACATTTGATTACTAAAAGGAAGAGGAAAATGGTCCTTTTTGGTCGCCACATTCAGTTTCCTATAATCAATACACATTCTCCATCCAGTGGTGGTCCTAGTAGGTACTGAGTCATTCTTATCATTTCGAACAACAGTAATGCCGAATTTTTTTGGAACCTCATACACTGCGCTCACCCACTCACTATCCGCAATTGGATAAATCACTCCCTCATCAAGCAATTTCAAAACTTCCTTCTTAACTACCTCCCATATATTAGGATTAAGTCTTCTTTGGGTCTCTCTCACTGGTTTAGCCCCCTCTTCTAGGATAATCCTGTTGGGCCCCGAACCTTTTAGTAAGGTAAGACTATTAAATGAGAAGTTGTTAATGGTTATTCATGTATAAAGAAAGGAAAATTCATGAATTTAAAATGAAATGGCAAAGATGGTTTAAGGTACAAGATGGATTATATGCGAAATGTTTGGTGAATAACTCTTAGAATATGGAGCCAAATTGAATAAATTTTGATGTTAATAG
>JAOTBA010000008.1:13779358-13790507 GCA_025629845.1 Erythroxylum squamatum | reverse complement strand
CAAACTTTCTTAATTCTCCAAAATTTAGCACTTTCACTAATCATTTCTTGCTCTTCAATTTCATTTCAATCATCTCATTCACTTAAACTTTCATAACCAAAACTAATCTACTAAAATATCAAAGTCATCAAAACCAAACGATTTCTTTTCTCATTAATTTCGTAAGGCACAATAGTATCTATAACACAATTCATATACAAAAACACTCATTGAATTCCATTTACCATCTCTAAATTTCTACTTAAAGATCGGGGTCCAACATTATTACATCATTTCAGTTCAGAAACCACAACAATAAATAAGACAACATATCCGTAACTCATCATATATATTCAACAAAGTAACTACATTAATTCTCAAGAAAAGATATCAGCTCATCACGGATATCACCACATTCATCATCATTAAACACTTTAATCGCATGTTACTATCAACAAAAGTATTAAAGCAATAAAAATAATGAATATCGAATGGATTATCATAAGAAACAAATAACAGTCAGCTAAACTAATAAGAGTATAAGTCAATTAATAACAGATAGTAAAATGAAAGAAACAAAGCAACAAATGAGAAATAGAATAAGTAAACAAATCATCAGATGAAGAGTTGTATAGATCTCCAGTCCTTCTCAAGCTTCCAGCTTTGGCTCTCGCCTTCTGCTTCAACTTCTTCCCCAGATGAATGTTTGCTCAAGTTGAATGAGATTTAGCTCCAGCTCTCGCTTTCGGCCTCTCCCAAGCTTCCACCTCTCTGTTGTTTTGCTATTCATCCCGACTCAGTCTGTTTCTCTCTTCTGTTTATCTTCTTCTTCTCTATCTCTCTGCACCTCCTATGTCTGTGTCTCTGTGTGAGTGAACCAATGAAACAGTGAATGAAAGATGATTCTCTTCATCCGCCACCTCCTCTTACTTTTATTAGCCTCTCTTTAGGTTTAGGGTTACGTGCCTTAACATCGTGAACTACCACGTATCAAAGCCAGAATTAATATTAAAACTTCTCATAGGCATGCATGGGGAATCACGGGTGTGACTCCCTAGTCACCCCCGTTCATTAATCATGGTGGTGACAAAAAATCACCACCTTGCATGGTGGTGACTTACACCACTGTGCATACTTTTATGCAAAATTTATATGACTTTGGTGTTTTAAGGCAATATTCACAAAATAACCCAATTAATATTCATATAACATTCACACCATTTTTACTCAATTAATCTCACATTTGGATCAAAACATAAGAATTTGTAATCAAAATCAAGATATGAAGGCCATTAAAAGCAATAGAAATTAGACACAACAACTATCACAGTTGATTGTTACTAGATCAATCTTACTTTAAGTGATCCCTAAACTAACCAAGGATCATCTAAGCCATATATCTTCTTATACTGCTGCTAAAAATGTTATAATTTCAGCTTCCATTGTGGGTAAAGCAACACATGATTGGTTCTTTCTTTTCTATAATATAACATCATTGTTAAGTAAGAAAACAAATCCAGAGGAAGATTTTCTCTCATTTAAATCTCCTTCCTAATATGTATCTAAATACCCTTGTATATGTAGATTGTTACCTTAATAACATAATGCATAGTCAACAATACCCTTTAGATACCATAATATTCTCTTCACTACTTTCCAATATGATTGTCTTGGATTTGACTAATATATGTTTACCATTCCTACAACATAGCAAATATATGGCCATATACACATCATAACATATATGAGACTTACTCAAATAGGTAATTTTCTTCAATTATTCCCTTTGTTATGGTGTAATTGGACAAAACTTTTTGCTAAGAACTTCACCTTTAATAATAGGATTATATATTGGTTTGCAGCCTTGCATACAAAATTTTTCTAAAATCTTTTGAATATAAGTCGCTTGAGAAAGTGACAATAATCTTTTTAAACGATCTCTTGAAATCTTAACTCCAAGAATATTTGTAGCTTCACCCATTTCTTTCATCTCAATTCATATCACAACCAATCTTTAATTTTCTTAATAGATTCACAGTCATTACATGCAATCAAAATGTCATCCACATAAAAAGATAAAATCGTAAATTTATCTTTAGATCTCTTAATGTATACGTAATGGTATTTATTAAGCATATGAAAGCCATAAGAAATGATTATGCTATAAAAATGGATGTACCACTACCTAGAAGACTGCTTCAAAACATAAATGATTTCAATAACTGACACATTTTTTATTATTAGCCTATCTTAATGAACTCAGGGGTTATTTCATATAAATTTCTTCTTTTAATTCTCCATTTAGAAAATAAGCCTTTACATCCATTTGATGTAATTCAATATTCAAGTTGGCTATTATAGCTAAGATTAAATGAATTGAAGCAAACACTCACAACAGGTCAAAATGTTATGTCATAATCGATTCCCTCTTGTTGTATATACCCTTTTTCCATAAGTCGTGCTTTGTATCTTTTAAAACTACCATTAGGATTTCATTTTATTTTGAGAACCTTTTTTGTTTTTAATAGCTTTGCGCCTATTATAGAGGTCAATCAAGTCTCATACTTAGTTCGAGCTTAAAAAAGTCATTTCTTCTTTCATTGCTTGCATCCATTCATTTTTAGTTGGACCATTAAGAGTCTCATGTACATTCCTTGGCTCATTATCTTCTTGTGGGATTATCATGTGGATTTCTCCTTCTATTTCAAAACAATGTTAGGGAATCATATAATGATTACTTCAAAATTAATGTGATTTATGAGAAATAAATTCATCAACATCTTGATTACTTCCACTCGGACCAAGTATGGTACCTAAACTTTTAATGGACTGTAATCTTGACTGTCATTAAGTTAATTCTTCAAGTTCTAGACTACTCCCACTTGGATAAAGTCCCTTTTTATGATTCCCAGTAATAAAATCATTCTGATCAAAATTTATATAGGTCTTTTCATATTTCACTATGCTTTGGAAAGACATATTCTAAAAATGTGACATCTTGCGATTCAAATTCAGTTACACCTTTATTACCTCATTCACTTATGAACACATACCTTTTTGAGTGTGTTAAGTATACAACAAAGATACTTTTCTTTCGTTTTAGGCCTAGTTTCCCATACTTATGAGAGAGATCATAAATATAGGTATTACAAACTCATGGTCTTGGATGTTCCATGCTAGGTTTTCTTCCTATCTATAACTCATATGAAGTGTTCATAACTTACTTTTTGGTCACTTGATTAGGTAAATAAATAATTGTAAGCAATGCATCACCCCAATAGGTGGTTGGTAGATTTGCTTATGCCATAATGGACCTAATCATTTCCAGTAGTGTTCTATTATATCTTTTTGTAATGCTATTTTATTATAAGGTTCGAGGAATAGTTAATTTTCTTTCTTTCCTTTTTCATCACACAACATCTTGAACTTATCGGACAAGTTTTCTTATCCTCAATCATTTCTTAATGCTTTTATTTTCTTGTATAATTGATTCTTTATCAAATTCATATACTTTATGATACAATTTAGTGCTCCCAATTTGTGAGAAACTAAATAGACATAACCATAACAAGTATAATCATCTATAAAAGTGATGAAGTATACAAACCCATATCATGCCCTTATATTCATCAAACCTCAGATTTTTGGATGAATTAATTGTAATAGATTAGAAGCTAATGTTTCCTTTCCAAATGGCTTTTGTGATATTTTACTAGCCAAACAATGTTCACAAGTAGGTAAATCTACTTAATGTAAATCACCTAAGAAGCATTCTTTAGCTAATCGACTTATCTAATTTTAACCAATATGACTTAGTTTAGCATGCCACGAAATTGCATCATTATAGGAATTATTAGATAATATAAACAAAGTACAACTTATATTACTTTTTGAATAAACAATACTCAGAACAATAAAACCATCTAACATAAAACCATAACTATAAGAAATATATTGAAGATATAAATCCATACTATCACTGTGGAAATTTACATCAAAACCAGTAGAAAGATAAGATTTTATCAAATCTTTGGAGCATACAACACTTCATGTAGAATTAGGGATCAACCAACTCACATGTCTAAACAGCAACCCTTGAGTTGTCTCCTACATAAATCCATTGTGCTTCATACAAGATTTTTCAGAATTACACAAAGGTATCTTTGTCCTTCGGTGCATGGTTGGTTGCTCCCGAATCTACAATCTACAAAGGATATGACTCAGTTAGAAAAACATAATAAAAGACATTCACATAATAAATGTCTACTTTTTGGGCTCGCTATATTCACGAGTAAAATGACCCTTACTGCTACAATTAAAGCACTTGACCCTTTTCATATTTTGCTTTTTAAAAGGGGGTTTTCCTTTTCTATGGTAGTTCTATTTTACCTTCTTTGAGTCCTAAGCATAATGGGTAAATTTGTTACCCTGTTTCTATTTAGATCCACCGCGATGTTTACACTTTCCATTCACATCTCTATATGAGCTAAAACCAACTAAATATACCTCAGAGGACATCTTAGAGGCTTCAAAATGTTCATCCTCTAGTATGAGTTGCCTCATAGCATCTTCCATTATCTTGATACTCTTATTGTAAGTTAGATGCATCTTTATGTGCTTCCAACTTTGAGGTAACGAACTGATTATAGCTTGTACTTATTGTCCATCTAATAACTTATGACCAATATCATGCATCTCACTTATCATGTTTGTAATATGCCTCAAATGCTTTTGCATTAGTTGATCCAACTATTTCTTATATGTGTCGAACTTGATAATGATTGACCTCACATTCGTAACTAAGATGCCTCCAAAACATGTAGCTAAAGTAGACTACATGTCCTTAGTAGTTTTATATTTGTGGAACTCAAGCATAATGTCATTATCCATACTACTCAGTAATGTAATATGAGCTAATGAGTTCTTTTTCTTCCATGTTTTATAAGCATCTCGATCCTATTTACGTTGGGTTGTATTGGTTTCCTTAAGAACATCTATGGTTATGTTTAATAGTTCGAGAGCCTCCTGATATAATAGCCATAATAGAAACTCAAGGTTTCTACAGAAAGAAAATACATGCACATTATTTTCATGTCATATATACATATATTGAATAATCAAATTTCAATTGTCTATGAAATCTAAAGAGTACATATGTTCTTAATCATCATTCATATGACAATTAAATACCAATTTTCATACTAAAGAAGATTTTTCAAACATAAAAATTCATATAGCATATATTCTAATAAAACTGAATAATATCAAAATTGACATACATTAATAAACAAAATTTATGTTGTTCATTATAACTTAGTTCAATACACAATGATGAGCCCTATATTTAGAAGAGTCAATGAAATCATGTGGTAAAGTCCTAAAAGCTCAATGTACTATTGTTTTAATTATTTTGATTAGAAGACCAGTTGGACATAAAGTCCAAATTAATTCTTTTTTTTGAACTTCTCTCATAAATTTTATCACTAAACATTTATATGATTTCAAAGTATGCCAGTCTTAATTCCAAAGTATGCTTGACAATTCTCTTTCTGGTTATGGCAAAGTTGAGAGTAAAGTTATGTACTTCAGTTCAACTTCTATGAAAGCCAAAAAAACCATCAAAATACATCTTTTACATTAAGTAATTAATAGTAATTACATGTTGTATTAGACCTTCGCTAGAAGGATATCACAACTGGAGTAACTACACTAACATAATGATGAATCGTCTTACAGAAAGAGATCTCGTACACCATAATATATCAAGGAGAAACGGTTAACACTTTTTAATCAACTTTACTAGATGGGAACTCTTATTCAAAGTACATATTACACATTTAAAGTCTATATCAATTAATAGCAATTGATATTAAACAATTAAGTTCTTCAGTAACTTAACTTACCTACTTTAATTTATTTGATAAAGGTAGAACTAAGTGAAATATGAGATAGGGACAAGAGGGTGATATGAGTACAATTCCAACCTCGATGATTGGGTATGTAATTATATTGAAATTAGTAGTTTAAGTTCACCATAGGGATGTCATTTGAGAAAAGCCACTAGAATCAAAAGTCATATGATCCATAGCTCCGAGTGGATAATACAATTGTCATTATTAGGAGTGTTAAAGATATATAGTAATTTCCATCATTACTTTGACCAATGTTTGTGGTAGAATAATCTGTCATGGAAATGATAGATAATTGAGGCTCAATAATGACCACAAAAACTTAATTTATGCCTTATATAGTAGTTGTATTCCTTGTTTCTTTATAGCTTATAATTTATGCCAATAATATAGATACCCGTGTATTTAAAGCATGAATCTCTAGTGTGCTTTGTATTTCCATTGTGAGTACATATTTCTCCATCAGATTTGCCCTTAGGTTTGTTTGATGATCCTACTGCCATTAAATGTGGTTGATAAAAGTGGTTCTTTTAATGGTCACAACAACACCACTATACACCTTCTCCATTGTAGATGTTACCATATCTTAGTAAATATCTTCTTTTCAAACATATGCATAGCCACTCAATGGTAGGAAAAAGCTGTAGTTAGAGAACATTACTTCTAATATTATCAAGTTCATCATCTAACTCATACAAGAAAAATATAAACTCTTTCCTGTTGTGGAATAGAGTTATATTTATATACATACGTTATACACTCCATTGGATTGGGACAGTGAAAGTCAATCTCTAATTGTAATCCTTGTATATATTATAGTATTTCTTAATGGTTCCACCCCCTTATTGTATTAGAATCACACTTTATTAGAGGTCATATACTTGTGATAATTTAGGTCCATCAAAGTATGTTGTAGCAATAAAATCCTAATCCTACTTAGCTATTGATAATCGAATAAAGTTCCCAACTAAAGAGGCTTCTATTGAGTTAATCAACCACCCTTTCACAATGGTATTCTCAATTTGTTGTTTTTGAAAGGATGGACCCTTTTTTAGTGGCTACTCAAAATCTCCATTAATATATCTCATTTTATCTTTACCTGAGATGTGGATCTTAATAACATAGGACCAAAAGGCATAGTTGGAACCATCTAACTTAATGTTTAATGGCATTGTTATAGAATCAATGGTTGGTAATTGTAATTAGGTTTGGGTTCGCAAAATGAATTCTATTATCTTGATTGTCAGATTGTCAAGTATGGATTCAGTTGAGGTGTTTATTGAAATGTCAAATTTGTAAGGTCTACTATGCCTTTCTAATTAGTTAGTTCATAGGAAACCTAAGACCATGCTTTGATACCACGACAAATAATAATCTATTATAATTCATTCTCTTATCATTCCTTTAGTTTATTTTTGATAGATACATAAACAACGAGAGATTATAGGAAGTTAAACTGGATATACAATATTTACAAATATCTTTTTTTGAATTAAGGGATTTCTACAAATGTAATTTTTATAAACAAATAATTTTAGTGACTCATAGATAATCTTGTTAAATTTATCGAGGATATGTGAATTTATTCACATATTTTTAAGGCTAAAGATGTCAAGTCAATCTTTATATTGCAATAAATGATTTTTTATATAAATATCTTTGTTTCCAATGCAACGTTCAACATTTACAATATGATAATATGATATATGCTTCTATGCAAGTTGTTCAAGGCATTACAATTTTTGTTTGAGGGACCATTATGACATTGCAACAAAGACTAGGCTATATCATTCATACTTATTTTGTTCTCTAATATTAGTTTAATTTAAATTAATACATACTCTTTATCCATGCAATTTTTAATTTGAAAATTTGGAATGCACATAAAAAAATTCTTTAGAAATATTAAAACTTGGGTAATTACATGAAATCCTCTTCTAGAAATGTTGTTTTTAAAATAGATTTTAATTATAATTTGATCAAAAGTTGACAATTAGTAAAATGTATTCTATTTTAATATTTCTATAATTATATTTTAGTTAAATTAAATATTTACATGTTCAATAAATTTATTGTATAATCATTACTAGAAATTCTATCAACTAACTTTAAATTATATAGGTTTTATAGTAAAATTATAATTATAAAGATATTTTGTAAAAACAATTATATCACTTTATTTTAATTAAAAACAATAGTAATCTTTAATTTTTTGATATAAAAGTTATTTCTAAAACTAATTTTATGATTTGTAGCTAAATTAGGCTGATAATTAGGAAGAAAATATTTAACTAATCTTTAAATTAACTAAAAAAGAAAGGGAAAAAATTTTAGTGTGAAATTAAAGTAGGTATTTACTTCATTATCTTTAAGTTATTTATATTAAAATATTTTTATTCTTTCAGAAAATGAAAACAATCATTTAAAATAAATATCAAAGATGAATTTGATGCTTAATATATATCATACAAATAATATAGAGAAATTAAAATTAACAAATGCAACTATAAAATAATATAAATATCAAAGATGAATTTGGGCTTGGACGGACACAAAATGGTGATATCGGAGCCGAAGTCTGTTAAAAGCACGTGATATCGGAATCTGCACCGCCTCAACGCTGCCTTCTTCTTCGTCTTCTCTCTGATAGTGAGAGCCTCTCTAAAAGCCTTAATGGAACCTCCGCCTACTGGAAGCCCTAACGAACCCTCCACCATGGGACCTCCACCTCCTAAAAACCCTAATAATAACAACACTGCACCGCCACCTGAGAAATCAGAACCAGAAAAAGAGCAGCGGTCCTCTTCGGTTCCCTACACAATTCCTGAGTGGAGTGGACCTCCTTGCCACCAATTCTCTCTTGAGGTTCTCAAAGACGGTTCCATTATCGATCAATTCAACGTGTAAGCAAACATTTCTCTTTTCAATACCATCCTCTTCTTGTTTATGCTTTCTCATTGATTCTATTCATTTCCATGGAATGAATCTTTCAGTTTTGAGAAGGGGGCTTACATGTTTGGACGCATTGATCTCTGCGACTTTGTTCTTGACCACCCTACAATCTCTCGCTTCCATGCTGGTATCCTTTACTTTTAATTTCATGATTAACTAGGTCTTCCTGCTGCAAACACTTTAAAATTTTTCTTGTATCCATCCAAAATTGCTTGCACTAGAATTGGAATCCTTTTCTGAACTGAAAATATGCTGTTTTTGTGCGCCCAATTGTTTCTTTTTTACCCAGTTCTTCAGTTCAAACGAAGTGGACAAGCATACATTTATGACCTGGGCAGCACCCACGGTACCTTTATCAACAAGCATCAGGTATAATATTCTCAACATTTAATCGCGAAGGAATTTTGAATGTCTTGTATAACCTCATCTCATCAATGAATGCTGTATTTAGTCCTATTTCATATCATTTTCAAATCTTGAAGTAAGATTGTAATTTGATAATCTGGAGAACGATTAGTTTGCTAACAACTCTGGCCAATTGCTGGCCAAGATGTCCCAGTAACTTAATCAGCAAATCAGGATAACTTACTCTTGTTTGGGTTAGTGACTTGTGTAGCTATCTGAAATTATCTCGTACTACTTCCATTATTAAACAAGTATATTGCTGATGAACAACACTTTGTGTTTTCTCAAAAGAAAATTCATGAAGTTGACTATTTTAAAAGAACGTCAGGAGCAGATTTTTTTCAGTTGTAACTTTTCTTTAGTACTTTTGATCACCTTCTTGCAACATGTTAATACTTTTCTGATTGTTGTTTTATCAGGTGGATAAAAGAGCATATGTGGAGCTGCATGTTGGTGATGTTATTCGGTTTGGCCAGTTACTACCTATAGCACCCTCTTTATAGTTTGAGATTCTACCAACTTCTATTTGCTTCCCTAACCATGCAATTCTGTAATTATTTTTTTTCTTGCTGTTCTTTTCTTACGCTTGACCAGCTTTGTGGAGACCATCTATGATCATAGACAGGTTATTATAGAGATGAATGGAAGTAATTCAAGTTACACTCTCATGAATAATCTTTTTTCTGCGGCCAATCATGGAGCAACCTTTGATGGGTTAATTGGCATGTGAATAGGGTTTATTATTGCTGCAGTAGAAATCTCTTAGGTTATATCTAAAAATGTTTGTGTTAATAGATGCTAGACAATATCTTGAAAAATAGGGACTTTCAAACACTGGTTCAGTTCAGGTGACATATTGTGCAGAATAAGATTCTGCATCGCTAACTACATTTTTTTCATCTATTCCTCAACATCCTCACTTCATATTTGTACACTGAACTCTTATAGAAAGATCCGGTTCTGTGATTCGTTCATTTGTATCCTTATGTGATTGTCCTTCTATCAAATGGGTGCTTCATCTTATTATCATTCTGAACGGGTCAGCTTATATTCATTATTATTATATCTTCTCTGTTTTGGTTTTATGCCTTCTTCTCCTCTATGATCAATGTAAGATGTCTATTTCTTTCTGATAATCACCTTTTCCTTTCTCACAGTTCATCTCGATTATACATCTTTCAGGGACCAGCCGACTTAATGCCACCGGTATGACTGCTTTCATTAGACATGCATCTGGCTAACATAGTTCTGGATTGGTTTTGTTTGGGATATTTGATTGTGTATTCTTTATGTCAATAGACCTACTTTGAAATTTACTATTTTACTCCAGTGGATTGGAGCTTTATCTCCTCCTTCTCTAGATGCCAATAGTCCTATGGTTTCTTAAAAATTCTCAATTCACTTGGTTGTGCCAAGTCATTTGAGGTAGAAGTTTAGCATTAGTGTGGAAAGTCAAATTAAAAAAATACTGATGGTACACTTTTTCTCTCATGCATTTATGTATTCTAGACCAATGCAAGTTATTAGATCTTACTTGACTGCTGTGTGAATTCATTTCCCATGTCATATCATGTTGATTTTTGTTGTAGGAAATTGATGCAAAAATTGTTAGAGATGCTAAGATCCAGCAACGGATGATTGATCGTGAAGCTTCACTTCAGAGGGCGAGAATGGACACATCTCTTGCTAATGGTGTCTCATGGGGTATGGGAGAAGATGCCATTGAAGAAGATGAGGTTGATCTTATGACAATTTTTTATGTGACTTTACAGAAGTTGTGACATATGTTTGTTGCTATTGCTGATTCTGTTGACATTAAACAGCCATTGTTAGGAACCTCTATAGAAATTACTTGTATTGATGATATATCGATACAATTAGATATAATACTACTGGAGCCAAGC
>JAOTBA010000008.1:13758063-13770688 GCA_025629845.1 Erythroxylum squamatum | reverse complement strand
ATATATATATTGCTAGTTAATATAAATGATTATAGATTTTTTTAAATATTTGAATAAATCATCAAAAGATCAAATTGCCCTTACCTGTATAAATAAGAAGTTCCATTGAAAAGTTGCACCAAGAAATAAATCATCAAACCCAAACATGAGTGCTTTTGGATAAAGAAAAAAGAAGATATTAATAGAACAAGAGCTATTTTGCACCAACTTTGAGGGTGTGAAAACATTATTAAGTACCTGATTAGCATTGTAACAAGTTCAACTGAACTAAGCAAGCATGATACAATAGTGCAGGGCAATGTAAATTGCTGGAAACTAAAATGTTAGCATTCATAAGCTATGTACATAGGAGTGGAAAAGAAGGTCGAGAAATTTTCTGGTTAAATTAATTTCCTATTTCTCTGTGGAAGATACAGTGTAACCAAGAAAAAACCACCAACTAAACAAATAATGGGAGTGGAATAATTGAATGGACCTTTCTACTTCCTCAGATTGCTGTTGCCGTGGGCCTGAAACAATCGATGTTGCATAATCTTACTGACCTTATCATGCCACCAAAGCTGCCATCAGTTCACTCACCAGTTAGACGAAAATAGCATGTTCCTTCACTAGCCAGTAAATATGGAGGAAACAAAGAGAGTTAATTGAATTCAAGAGAGAGAAAGGGTCAACAAGTTACCGATCGATGCTATTCCTTGCCTTCTCAGGCGGCTCTGAATTGTTGCACTCTTTCTCTGAATGAGAATCATTTTTTCTTGGTTTCTCTGTCCTATCCACACTGGTTCTTGATTTGTCTCTGCGATCTGTGCTTAGCCTAGGGATTTCCCTTTGCTTAGCACTTGTCTTAAATTTCTCCCTCTGTTCCTTGCCTAATCTAGTCTCTTGAAAATCTGAGCTCTTACGTGGATTCTGAAATAGATCTGGAGTTTCCCCAGATACTTTTTCCAGACGGGATGATTTCTCAATGGCTGATATGAACTTTTTGAGATGTTTTATGTATTGTGGGTAAAGTTCCAGGTTACAGTGGTTCCCTCCCTTTACCCATAGTGGTTCATACTTCTCCTTGCAGAGATCCCAAAGCTGCTTGCCATGGGACCAATCTACAACATCATCTGCGCTTCCCTGTATGCAACAAGGCAAATGCAAATCAAGGCAACCAAGCACATAAGTTCACTAATCAAAGACTGTCATTGTTACATGCTCTAGTAGTAAATGAGTATTTCATACTCGAATCAAGTTGGACCACTAATCATAATGGTCACTGAATTCGTTGAATCATAAATTTATACATACTTTTCATGCATATGACGCCACTTAAAACAATCAAAACCTCACTAGCAGGTGTGATAGGGTCATCTATTGTCTTTTAACTCTGTCTCCTGTACTAAGAAAGGGTTAAATACCAATTATAGCATCACTGAATATGATATTAGGTTAAGGCCTCAGGTTGATGCATAAATATTGATCTATTCTCTTCTTCTTTTTTTTCCTTCTGATATTGATGCATAAATGTGGTTGATATTAGGCTAAACAGCTGGCAATATGTTTAGGATCATTGAACCTAGCAATTACCCACACTCTACATAATGTTTACAAGTACCAGGGAATGTGAAATAGTCTATTCAGCACTCTTATCAAATTGGAATGAAAAGGACGGGCAAGAAGAAAGATAACCGATAGACAACGGAAAGAAATCTAGCACAATATGAAGATTTGTACATAAGAACTCAGTTTCCTGCCAGTTTAATTCCCAGCTTTCTTTCATCCATTCTAATGCACAGAAGTTCTCCCACTTATACTGAAAAAGCAAGAGTTCATAAAAAATTGGGGATACTTTGTGCAAAAAAACACCGATTACACCTTAATGTCATCTATGTCAGCAACACTATTCATTCCAGCCTGAATAGAGAGGTTCAGACTGCCCACTGATCCGCCAATACAATGGCAGCGATAAGATCAATAACCATCTTTGGTCCTCCAACTGCAGATTAAATTTAGATGAAGCAGCACACATTTCCCAAATGATAAGTTTTGAACCAAGATAAGGGGGAAGTTGACTCAAACCAGAAGATAATTGTAGAACAATTGTAGAAGTGGAAATTATTATTCAACCAAGTCATGCATCTGGTGCTGATCACAAACACACACAAACTCACAGGCTCTAACCATAGTTGGCACTATTTTAGATCACTTGATTCGTTTGTAAGAAGGATTAGATTTTTACCAACCACGTAGGAAAGATAGGAAGCAACATGCTAAAACGTCATTACGTGTAAATATAAATGTAGAATTTGACAATTATTCTCAAACTACCAGAATACTTACATGAATAACCAGTACTGGACAACTGACAGACGGTATCTTATCAACATTCTGTGCCATATAACCACACCAAGTCAGAATATCATTGACGAAAAGCAGTATGAAACAATACAGTTTATTATTCATCTGTAATCACCTTATAGATGTCAAACCAATACGTTCTTTTCACAGGATACATGACACGCAGGCCAGATGCAATTGGGCTGTGAAGAACTACAGCCCTTAATCTCTGTAATTGAGCCGCTAAATCTACAGTTGGTCCACTCCCAACTGATTGCCCATACAAGATTATATTTTCTTCCTTCACCCCATATTTCTCTTCAAGGCACCTATAGGCAGCTTCTATATCAGCATAAGTATTCTGCTCAGTTGGCTGTCCAAAAAGACAATTTAAATTCAGCAATCGATTTGTCTAGTGAATATGACGCTGCATCTTGTTTCAAACATGATTCTGTCATAACTCACAAGAAAAATCAGAAGGACTAGCAGCTGTTTTCCTCACCAGGAGATTCGTATTGTCATAGAAAGGGAGAGTTTAGCACGACAGAAACTAAGGAAATTTATTTTTTCAAACAGTAAACAAAGCCTATCAAAGTTAATGAACCAACCTCCATATTCCGTAGAGAGAAATCACAATACTACAAATTTCTCAAACCTCATCTACCTGCAAGCATTTGCTGCATACAGCACGGCTTCAAGCTTTTCAGCTAAAAATTTGCATACAATTTCAAGATTCAAAATAGTAGAAACAAAAAAAGATGAAAAACTTCTAAATCATTTACATCTACTACGAAATCCCAACAACGACCATACTAGATCTCTCCAGCTAAATTTACCATCAACCAAGTAAATAAAGAAGAATCAATCAAAGGTGATACCTTCCCACTTGACTGCCCATAACCACTGTAGTCATACCTGAATACATCAATCAACAATAATTTCAAAGTTAAAACAAAAACTGGATTCGCACAAGAAGCAATTAAAGATAACAACAAAAACGTTAACAAACCAACCCCATCAAATTAACTCTGAGATGCAAACTGAGTTCGCAGAACAGATCACACATCTGACCCAGATCAGCTGCGTTGCCATGAGAGTAAAGCAGAGTCAGTGAGGCTGCTGGGTTCTTGAAGTACACCGCTACCACCTGATTCCCTCGCTTCGTGTCCAGTTTCAAAACGTCGACGTTGTCCCTCAACCCCATGGCAATCCCGGACACCGACATCCTAAGCTTCCCAGTAACCTGGTCCACCGCCACCTCATACGACGGCGGGTTCGGAGGAAAAAATGCTAACTTTGCGGCCATCGAAGACGTAACCGCCCCCATTCGTGCACACCCCCTCACAAGTAGATCAAAACTTTGAACGATTAACAAGTAGCCCAATATCAAATTCCTCTACTTTTCAGTGGAATCACCCCCAACTGCAGCTCGGATCACATAAAGTAACCCTGGGAATCTGAGAAATGAAGTTTGCGTCGAAGGAGTTGGAAGAAAGCGTCAGCAGCCCAATTCTCCCAAAGAATTGTTAGTTGATGGGTGAAGTGTTTGGACTTTGGGTGGGAAACAAATGAGAGGAAGAGGAGGAAATTCTGGCGAGAGGAACAGGAGAGCAGCACGTGGAATATGAATTATTTATACAAAAAAGAGAATTTCTTTTCTTTTTGATAATTTGTTATTATTATCCTCTTTCTGTTTTTGCTTTTGGTGGTAGTGAGTGTAAAGGACAGGGTTTGGAATTTAGCGGTCTATGCATTTGCCAGCAATTACGTCTTTTGATGTTTTCTCTTTGTCCATTGTTTTTGTTCTTATATTGACAAGGTTTTCAACGACTAGCATTTGTAAAACCATATTTTCCAACTCAACAAGTATTTACGACATTCGTTGAAAACATCAAAGTTGAGATAGAAAGTCTTGAAGAACATATCATAGGGATATCACCAACATTTTGAGGTTAATAGCAATTCAAAGTTCTAACACGGACTGTAAGAACAATTCAAACAACTCATGCCAACAACAAGAAGAGGAGTAGTGACATCCTTAGGCAAAATCTCCTAAGACCAACGATGTCAAGCTTAGAGAATCACAGACTAAAAAACAAATTGTTGAGAAATCAAGTGGTTAGTAAATTTAAGTGAATACGACACCTAATACATAGCAAGAATATCTCTCCAAGTCGTAGGTGATCACAAATTTTTAAGTGGACTGCATAGGTCACCTAGTAAAACAAGTGATAAATGTAAAAATTACGATGATATGGGTGAATTTTTTTGATGGATCTAGTGAAAGAAAAGGTAGTAGGTAAAAGTTATGATCAAACGAAAGTTTGATATAGAAATCAAATATATGTAAAGATACAACTTTCAAACATCAAATAATAAGTCAAGAGTATCAATCTGAGTGTGGTATATGTGAAATCGGATCTTTTAAATCAAGTATTGAGAATTTAAGTCTAAAAAGAAAATCATGTAAAAGTAAAAGGCTATTGTGGGTGTAACCCCCATTTTATGGATGTTCACTTGATTAATTCCACTAAATCTGAACTCTGGAGGTCTTAATTGTCTCACTGGATCAAAAGGAGTGTATGTTATAAATCTTATCCTTTTAAAGATTTGAAAGGCAACTGTTGGATAAGATAAAAACACTCAACAACATAAGTGTTTTAGAGTTCAAATGTGTGTGTGCGCGCGCGCTCGGGCGTGCATGTACATATCAATTTATACTCAATTCTAGAGTTAGTTGTCATAAGTCTTTTAAGAGAGCTCTAAAGAATGCTAACAGAGTTAAATTAGCTATAATAATTGTCTTGTGAGGTGTTCTTAAGTTAGACAACTATAAACCTTAATCATTTGTATCCTACTATTTAATTTATTAGATTTTATTATCAATTTGTCCCACGGTTTTAGCTTTACACTAGAATGTTTTCCACATTAAAATCTTATATTCATAATTTTTCAATTTTCTTCATCGTGTGAATAGTTTGTTTGGTTTAGTGATCTCAAAGATCTTGTGAGCATTATTACTTAAAACCCTGACAAAGGCCATACATCTCTAAGTGAGTTAGGGTATGACTATAGATATAAAACTAATACCTCTTAAGGAAAATGTTTTAACTAATCAACTATAAAAAGAGGGACCTAGAGGGCACAAAAGAGCATTCTTCTAATAAGGAAGGCTTAATCTTGAATACATAGTAGTGTATATGAATAACATCAAGTAATAAGAGGATGAGTGAATAAGAGAGATATGAGAATATATGTACCATGAGAAAAATTCAGAGGATACTAAAGAGGCCAAGAGGTTTATATGAAATGGTGAAAGGTACACAATTATAAATGAAAAACTTTGTTATAGATCTTTAATTTTAACTTATTTTCATTATGTGGCCTTATCTGAAATACCACGAATTTTAAGAGACTACTTTGAAGAGAGATGTGTCATACCAAGGGGCCTCTCTATTATTCCATAAATTACTTATAAAATGATATTATTGGCTAAAGCTAGGAAAGGAATTAAAGATTATGTGAAGAAGTGCAACAAATATCATTGACACTTAAACTTACAACATAAGCCTAATACTATTTACATAATGAGGGATAAACATTTTAGGACCTTTTCTACTTGCAATACACCAAATTAAATTTATTTTTACATGCATTCAATCATTTTACTAAGTAGGTAGAGACTAAAGTATATATAATAATAACAACCATAATCGTGAAGCAATTCTTGATAGTTAACACAATTAGTCATTATGGTGTTCTTTTAGCTATTATTAAAAATAAGGACACATAATTCAATAGCAAAGGATTCTCGCAATTCTATAAACAAATAAGAATCAACTTGATTGAAGTCACGAACAAGGCCATCCTCCAATGTATGTGTACTAAAGTTAAGAAGTTTGAAGGAACTTGGGTAGATCATATTCATTCCATCCTTTTGCCTATTACAATATGTCCAAAACTTATATTGGGAAGTCATCTTTCGATATGGCTTTTGGAGTAAAGGCCTTAATCATAATAGAACAAAAACAAGGAGACAGCTTGAACTGAAATGGTTTAGACCATTTATTATTAGAGAAGTTACAAGACCAGAAACTACAAGTTTTCTTATCTTAGTAGATGAGAAATTTCATGGATATGGTATAAGCAACACTTGTGTTCACACTATTAATAAAGTTCTTATCATGTTTTCAAATCTTTATCTTAAAAGATACTATAATGCATATCTAGACCATACATTAAAGATGTTTTTGCTTTAAGGCGAAATGCACTTGTAAGACATAAGTAATTGTACACCTAAGACGTTTTCACTCTAAGACAAAACACATTCATAAAGTGTAAGTCAATTTAGCAATTATGCACCTAATGCATTTTTTTCTCTGAGGTGAAACATACTCATAACGTATAAATCTGTTTAGCAATTATACACTGAAATGTATTTTTGCTTAAAGGAAAAATACACTAATAAGATGCAAACCTATTTAGCTATCATGCACCAAAGATGGTTTACGTTAAGGCGAAGCACACTCATAAGACATATATCTATTTAACGATCATGCACCTATGACATTTTTTCTCTAAGGTGAAATTCACTCCTAAATTGTATATCTATTTGTCGATCACATATCTAAGACATTTTCACCTTAAGGAGAGATGCATTTACAAGATGCAAACTTTTAATGAATGATCACCTAAGATGTTCTCACAGTAAAATAAAATGCACTCATAAGATGTAAGCATGATTGGTACTCATAAGATGTAAGCATGCTAACCAATCATGTGCATAAAATGATTTTTTTTCCAAGATATAGCACACCTATAAGGCATAAATTTACTTATTAAATTATTTCATATATTTAGCAAAGGTACTACTCTACTTGAAATAATAATTGTCCATATGTTTTGAACTTAAGAAAAAAAATCTACATATACTAAAAAAGATGAAAGAGCATGTGACAAAATGAAAGAGCATGTGACAAAAATAGAAATGGTTTATATTGGCACTAAGAAAAAAAGTCAAAAATTACAAGGGGAAACAAATAAAATAATAATATAACTAGCTAAAGGGAGATTTACAAACTTAGACATAGACATCCATAAGATGACCAAAAGGCATACTCCAAGAACATTCAATAACAACTCTAGACATTATTTAATGAGCCATACCTTTTTATACATACTAACCTAAAGATTGATCACCAACCTATCAAATGGTGACTAGAAGTTTGATGTTAGTAGAAGAGGGATAACCTTTCCATATTAGGGTTTTCACCCAATTCCTTTAAAAGATCAACGAAATCATCAATAGAGAGAATCAGGTACAAACTTAAACTTAGATGCATGATTAGGAGTAGACAAATCATTGATTTTAACTCATCAATAGGTACGTTTGAATGCTTGGACTTTATGAGCTATTTGGATTTTTAAAGCCATTAATAGAAAACATGAATATATTGTTTCAATTTTAAGTCTCAAAAGAGTTTCTCTTTAGAAAATCATAAAACTTGTCCATTTTATACTCCTTTATAAGATACTTAAATCATTTTGGCAATGTAGACACTTAACTTATCATAATCTACAGTTAGACTATGTATCTACTTATCAAAGCTTTCAAGATCTTGTTGTTATATATCTCTCTATATATATAGATCTGTGTTATAAGTTGTTAGTGATGATAGACTTAATGTTATAACAAAATATAGAGAGAAGTTTATTACTCTAGTGATGTTGACCTTAATATGCCTAGCAATATATTCATGGAGTTTCTCTTTAGGAGATTATAGTCTTCTTGTAGGATTAGGCTTTGACACAATTACACATGATCATCTCCCCTTAAAAGTCTAATACTTAGGCTTAATGTACCAAATGGGAATGAAGATCCATAAATTAGGTTTCTTGCCCTTGTTATTAATAGTTGTACCTTTTAAAATCATCGGTCTGATATAGGTTAGTGTGAGCATGAGAACTTCCTAAATCAACTCATTATCTAGCTTACTTTTAATAATAGATCTGGATTCAACAATCCATCGGGTTTACCTCACTTCAAAGGGTGCCACCCTTTTCCTCTTCTTGGTGGCATTCTTCTTTTAGTAAGTTGTAGACATAAGCTTGTGAAAATTCATCCCTGCAAAATTAGAAGTCAATAATAGTAACCAATAGAAAAATAGCATAATTATAAAAGAATAACCTATAAACCATCTAATTGATAATATTGGCCTATAACAACAACCTTTTCATAAGCAATAATTCCTTAAGGAAGTAGATTCTTATAATTCAATAAGGCCTTCTCTTGTGGCGCCAAAAGAGTGATTTCCATCTCTTATTGAAGCCCAGAAGAACCTTTCCCCAAGTATGCCTCAACCCCCACTCACTCCCATCCTCTAGGTTCAAAAATAAAAATCAATGCTTCCACCCATGAGTTCTCTATAGGGATTTGTTCATATTCATTTCAAGTTTGAAGTCTAAACTAGATTAGTTTGAAAGCTTATTAGGGGATGGATTTGGAAGAAATAAACGAGACACCAAATATGAGGGTAGAGTTGCCATATAACGAGACCTATCCTTTTAAAACTCTCAAGTGGAATTCATTTAGAGGAAGTCTCATTCCCATACTCAGAGTTATCGTAATAAGCACTAATATCATCAAGTCTGATAAAGCAAGTCTACTTCCTCTTTAGGGAGCACCTTAGGTTAATGTAGGGAGAAAGGAGAAATAAACCGCCATTCCGTTCAAATCACTTTATCTGACTTTGCCTTAATAACCCTCTACCTCAAACTTAATCAATGACTTTATGTAAGGATGATATCTTAATAACTCTATCTTTTCCCCTCCTAATTGTCTCACTACTGCTAAATATTGTAGATTCTTTTGATTTATATTTAGAAGCATTAGTTAAAACTATCTGAATGAGATATGACTCTCTACCAAAAAATATAAACTCAAATAAACAAACCAATGAATAAGCAAGAAAGAATTAGAAAGAACAACTAAAGAATAAAGTAAAGAGGTTGGGCATAAGCTTTTTTAGAATGTACGAAAGGAAAGAAGAAGTAAAGGTTCTAATAAAAGTGAAGGAAAACTTATCTATATACTCTTTGACAATTTTGATTTGTAATGTGTATATGACTAGAATTTATAAATCTTTTCACTACGTTATGATGCAAAACAATTTCTTGCCTCTCTCTCCACAAAAAAAAATGTTTATGCCAATTAAAAGCATAATGATAGATGACAAGTTATCAGGGACCTAAAGGTTGCCTTGTTGAATGATTAATTATATGTCCCATATTATTAAACATTGAAAGGTTGCTTTTTAGTACAACACACTTTTTACCAAAGACCCTTCACTTGTCTATATAAATTCAAGGTCTACCATGTTCCTACTCTAAGTCTATTAAGGTCTAAAGAGTTTAATTTATAAGCTTTGTAATTAAAATTTAAGGGACTATTGATATTAAATTATAAAAATAGTCTAATCAATTAGAGTTTATGAGGTCATTCTTTTATATTGATAAATTCATCAAGAGTATTTAATACTTGTCATCTTAATCTATATATTTAACATCTATCACTTCAACTTATTTATGATATGCCTACACTCTTGACACTGACCCACCATTTGTGTAACATGCCTTTTCTAAATGCCTTATTGTGATCATGAGATCCTCATGCCTAATGTCACGTTCCTCATGTTTTAAAGCCCACAAGATAAGGTTTGACCCAAAGAGTGTTATGGAACATAGTGGAAACTTATGGAAGACTTTGGAAGTTTCTAGAACATAGTAGAAGATTATGGAAGACCTTGGAAGTTTCTGGAACCCGTAGAAGCTTATGGAAGACCTTGGACGCTTCTGGAACTTGGTAGAAGCCTATGGAAGCTTATAGAACATTGTGGAACAATATGGATCATTATAGAAGCTTGTAGAATGTTGTAGATACATACATAATGTACATGAAGCATGTAGAATAATGTAGAGTATTCTAGAAGAGTACTGTAGACCATTAGATCAAGTAGATCTTGATCCTATACTCTAGGTAGGAACTAGTATATATACCGTTTGGGGGTTGCCTCATTTGTAAAATAGAAGATCATAAAGAATCATAAGAATCAAAGCATCCTTGAGAGAGTTTTTTTTAATAGAATTATCTTTACAATCCCCACATTCCTTCTTCTCTCTAGCACAGTATTTCGTATAGAAGATGGACATGGAAATGAGAGCATATTCAAGTGCCAAGCGAGCATTAGTGAAAGTTCAAGCCTGTTACACTAAGGTCTAAAGTTTAGACACATGGAAAAATATTTTTTAAACCTCTATCCACAAACCATGAGGTAAAGAGGGACAAAAATGGATTAGAGATAGGAAGTAAAGGATGACAATTTTATGCCATCTAAGTATTCTTCCATTTTTCTCCCAACTTCTTAAATTAAAAATTAACTTTAATGTCAGAGTACTAATGTTGAAATAACCCCTAACATTAGTTTACATAAATTTAATCATACATCAAATAAGTCTATTTGTAACTCTGAATATGAAACAAAGATGACAAATTCACGTGATATTAAAAAGAATAAAAGATAATCCACATTTTTAGGAATCATACACGTGTTAAAATATAAAATAAAATAAACATATCTGACCAAAGTTAGCTTTAGATATCTTTTTGTGTAACAAATACAATTCCATAAAAATTAAATAGGGAATAAAATGTTTCTCTTATTATTTATTTTCAAGAGTTTGTCACTATTTAAATCTTTTTCAATAATTTATAAATCATTTACATGTGAATTAGATATAAAGAATGAATTATAAGTTTAAATAAAGTGCTACATTATACTAGTGTTCAATAATTTCACCGTTGGTTTTTGTGACGTTGCATTTTGACTGTTTTTGATAATTCTGCTTCGCTACCTTCCAAGTATATGCCAGTCAAACAACAAATTGTCATCCACAGTTAGCCGCCAATTGGGACTTTACGTGCTCTCCTCTAATTGACCACTGTTCTCGCCATCAGCAACTTCGATTCAGTGGCCAGGAACTTGCCTCGCCCATAATTTCCATAGGCCAAGACTCACCTTCCAAAACCTAAACATTTCCCGAGAGTGGGCTACAACTAAAAAGTCTGGACATGACAGAGCTTTTCTATTACACTCACACTTCAGTCATCGAAATCATAATTAACTTCTCGATGAGATTTTGACGTTTGTTAAGGAGAAAAATGATTTTCTTACGACGCCTCCACTCAAGACCACGACAATTTCGTCTACACTTTTATACATTTCTCACCTCTCAGTTGGCCCTTTTGTTTTGTTTGCTAATCAATGGTCTGGTGATGTAATATATATGTCAGATTCCATTCCATCTTAACTTGAAATATGTAATTATTTGGTTGTTGTATGTAAACATGAAACATTGTATCACTTTCTCTCTTAATTTATCCAAAAGCAAAGAGAATTAAAAAGATATAAAACATGTCTTTAATCTTGATAGGCTTAAAAGTTCATAGTTCACAGTTCTACCTGTATTCAAAATTATCGTGCATGTTAATTAATAACTCGTATAAGTCTTAAGCTTGCAAGTTCTCTGTGTCTCATCTCTACCACAGCTATAGGTTAATCATCTTATCGTTGGCCTGTAGGCAAGACTCAAGACTAAACAAGGATCTCATTATCCCATTGTTAACTTAAAAGTCTTATAACGTACTTATAAAAGCAGGCACAATTTCCTATCTTACATGCGGCCAAGTTACTACTTCAGGGATCGTTTCTAACTATATTACTCCTCCCGTCTAAAATAAAAATCGTTTTACAGGGATGCATACTTATTAAGAAAGTTAATGAAATGTTTAATATACCCTTATTAATTGCATGTTGAAGTGCCTTGAAAATATAATCTGTGTAATCTGTGTAATTAAGATGTGAGAGAAATTAAAGGGTAATTTTAGAAGTAAAATTATAAACATGCATGAAAAATCACGAACGACACTTATTTCGAATAATTAAAATCTCCCTAAAACGACTTTTTTTTTAAATAAAATGGAGTAATATTTATTTCGATGAAACAGAGAGGCCTTCACTCTCTTTTGATGTTACGAGAGTTTCACTTTAATCCAACGTTTTGGGTTCCGTACCGGAGACCGGTACCTGGAACCCAACCTCGGTACCGGCCAAAATTTCCGGCGAGTACCGGGGTTTTCCAGTGGGTACCGGCCGGTACCCAACATACCGGAAAATTTCGGTACATTTCGCAAAATTTGAAAAATCGGAGGACTTATTTGCAAAAAAAAAATTAACCGACCCCTTCC
>JAOTBA010000008.1:13717954-13731914 GCA_025629845.1 Erythroxylum squamatum | reverse complement strand
CATCCCAACTCAAGTTAATCATCATTTTAGTTCAAATTAGCCATGCATATGACATATCCATATTCACCAAACACAATTCTCATGAAATTAAATTTAAATAACATCACAAAGAATTGATTTAACTACAAAACCATGAGGAAATCATGTTTCTTACCTTTTTAAGCCTTCACTTCTTCGACTCTTCAAGTCTTCCAAATCAATCACACACTCCTAACTTCCACTCACCATACACGACACCATCCTCTTAAAGGCTTAAGTTGAATTTTTCATGAACAAAAAGGGAAGCAAGCAAGGGAGAAGAAGAAGAAGGTGTCGGATGGAGAAGGAAAAGAACAACTTCACTCTTTCAATTTGGTTTTAGAAGTATCGTGAATGTCAATGCTTACTAGGTGAGTGTAAGCATGCATTAAATGTGTTTAGGTGAGTCATCATGCCACTTGGCATGTAATGAGAGGAAAAGACTAAAGTCCATTTAATAAATTTGAAATAAAATGAAAGGAACCCTAACAAATGTAATTTCTAGATCATCCAATTCCAATGGCCCTAATTACAGTCCCAAAATAATATACCCAATTTTCCAGTGTCATTGGACAGAAATTTTCAGTACCGAAAACCAAATCAATCTGCCACTTGGCGATTTTTGCGGTCCGAACCTTTTTCCCTGAAAATTTCCAGAAAATTTCCAAAATTGCCCAAAAATGCAAAACACATAACAGTCCACTCCAAATAATTTTTCAAGCACGAAATCATATTTTTCCACAGAAATTACATTTAGGCACATATACCGGGAAATGTCATGAATGCATGTACAATCAGTTTCATGTGCAATTTCACTATTCACGTGTAATGGTATGCATGAATATTGCAACACAATACTAAACGCTCTCGGCCCTTTCCAAATTACTATTTTAACCTTCCCATTGGAGGTGGGATGTTACAGTGACACTTGACATTGAACCTCATCCATCTATGAAGTATAAGCAACCAATTATGTAAATATTATCATCTCCCTTATAATTACATATAAGTAGTATAAACATGAATTTAAATAACTTACTGTAAAGTAGGTATTCCCAGAAACTTCCCCAAATGTTACTCCATATCCTCTATGTGCCTATAAAAACAAAAAGAATTATAATGTTATATAAGTTAGAAAAAAACTTAAATTTTATACTTAAAGTTAACTAACCATCCTCGTCTCTTTTTGTAATATAGAAGGTGCAGTATTTGATCTTGTAGATACTAATTATGTCTGTCTACCTACTTGACCACTACGAATATTGGATGAAGGGGGTTCTGTAGATACTGATTTTGGTGGCCTTCCTCTTTTTCGCTGCATTATACATATTGAAGATAAACATAAAGTTAATAATACTTGATGAATAACAACACATTTGTTACATAACTAAAATATCTACCTTAACAATTTCAGGTTGACTTAGAAGTTGATTCTTATTTTTGCATCATCTTATATTGTGACCAATTGCATGGCAATGATGACATCTCATAACTACTCCAACCTTGGTCAATATGTTGGGATTGCGAGGTTCTTCAGTGTGATCCCTTTTTCTTGCCTTTTTTGGTCTTCTAGGCATCTTCTTAATCAGTAGAGGTAATATTGGCTGAAGATTTTCAGTCTTTGGCCAAAACTTAAGACCACTAATGGATTGCAGCAAACTGGTAAGTCCTCAAATAAGAATCACACTTATAACATTGATTTACATAAGCATCGATATCCTCCTTCTGATAAGATATACAAGCCATAGCATGTTTACATGGAATCCTGGTTAAATCCCATAGTCTATATTGACAAGTTCGTGCTTGCAAGTTAATGATGTACTTGTCCGCAAAGATACTGACTTCAAATTTCAAATTTCCATTTTCCCTGAGCATACAATGCCTTGCATCCCATTGTGCTACCTCTATTTTCTTCCTCAATCTAGGATAATCTCATCTATGCACTTCATCATCATATCCCTTTTTTCATATATCTGAGTCATTAAAGAAACTCGAATGTCTTCTAACATACTGATCAAGCTTTTAGTATGAGCTTCATAAATGAATCCATTAAGCATCTCTGAAATATTGTTATGTACTATTTCACACTTCGGTCTTGTGCTCACAAAGGCCTTCACAAATGTCTCTGAATTCCTACTTTTAAAATCCTCATAAGCCTTCACTGATAAACTCTTCAAATCCTCCATTACCTCATCGAAATCAACTTGAATTGTGCAGTTCACCGCTTTCCAAAATAAAGTCCTATATGTGTGCCCTTTATGAACACTAAACCAGTTTGCATGCATATAACGGGCACATTTTCTATATTCAGCTTCTAGAATCAAGTTCTTTAATGCTTCCACAAAACCCTGTAAAACAAATAGTTACATAAATTAATTCAATGGTAATCACATAAATAAATGAACAAAACATATATGTATATTAAAGTTTACCTTCTGCTGATCGCTTATGAAGTCCAAGAATTTCCACTTATACAAAGATATTTAGCAAGAATGCTTAAAAACTAATTCTAGATTGGTAGTTTTCTCCCTGAACTGCAACCCAACATATAGGAAAAATCTGATTTTTTCCGTCAGGACTAACAACAGATAATAATGCACCACCAAGGAAAGTCTTCAGAAATCATCTATCTAACCCAATAATCTTCCTGCATCCACTAAGAAAACTATACTTCAAAGCATTGAAACCCACATAAAATCTTTTAAACATTGATCTCCCGGCTTGTTCATCAAAATCACATTCAATAATAAACTTTCCATTTTTGTCATCTCGCATTAACTCATGTCCATAAGACCATAACTTCGCATAATGACCTTTCGTTGATCCCCGAAGCATAGTAATTGCTTCCCATTTAGCTCTATAACATTGAATTTTAGTGACCTTTAATGCATATTTTGATTGAAGATCATCCATCATTTCACTAATAGGCCAATTGGGTTTCCTCCTGATATTGTGTATGAATTCATTCGCAATCCATTTTTGGCTAGCTTGCTTATTCCTCTATACTTTACTACAGGTATGAGTGTTTTTGACTCTCTCACAACAAATGTTTTCTCATTTCCAATCTAGCTAGTATACACCCAAAAAGGATCATGTGCATCACAAACTGCTTCCATTCATACACCAGATCTCCCTATTGAAGCATTATACCCATTTATAATTGCATATTTCCTCATAACTTCCCTCAACCGCTTCTCTTCCTTAAACTTCATTCCAATTTCAAACTTAAAATCTGTCATTTCAACTTTTGGATTAAAACTAATGTATTTCTTCTTTGGTATTGATGCTTCATCATCACTAGGATCTGGTGATTGAAGTTGATCATCACTGTCATCATAATCATTATTTGCACAATGTCAACTTCTTTCTACTCTTTCAGTATCATTCGAATGATCACCAACTTCATTGAAATTGTTTTACTTCCACAGACATCATCGAAAACATTGTCAAATTCAAACCCACTTTGCGAAGTCTTCGCACACCTCCTCTCATTTATTCTAGCATTAACATATTCTTCATCATCAGTTCTAAAGAACTCCTCATCAACTAAATCATCACCAGAATCATTATCCTACATAACAACGAAGTCCTCATCTTGCTCTAATTCAACTTGAAACAACCCCTCATCTTGCTCGAATTCATCATCAGAATTTGACTCCTCATAATCTGTCGCAGGATTCTCATAATTATGATCATAGTATATTTGATCAACATCTGCAAAGGCAAACTGTGACTAAATACGAAATGATAAATATTAAAAGGAGAAAAAAAGAAGCAACAACTAAGATGAACAACAATTAAGGAAAAAAAAGAAACAACAACTAACAGTGCACAGAAATAGGTTATTATGATTGCATCAGAATAGTACACCATATTTTCAGATGCAAGGAGCTTCATAAAAGGCTAGTACTAAATCAGAATAATGCAAACTGAAATGATGGAAAGGCACTAGAAACATACCTTTACAATTTTCTTGAATTTTTTTCACAATACTTCACAACTTAGTAGCCTCACCTACTAAAACAATCATAAGCGAGTCATTTTGTGGATGTATCACTTAAAAAAGCACATGTCCATAACATACAAATAAGAAACTACACTCAAAACTTTGAGACATACAAAATGGAATGCATTCAATAATTGCCAAATAGAAATCATATTTTTCAGTAATTACTAAATGGAATGCAAGCTAAACTAAATATTAAAAATTAGAGTATAGAACAAGCTAAATAGAAATCATATTTTTCATTAAACACCATGATAAAATGCAAGTCGACCATCATGCATTTAGTTACTCTGATATTTTTATTCGACTTGCATTTCATACTAAAAACCAAGTGTAGGAGTATTCAAGGTTTTCACTGTTCAATTTGCTATGCACACATATAAGTCAATCCTCCTTTTAAACAACAAACAAATCATATCCTAGCACAATCCAATTTGAAACTCTAGTACCCTAACACAATACAAGTTAATTTTTTAGAAGCACAAATCTAAATTGAAATCCTAGTACAACAAATTGGATTTGTGCTTTCGGAACCCTAGCATAGTCTAATTTGAAACCCTAATACAACACAACATTTCATGCAAAAACTGAATAGGAGTGGAAAGAACAATAAAGAGAGAGGACTAATTATACCCTAGTCGGTGCCACAGGAAGTCCGGCAATGAAATCTTCAGTTTTTACCCGATGAAGAAATCACTCTCTTATGAAACACTCACATATGAAATCACAGAAAACGCTTGTCAGTCTGATGGAGCAAATAACTTTGTGATAGAAGAAGCACCAACGCACGAATTCACTCTTTTATGAACTTTAGGAGATTTTAGGTTACAGATTAGGGATTTCAGAGTAAAGAGTTTTAAGCGTTGATGTACAAAGAAGAGAGTGAAAAGAAAGGAGATTTTATTTTAGTTGAAACACGTTATTTTACTATCAAAGTTAAAATTTCGCTAATCAAACAATCTTCTCCTAAACCAGTTGAGGTGTCTGATTAGTGAGGGGCATCAACATATGGCTGTGCCATGTCAGCACAGGTAACAATGAGACTAACGTTAGGCTAGAATTGAAAAAATTTAAAAATTTGGGCGTTTTATTGTTATTTTTTAAAGTTATGGTTATAATTGAAAATTTAAAGAAAGTTTGGGTTTTTTTTAATAATTAACCCATGTTATAACTAAAATGAAAAACTAAGTACAATTCTTCTTAGAGTTATAGATAGATCAAGTTTTTAATATTATTTAGAAATAAATTAAGGGATAACATATTCAAAAGTGTCTAACCTTTTAAATTTTTTTCAATTTAGTATCAAATATTTTAAAGTTTTCAATTTAGTGACTATCCTTTTAAAACATGTATAAATAAGGTCAAAAGGTTATTTTTGATCACATAGATGTCCATCTATTAGCCACATCAACAAAAATTAACATTTTGAATTAAATTGTTAAGGTTTTAAAAGGTTGGTAATTCAATTGAAAATTTTAAAAACTTGGGCACTGAATTGAAAATAAATTCCACAAGATTGAACACTTTAGAATGATGTTGCTTATCATATTTAGAATTAAAGACATTAATATAAAAAGATATGTCAACCTGATTATGCCTATATTCTCCTACGCGCGCGCGCGCACACACACACACACACACATACATACATACATCCATGCATACATAGATTCATTCATACATGCATGCATACATACACACACACACACACTCCCATAGAACATGTTCCTCTAGTATTACATCATTAATAGATTAATCACATCCTTTAATTAGTTAACTAGTTTTGTTACTAATTCATTATAAAATCTAAAGCTTTCTTGAGATGAAGACAAACGAAAGTATTGTTATAATTAAAGTTAAGTTTATGAACAAATTAGTCATTATTCACATCTTTGTTTCTAGAAGTGTTTTGCCACTCTTTGTTGATCTAAAAATAGATTTTAGGATTGCAATAAGTCATTGATGGCGATGAAAAGTCATATATGTTTATTCTTACTCTTTAAGCTTAGACATCACTCGAAGCACCTATGCTCTAAACCTCCACGAGATAGAACATAGTTTTAGTTACCATGGTATTAAAATCTTATTATACTTTAGATTATGCATTTCTTATTTTACTAATAATTAAGTGGTTCAATGTAAAGGAATTAATTGAATTATGATTTGCTAAAGATTTATAATTTTTCATTTTGCTTGCTTTTTACCTTTTAATGTAAAATTTTATAAGCAAGCATGTAAAAGTATAATCATATTTACAGCATTATCATATAGGATATATTTGTAATAACAAGTCTAGTATTTTAGAATATATATATTATTACTTCTACAGTTACATTTTAATCAACGACTCTCAACCTTTATATAGTTGTCAAATGTCAACTCGTGTTCCATGGTATTAAGAAATAGTAATGAATGTAAACAATAATTTAAGACAATTTTAATAAGGTTCAGCCAGTTGAATGTGCAAATGCCTTCAAGAGTTAAGAGCGATTGGTTTATTATTGAATAATATAATGATGGTTATAGTAAATTAAGTTTACAATATATATATATATATATATATATATATATAATTTTACCCAAATAACTCATTTACTAAACCTAATTTAATCATAATTATAGTGGAGGTTATAATCATTCTAAAGTTTAAAATACATCAAAAATCATATTTTCAAATAAGGCTAATTGTGTTGATACGTCTCAGGACATGGCCATATCTTAGACCATAGATTTCAATGTTTAATTTTAAAATATCTCACATGTTCTGGCACACTCGTGTCCTTAAATTATGGATCCTCTTACTTCTTTAGAAACTAATACATAGTCTAAGATACAACCATATCTCTAATATGTAGATCTTACTAACTTCTATATATATATAGTACACTATCATGTCCCATTTTGCATTCTCCTTTTAAAACATCTCTATTACACCAATATGCATATGTCTTTAATTCATGCCTTTACTTCTAATTTCTATAAAGAACATGCCCATGTCCATACCTACATTCCATACCATTTTCACCTAAAGGGCTTCTAATAAATACTTTTTCCATATAGAATAATCAAAGATTACATACTCATCTATATAAGTCATGCATAACAATCTCCACATTATCAAATATACTTTTCATAAGTTAGGTTGTATCAATTCTTGAACTTCTTCATAGTAACTGGCTTTGTCAACATATCAGTCACATTTTTCGAAATGTTAAACTTTTCCAATAAGATTTATTTAGATACAATTAACTCTTTAATCTTGTGAAACCTCATATTATGTGCTTAATATTTACATATTATACTTGATTCTTTACTAAATAAATAGTACTTTAACTATCATAGTGTATTTAAACTCCATATTGATTGATGCCCGCATCATTCACTAGTCCTATAAGTAGGTTTCACAAGATTAGCCTAGTCTGACCTGATCTGAATTTAATGGGCCTAACCCGAATTGATCAGGTTTTATGTTAGTTTCAAGCTCTCTTTTTTTTTCAAAATTTTGGGCTTCAAGTTGAGCTCAGGCTGCCTAGCCTAGCTCGACCTAAAGTTTAAAATTTTAAAAGAAATGATTTCATTTTAAAATTTTAAATATATATATAATCAAGTTTGATATGGCTTAATTGGGCTTCAGGTTGTCTAAGCCTAAGCCCTATCTTGCTTGTTGTCATCTCAATCTATAAGGCCTAATGCCTCCTTAATAGCCTTAGCACTATCATGCATGTTTCTTTAGTTGTATATAATGCAATTGTAAACTATAATGTTTTTTTCCCAACAAATAAGCTCTCCAAGAATAAAGACATACCTTGTAGTTGACCTTAAGTTATCTATATCTCCATTATAGTCTAAATCCACATATCTCACAATCAAATAATCACATTATTAACTATTAACACATTCTTATGGTTTGACGTATCCATCAAGTGCCTGAATATCCACTTAGTTACTTACCAATATTGTCTTTCAAGTTTTGATATGTACATACTAACCTTATTAATAGCTTGAACCATATCTAGCCTCTTACAAACTATTGCATATATTAAACATCCAACTATGCTAGCATATGTTACCTTAGACATATCATCAACCTTTATATATGTTCTCTGACATTATTCTAGGGAAAGCCTAAAGTGGTTTGCCAATGAAGTGCTTACAAATTTAGCCTGACTTATTTTAAATATAGCCAATACCTTTTTATTATAGTTGGATTAATATAACCACATTTTTTAGAGCTTCTATTCCTCTAAATATCCATTCCTAATAATTTTTTAACAGCACTCAAATTTTACATCTTAAATACCTTTTCTAATAAGATCTTTACTTCATTTATATTATGCATACTTCTTACAACAACTAGTATATCATCGACATATAGTAGCAAAATAATAAATGATCCATGATCAAGACTCTTAACACGTACACAATAATCATACTCATATCTTTTGTAACTAATTGGAATCATATAAGAGTCAAACCTTTTATACAATTTTCCTGAAGAAGTCCTTAATACATAAAATGACTTCTTCAATTTACACACTAGATGCTCCTTTCTATAGGTTAACTAAATCCCTCGGGCTACTATATGTAAATTTGCTCCTCCAAATCACCGTAAGAAAGTTATATTCAGATTTAACTGCTTCAAGTGTATATTTGAATTTCTTGTTAATTCCTTCAAATTGTGATGAAAGTATGATGTAAAATCGAGAAAAATATCTCATCATAATTAATTCATTTTTTTATATGTAACCTTTAGCTTATAATCAAGCCTTAAGCTTTTCATTTTCTTTTTTTTATTAAGCTTCCTTTTGTATACCCACTTACATTTATAGGCCTCTTCGATTTAGGAAGTTGCATTAACTCTCATGTCTTGTTTAAAGACTCCACCTCCTCCATTACCGCTCTCATCATATTTATTATCCTTCTGTTTATTGTTTATAATGTCTTCAAAGTTAGTTGGTTCCCTATTGATTATGATAAGTTCTACTGATATCAAATCTTCACAATTATATCCATTTGATATCCTAATAATGCATTTTGATCTAACTATTATTATACTATGTTGATGTTCTTCTTCTAAAATTGATCTATCTTTTGAATCAAAGTTAGCAACGTCTTTTAAATTTGCTCGAGGTATCCTAGTTCTATTTGTACCTCTTTCATACTTCCCTCTATTGATCCTATCACATCCTCTCCATATATTTGCTTCAATGTATGTTATTCCTCAAGCATTGTAGTCCTATTAATCACTATCTTATTTGATGTTAGATCCCAAAACTTGTATCCCTTCATATCTTTTGAGGTAGCCAATAAGGATACACTTCTTTGACTTTGGATCAAATTTAAACCTCTTATCACTAGAAATATACATAAAAATGAAAAAGCAAAGGTTTTTTAATCTAAACAAATTTACATTATTTCCTATCCACACTTATACTGCAACTCTCATATCCAATGATGCCTGTAGTGTTATATTGATGAGGTAATAAGCTATATTAATAGCTTTCCCTTGAAAAAATTTAGGGAGCCCTACATTTAACTCAAACACTTGGTCCTTTTACTTATAGATTTATTTATCTTCTCTGAATATTGTACTACTATGGTGTTTTCTAAATTGAGTTTCTTTAAATCCCTTGCTCTTAAACAAATTTTAGAATTATGTCACCATTGCTTGATCTTAAGTACATTCATTAGTGAATGTCACAAACTATTGAGATCTCTCCAATTAAAACACTCTAGTAAGATCTTATAAATTAGTATACATATAGTCTAAATTTTCTTTTATTTTATGCTCATTTATCTTGAATTTTACCTTAGATTGTACATCAAACACAAAAAACGTGCAAAAATCTAATTTATAGTGTTTAACACCCTTCAATAGGCCACCCTTATAAAGTTTTGTCATTCCTTGCTCACTAAGATTAACAAACCACATGTATTATAATGTAGTATTATCATCTTATAACTCTACTATAGCAATCTATCTACCTACAACTGTGCTCCCCATCAGTCTAAATATGTTTCTAACCAATCTTACGCCTTTCATAATAATCAATACACCCTTTACTACTTTAATATTATTTTCCCCACTTCATAGTTAAAATTATTCACATTTAAGGTGCCCGAAGAAATTAAATTATTCCTCAAATTTGGTATGCATCAAACATTATGCAATATCTTAATAACACTATCAAACATCTTCATCCTAACATGTCTTTATTTTGATGATTTTTTTAAGATTTATCATATCCCAATTGGACAATACCAAAGTTGCCTTATATGTATGACTATAATCCTTATTTAGTATCATGTGACGTGAGTATCTCATTTTCAGTATCCATTAGTGTTAAAGTTTGCTGGTTACAATATAAAGAATATCTCCTTCACTATAATTTGAGTTTGTGCTCTATACTATATTATCAAATCTTGACAAATCATCAAACTTTCTTTTATTGTCCTGCCTCTTCTTTTTTAGATAATCCCTCTTGATATGTCATATTTAGTCACACTTATGGCACCGTATTATCTTTCTACCTTTAGATTTCATTCCATAAATCCTTTTAGATGAGTCATTCTTATTTTGTTTCCTCTCATGATCTTGTTTTCCCTTCATAAAAAGTCATTCACCTTGATAGTTTTTATTATTATTGAGTCTTTGTTAGTTATAAGCTAATAACATAGCAGTGATGTCCTCCAAATCAATTGTTTCCTTACCAATATGAGCATGGTTCCCAAATATTTATAAGAAAGAGGTAAAGGACAAATTAAAATCATTGCTTTTTCATTGTCTTTAATAGTCACCTTAAGCCTTACTAACTAGGTTATTAAGTATTTGGTTAAATGTATTTATATGTTATTCAAGATTTGTTCCTTTCTGCATCTTCAATCTGCATAGTTTCTACTTCACATACAACTTGTTTCTAAAGACTTTGACATATGCTAACTCTCCAATTTCTTTCATATCTCCATAACGGATGTAATCTCTGGGATGTGGCACATAACCTCATCTACTAGATAAAGATAGTTGGTTTCAACTGCTTGCATCTGTAACTCTTCCTAATCGAGCTCCATATTTTTCAACATATTCTTTTGCAACCCCTTCAACATGTTCATTGCTTCAATAAATCCTTCATTCTTTATTGCCACATTCTAAAAATTCCCATTCCATTGAACTTTCTCACTTCAAATCTTACAACCAAAGTTATTGTTACCTTACTTATGCTCTAATTCCACTTGTTGAAGAAATAGATAGCAAGAATAAAGAATAATAATGAAAGATAGAAACAAGAACATATAAAGATTTTCAAAGAGGTTAGGACAATTGGTATGTATACATCCTCGAGAGATAAAAGTGAGTGATTCACTATTAAATAATATGATAATAATTACTAAAATATTTTTAAAATTCATAATCTATCAAAAATCATGTTTCTAGATGAGACTAACTATGGTGGGGGGGACATGATTGTCCCAACTATAGATCTTACCATCCAATTTCAGAATATTACAAGGGATCTAGCATGCCTATGTTTTTAGACTATGGATTCTCCTAATTTTTTACATACTGATACACAGTTTGAGAAATGATAATGTCTCTAACATATGGATTTTATCATCTTTTTTATACATAAGACACGATTTGTGACATAATCGTGTCTCATTTCTTGTCTTCCTTTGAAAACATCTCCACCACACGAATGCATCTTTGTCTTCAATCCATGTCCTCACTTTTGATTTCTAAACTGATATGCCTTGAAACACACTTATATCTTAAGCCAATCCACTCAAAAGTTTCTAAGAAATATTGGTTTTTTTTCCTTAAAAACTTTAAAATTATATATCTATTTATATGAGTCCTACATAATGAGTACTTAAGCATCTACTCCAACTCCCAATTTTTAAAATGTTAAGACAAAACTTCACACCATGTTAAATCCTATGCATTTGAAAGCATCTTATCCTTAAACTAAGTAATTTTTGGTATTTAACATAGTATGTTAGAATAAGATGAATTCACATCAAAACCACTGTGACTAAGATTAAAAGGAGCATTATTCTTTCTTCTTTGACGGTATAGTTGTTATAACTCATCTTCAAATTAGGTATAAGTGATAACATTATTCATTCAATTTTCTTAAAAAAATTAATTACAATTAAATACATCGTATCCTCTAACTAATAAGAGAACATCTAATGAGTAAAATAAAGACTTTCATATTTATAGTCGTATAGCCTAACCTTTGCCTTTGGCCTACTCTCAATGTACAAATACATGAAAGTACAAATCAAGTATTTCCTATGTAATATGAATACTTTGTCTGACCTCATTTTAATGTGTAAAAAAAGACTGTGTGAATAAGTTACCTCTTGCTTGAAAAGTGAGATCTTTTATGTTATTTCTCTAGTTCCTACCCTGTGTCAAAGAATTTCATCCACAAATTTATAAGAGAGAGAGATTTATGGGTGAAATCTCCCAAAACAGAGTAGAAATTGGAGAAATGAGACAAAAGATCTCATTTCTTTAGTTAGATGACTTAATCACATGACCCTATGTCAGGGACAACGTGACCAAGCGGGCAGAGAATACAATCTTGCGCTAACTCATAAGAGAGTAGATCACCTGTGCCTTTTATCCTGTACCCCTGTGCCACAAATCATCTCAACCATCCATTTGATTAGTTTGAATGGTTAGGATACTTTATGGCACAGGGGCACAGGGTAGAGGGCCAGGTGATCTGAAGCCTAACTTATAAAGACGGTCACATTTGCTTCGACCAACTTGCTAGATCTTTGCAATAAGATCTGTTACCAAAAATCCTTTGCAATAATATGGTAAAAGACTGTAGCTAGAAAGCGAACAATCCTTTCAGGCTTACAATAGTACTCACGCGTGGCCCACCAATGGAACAATGGAACATTCCGTGTACAAAGTTACAAAATGTTTAGATCCTTCCAAAACTACTGCGGAGCCGGAGAGGCTTCAACCTTCCAATTGCTTGTGGGATTTTTGTAGTTGTACCGGCTAAAGATCGTATCTTTGTGCATTTTTTAATTGTTATAATCTCATAAACCTAACCCCACATTCCTTTACCCGACCCATGATTATGTTGTACTGGTCACCGTCAAGGCTTCAACATTATAGCCCCCTGGAAAGGGCTTGCTTTGATGCTTTTCTTTTTCATTTCTCTTCAGCCTCTATAGCATCTTCAACTTCAACTGGCCCATCGTTGTCTTATCTTGACTCTTAACGTTGAATAAGTCACAGCAGGAGAAGGGTTATGATTTAACATGCTCGGTTTGTGCTGGTGTTGATCGCTGGTTCTTGAGGTCTGTTTCCTGGGGTGTATACGTATCTTCAATATTCTTCTCTTTTCTTTTCTTAATTTTCCGGTCAACTTTTGGTGGTTCCAACTTTCTTATTCGTGTTCCCGTGGAGGTTTGAATTTACTACTTATATTTTTCTAATGTTTCATTTTGGAAGATTTGATGATCGGATACAACTTGGGTTTTCTGGGTGTGATGTTTTTGGTGAATACACCTGTTAGGTGATCATTGCGAGACGTGTTAAAGGATCCATGCTATCTAGCTCGCATGTGAGAACAGAAAACTTTTGCTAGCATATAGTAGATCAGCAGATTTTGCGTTCATAAGCCTTTGCGTTGAAAAGGAATTAATTTTGAATTCTTTGTCAAAGTAAGAATTTGGATATGTGATCATTTTATTATTGTCTCTGGCTGTTGCTGATCAATGAACTCAGGCATCCATTCTGCTACAAGCCCTTGTGGCAACGAAATCTGAGCAAATTAGAAAAGTAGTAGGAAAATTAATACCTATGTTCTTTTGCTTAAGTTTGGCTGATACTTATGAATCCCCTCTTCAATGTTTGTTTAACATAATCTGTCCAGTCAATTTTTTTTTAATATTTCCGTTTATTTACTC
>JAOTBA010000008.1:13689648-13717854 GCA_025629845.1 Erythroxylum squamatum | reverse complement strand
CACAAAGAACAGTGATTGGGTATATATAAGTAGGATAGTTTGTCCCTAGTTTGTAACTTTTGAAGGAATGCTAGCCACAAGGTAAAGGAGCATCGAGGTTGACAATATTTAGACCAGACCAGCTTATACCAAGGAACATCCGGTAAGGGGGGACGCAAGAAGTGGTAAGCAGAGACATTGGTATATCTTCTAGTGGGGCTAGCTAACCATTCCAGGCGGTCGGGAAGAGACGGATTGGGGTCATACCCAGGATGAGCAAGGTGCCTTATGGTGGCCACAAAGACCTCATGCAAACTCCAATTTCTTCTTTTCATTGGCATCATCCTCCAATTTCTTGTGCAGCTTTATAACCTCAGCATCATCACCTAGAGCATGAAATAACCCCATATATTTAACAAATTCCAAACTCGTTTCTCTTTTTATATAAGTAGGAAGGGAAGGAAGAAAATCTTGGAACCACACAGAAGCAATATAACGATAGTAAAGTATTATAATCCACATAACATATACGACAGATTGCAAAAAATGCTCTAATTGACTCTTGAGCTTGTTGGCCTCCTCTTCAGCTTGCTTTCTTAACTAAAGTTCATTTTAAAGCAACCTATTTAACTCAGCAATGTCTTCACTCACAGAAACCCCCAACTTCTGAAAATAACTAGAGATGGAACATGAATAGTTATCAAGTTTAAACTAATCCTAAAGTAAAGCACAAGGAGACTTGATATACAATGATGAGGGTAACAAATAATGGAAACATGTTTACCATTGAAACACATCATGATTGTTTTATGGTTCATAGACGATGCATGCAAGGGGTCAAGTTATGCTTAACTTTTGCCATATATGTCCCAAGTCAAAAACAAACTTATACCAAGGCAAGATGCAATAGAAGAATCCTAGCAAGAGTTGATAGGAGCAATGCATTATCATCTTAAAACTTGCTAGATTGATGGCCTAACCAGCAAAGATACCTCAGCAATTTGAAAACCTAAAAGAAAAATCAGTTATAGATAGACTACCTATCCATTACATTTACCAGTGAAACCATCATGCTGATTCAACATCATTTTCTCTTCGAGTTTCTTGACTGACTCCATTTACTCCATCTGACAATTTATTTTTTCCTTATACAAAAATAACACAAATCTCAAATTGGATACATTTTCATGTAAAAAACAAATATTAGATTTTAGTGAAAAAGTTTCCTAACTAAGAAATGTTCACTCATTCCACTTTTGTTTCCTCACGCACATGCTAAAGGTTAAATAAGCAGTAAACCTAAATATGTCATTCATAAAATTTTGCACAATTGTAAATTATTTGATGTAAAAAAAATAGTGGCCATAGAAAAGTAATTAACAAATTTTTAATGAAAAATGCAGGATGTAAAAGTAGTGGATTAACCTCTAAGGCTTATGCAAAGTTTCTTTCTACCTCAGAAATTCGATATTATGCTTGTTGGTTAATTCTTTTGACTTCGTTATCAAAAGTTTTATGTTGTCCTTCATTTTTAGCTATAAGCTTATCAACTTGTATTTCAAGCTTAGAATGTAGTGTAGTACTCCTTAATGACAGTAGACCTTCCTTTACAAAGCTTCATCCTCATCTTCCCCACATAAAGCACATGAATAGATTCAGATACATGGTCAACATCACTCATTTAGGTAATAACAACTTAAGAAAAAATATAGTTAAAATCAAGCATAGAAATCAGGGGATATCTAGATTAGAAAATTTGGCTAATGGATATTTCAACTTAAACAAAAAAACTACTATTACTAACATATATATGGAAATTGAGAAAAAAATGCGAACAGAATCAATGATTTGCCTAAGCAGAAGCCTTACTCTACCTGAATTTGAGTATAATCAGAAATGTCAAGGAATTTTGTTATTCTGAAAATTGAAGATTTGAATTCATACTTAAGTCAATTCCTGATAATCCAATGACGAACCAATTTCATGAATCACACCATTCCTAAAAAATAATAAAATTTATTGATGTCATTGCTACAAATAATTCTTTAATTGGACAAGTATGCTAGCTGTCAGCAAACTTTAGCTACTTTTTCTCTCCAAACACAACAACAAGCAAACATTGGCATACCTTCAGAGTTGCAATGAAGGGCAATAAAAGATCCCTCTGCAACCCACCTTTATAGAGATTATCTGGAGCATGATTTGATGTGGACACAAGAATTTGGACATGGCTCCATCATGCATAAACATATGAGTTAATTTGCTTTCAATTTTCAACCATAAATCATTTGAACAGAATATCAATAAATGGAATGGGCAAAAAGACTTACAATGTCATTTCCAAATAGATGTATAAAAAGTTGTTTCAAAATCAATGCATAAGCAACATCAATAACCAACAAAAGTTACATAGCATTAAAGCTTTTAATGAATTAAAATCTTCAATATATGCAACAGTTTTTCAATTTATATACCATTAATTCATCAAGACACAATAAGATGGCTTCATCTGATATCTTTGCTACAACAACTTCAAAGAGATCTGAGATGTCTTTATGTCTGTGCAAGTGTGAAGGGAAGAATTTGAGTTCCATATAGGGGCATAATATTAAATGAACCAAATTTGAATAGTCTTTTCCATATTTTTTTGAAGTTGAATAACAATCCAACTTGCAAATGTCAATTGACTCAATCTCATCATAGAGTCTCTGAAGTTCGCCTAAAGTGCCTACCTACTTAAATTATCATCAGTATGTCCTTCGACTAAAAAATAATAAACTTTTTTTGAAAAATATAAATAATTAAAACATCAACAAGCATGAAATTCACCTTAATAGAAAAAACAGTTCCCACATTTGAAATAAGAACCTTATATGTCTACCATTACATTCATCAAGTTGTTATAAAACAAAATGTTTCGACATCTATTGCAAACTTCTCTTCCTCACAAAGCATACAAGTATTAGACCATTTTACTTGAGAAATAAACACAGTTAATCTTAAACCTGGCTCACATTTTCTACTTGACGTATTAACAAACACAAAAAGGGAGAGGTTGTTGTTGTTGATAACGTGTTTGATAGTTTGGGTGAAAGAGACATTTTAGATTTATCTAGAATAAGATATATGTTAAAAGGAAAGAAGAATCATGAAGCGATTCCACTTACCATGTTGGATTCTGAATCAATTTCTTCAACTTGCTCCATTTGAAAAATATTTTTGTTCGATGTTTGTAGATGAGAGGGAGAGAGATTAGGGAGAGAAGGTCCCAATTTCTCTGTCCCCAATTTTACAAAACCGTAGATAATGATGTGTGTGAGAGAAAAATGATAACATGGATTCTCTCTTGTTAGGAAAGTGTAGATTTTGGGTTGATAGGCGTCATTGCGAATGCCGAGGACGAAGTAATAGTAAGATCGGGCGTTGGATCCTCCTTCCCGCTCTATGTCTAACTTTATGGCTGTTTATGAAGAATAAAAGAGAAAGCATTTCATGGAAATTTGAGAGAGGTAGAGAGAGAAAGGGTTTTGTTGGAGAGAGAAATAGAGATTAGGAGGAAGTGAAGAGGTAAGAGTTATTAATTGGTGACAGAGAGATTGGAGAGAGAAGTAGGAAGAGAGGAGGACGATTTACCATTATCTCTACTGCGTGATTGAGACCATTTGTTGGAAAAAGTTAAAAGAGTTATTAATTGGTGACATCAATGGAGTCATTTTTTTATTTTCATGTGTGAATTATTGCCATATAGTGTTTAATAAAGTGAAATTGCAGCAGTTCTTAGAATTAATTATATTTTATATATGTGTTAATTATATTTTAATTAATTAATCAATTAATTATATTTTAATCAGTCAATTAATTAATTATCACAGGTGAGCCTTTGATACATATATTTTCTTTATATTTTTAATTAAATTTAATACCTGTGACCCCTAGTATATAGTACTTAATTAACTTAATAATAATGAATGTTAATATCTAATTATATTTTAATTAATTAATATAATTATATGTTAACCAATTAATTATATTTTATATTTTAGTTAATTAATTATATTTTAATTATATTTAATTAAAAAATGAAAAAGACGTGACTTAGGAGTCACGCCTGCGATCATACTTAAAATAATTAAATGATAATATTTAATTAAAAGGATTACCTATGTTCTTTTGCTTAAGTTTGGCTGCTACTTATGAAACCCCTCTTCAATGTTTGTTTAACATAATCTGTCCAGTCAATTTTTTTTTAATATTTCCGTTTATTTACTCAGCAATCTCTGAGTAATCAACTAAAATCACTGGAGCTGCATATATTAAGATGTAAAGTTGCTTGTTCAACCTGTTACTGTCCTGGTTCGTTGGTTACATGCCCAAAATTTACTAGTATCTTGCATTGTTGGTTATGTTAGTTTTCCTTGATTAGTTCTAGTTAACCATTCGAATAAGTGAAGTGGAGATAAAGTTGTTTTATGATGGACAATTCCATTTCTTCTTGCACATGTTTTTCTCCTAATGTTTAACAATACAGTGAAGTGGAGATAAAGCTGTTTTATGATGGACAATTCCATTTCTTCCTGCACATGTTTTTCTCCTAATGTCAACTAAATTATGTTATGTCAATGCCTAATGCCTAATGCCTAATGCCCAAAATTTGACATCTATTTAAGATGGCTGTGATCATTCATACCTCACATGTTGGTGTTAATATACATTGCCTTAAATGTTTTCAGGAAATAATTTATCTCGAAATGATGTTCTATCTCTTGTTTGTAACAGTGATCCTGCAACAATTTTGATCTGTGAAATGTTTGCAACACACAAGTTGCAAAAGGGACAAAACAATGACACAAAAACTTGATTTGATTGTTCTTGGAGTATCTGTTGGTTTGGCCCTTGGTATCTTGATTGCTACACTAGTATTTCTTGGTCTAAGGTGGTACAAGAAGCATGCTCGTCTCAGACGATGTGCAAATGAGCGTAGTTTTGGATCACTTCCCATACGCATGAATGGCATCGATGCAAACACTGATCTTAGTGCAGCTATTGGAAGTCCTGTGACACACAAACCAGACCATACTCAGAGAAGCGCTCAACCTTCTCGTTGGAGTTATCAAAGTAAAGATCGACCTGCTTCCTTTTCTGGCGTCACTAGATATTCTTACAAGTATGTACTCCTCTAAATTGCAACAGATTTTTGTTTCTTAAACATGTCAAAATATTTGATGTTACCATGAATGTGGAATTTTGGGGATACTACTGGCATTACACAAGTCCAATTGCAAGTAAATATGCTAGAAATCTGTTTTTATCTTAGCATTAGTTAGACGTGAATATGGAAAGTGGAGAAAAGAAGCAAAAGTAGTCTTAGATGGATTCAGGTGGATTATAACTTTCTTGTGAATTCAGTTTGCATTATTTAGTTCTGTTCAATAGGTCAAATTTCCTCAAAATGTAGCAATGAAATAGTTGGCATTTTTGAAGAAGGTATTTGGCCTTTGATTTTGCAGAGAATTAGACAGCTCTCTCAAGTTTCTTAAAGGAAGTTAAATTGATAAATCTTGTATATTCACGAAACTGTTGCTTGGATTACAAATCTGATATTCTGACTTGTCTGTCTGCTACAAATTTTTTAATGAATGTAAATGAACATATTAAGAAGCTCGTGAATGAATTTGTCAAGCAATTCATCCTGTGACTTTTACTTGTTGCTTTATCAGGGATATTCAGAAGGCCACACAAAATTTTACATCCACTTTGGGAGAAGGTTCTTTTGGGCCTGTGTATAAAGCAGTGGTGCTTACAGGAGAAATAGTAGCTGTAAAGGTGCTTGCTTCCAATTCAAGACAAGGGGAGAAAGAGTTCCAGACAGAGGTAATGGCTCCATCACTAATACTGATACTGTGAGAGGGAACTTAATCCTCACAGGATGAAGTGTAAGTGAGAAAGATGCATGTGGCTAGAGCTATCCACGCTGGCTTGCCAATTCTTTCTGAAAAATTAGAAAGGCCACCAAGTCTCTTTATTCAAAAGATTCAAGAGTGTGAATTGAATACAAATTTTTGTCCATGCATGATCTTTTGTACCGTGACTGCTCTGAAGATCACCTCTATTTTCTGCGGGAAACATATATAAATTTTTCTTAAAATCCTATAAATGTTATGATGTTTAAAAATTAATGGACCAAATGTACGAAAACGTTCTACCTTAAAACACTTGACATTTAGAAACATTTAACACAATAACTTAAAATTTGTTGAATGGTATAACAAATGTTGTGTCTTTGAACACTGTCAAATTCCATCATTCGTTTTATAAATGCTATTTTTAAACCCAGTTTGCTACTTATCCATATCACAAATGTCTTCCCTTTGCCTGTGTTTTTTCAGGTATCTCTTCTGGGGAGGCTGCATCACAGGAATCTAGTTAATTTGGTAGGATATTCTGTAGATAAAGGACAACATATGTTGATATATGAGTTCATGTGTAATGGAAGTCTGGCAAACCTTCTTTATAGTAAGTTAAGAAGCTCACTTTTGGAATATTATTCATGGTGATAGTTTATATGCATAAGGGTGCACATTTTTCTTTAAAGGAACATTATTTAGTAAATGCTGCCATTATATTTCACAATCCACTTCTTGACATTTTGAATTGAACTTACATCTCATGTAGCTGTAAACTTTTTAGCAAAGAGCATAATATCTTTTGACCAATGTGGTTATCACCCTTCATGCAGAATTTATATTCAATGTAAGCTTATTTTATGACACCTCAAAAAATCATTCCTTCTCTTTGTTGACTTCACTAATCAATTGGTTACAATTTCTTTTCCTAAATATATTAGATTGGTATTAAAGAAGCAATGTTGATGATTATGAGGTTACTTTTTGCATCACATTCACCAGTTACAATCCAGCATCAAACTTTTGCATGTAAAACTGTAATCAAGAGAAAACCTTCAGTCAAACATAGTTAGATGGATTTTTTTGCCAGAAGTGGCTGTCAGCTGAACGGTATGAATGTTGAATTTAGATATATATCTCTATTTATGTTACAGTTTCATGAAAATCCATGTAACGGGGAAGTTAGTTCGTCCGTATGAACTTTTTGGATGATTAACCTTTGTTCAGAAACTTGTTATTATTTTGTTTCTTCTAGAGGTGATGCATTTATTTACGATTCCTTCATAATGAACACCATGTTGTACATTCACCAGATCAAAAGAAACAAAGCTTAAGTTGGGAAGAAAGGCTCCAAATTGCCCTGGACATTGCACATGGGATTGAATACCTTCACGAAGGAGTAAGTTAACATCATATACATTTGTTTTCCCTTTGTCAATCGTGTTGTACGCATCTTGATCTTTCTCTGGTAGAATTCTTTTTTTGTTGATTCCATTGAAATACTATTTTTTCTTACTGATGCAGGCAGTTCCATCGGTCATCCATCGAGATTTAAAGTCTGCTAATATATTGTTGGACCAGTCAATGAGAGCTAAGGTAAACTTGGGATGTTAAATATGAACTATAGTTCCTCAAGACAGATGAGTAATGAACGTTCACTGCTCTTTAAGGGGGTAGCTTTTCTTCAACATTAAAAATAAAAAAAAGGAAAGCTTTTTAATGTTTTTAAGTCTTCAACTGTCCTTCTCTGTAATCATGACATTAGGTTGCCGACTTTGGACTCTCAAAGGAAGAGGTCTTCGATGACCAGAATTCTAGCCTGAAAGGTACTTACGGCTACATAGACCCAGTGTACATATCCACAAACCAGTTCACCAAAAAGAGTGACATCTATAGTCTTGGTGTTATCATCTTTGAACTCATTACAGCGATCCACCCACAGCAAAACCTAATAGAATATGTTAATCTCGTAAGTCTTGTACCTTTCCTGGTAACTTTGTTCTTCCATTACTCTGTTTCTTTGATCTAAAACCTCCTCTTTTCTTGGATGAACAGGCTGCCATGAGTTTAGATGGTATTGATGAAATACTAGACAAAGAACTACTTGGACAATGCAACATTGAGGAAGTGAGGGAGCTGGCTAGAATTGGTCATAAATGCTTGAATAAATTCCAAAGGAAGCGACCTTCAATTGGAGAAGTTTCACAGGCTATGGTGAAGATGAAACACCGGCAACTTGCCAGAAATAACACTATGTCTTTTGCAAGTCAAGATATGTCACAAGTTGTTAGCAAAATAGAGGACCAGCAGTTAGAGTTGAGTGAACTGACAAGCAGAGAGTTTAAATGATCAAAAGACTTTACGTTTTCTGTTTCTTCTTATAGATTGCCAGCTAATACCGATGATACAAGAGTACAGGAAAATTAAAGCAGTAGCCCCTTCCTTGTGAAATCAACAATACAGTAGCGTAGGATCACAAATTAATTCTGTTTTAGCATTTCTGAAGTTTTGAAATGGGAAAAGTTGGTTCTTGTTGTCAATGAAATCAAGATCTTTTCTTCTGAACAATCACTTCAGGTGTTTTAGGTAGTTCCAAGAATGAACATTTATCAACTAAGAAGCAAGCAAAGACAATGTTGAGCGAAAGACATTTGCTTGAGGGCTGATCCTGGTTTTGTTTAACCATGAGGTTGATGTATAGAATGTGAACAGCATTTACAAGTAAACATTACCAGTAAAAAACGAGAATCATTTGAAAGAAGGGGAATGAGGTTGCCAACGAGGGTCATAGAAATATAATAAAAATTAAAAATCCTTTATGTCTAATTAAATGCAAAGCAGGCACTGATGGCCATCGTCTTCAACCATATTGTACGCGTAGGCACGTAACTGTTAGGAACTGCAACTGCTGACGTGATCAATTTCTTTGGAAATTCACTTATCTGTTTGATTGGTCTGGTCTGATCCAAGACACCTTCTACATTTCCTAATACTTGCCACTTATATACAAGTATGATTATTTTCAGCAACAGAATAAGGGTATCATGAGTAGACCCCGCTTGCCTGGTTTTCCTATATACTGGGCTGTATTGATTGCTGGCTGTCCGCTTGGAAAAGGACAGAGGGTTTGGCCTTAAAAGGCTTTGATATATGTGGCAGCTTTTGACCTTTATAAAAAGAGCCCTTTGAGCTTGGTTTCTATACTTTCTGTAAAGATGGGATGCCCATCAAAGAGTTTGTGCTTATATCTTTTCCTTTAATCATCCTAACAAATTCATGACAAACAATGATTTTGTGGGTAATCTAATACTGTCTTTCACATTTTGTAGGTGGCAATTGGATATTTGCTGCACATTATGTGGCCTTGTGACTTAGGTAATTACAAGTGCTTGTTACCACACAAGTCCCCAAATGTGTCATTTTCGTGATTTTGGCATGTGGGTTGATTCCACCTCAATGTGGTTCAACATTCTACTGCTTGTCTTTATGCGTAAATATACCTTTCCCAATCACATGCAAGATAGTAAAATGGCGTTTTGTAGAGTAGTCTAAAGTTCCAAACAAGTCTGGACTCTGGATTCATCTTACATGAGATGGAAGTACTCAAAACGTACAGGGAACTTATTTACCATAAGGAAAAGCCATCTAAAAGGAACTTGTCTTTAATAACCATTTATCTTAATATTCATGTCATGGATCGTTACGATCAATCACAACAATTAAAGAACAAGTGCGGAAATAACAAACACACACAAATTTACGTGGTTTACCAATATTTTTAGCTACGTCCACAGGCGGTTAAGATTTTATTTCACTGTGAATGTTTTCAACATAGGTGCACTAGGATAATAGAACGTATATAGAATACAAAAGACATAACTGTTTTCTAATAACTGATCCAAATATATTATCAGACTCCATATCTTAACAATTAGGCTCCATATCTCAACATGGAAACCATATAAGGGACTATGAATAAAATTTTATGGAAACCATACAAGTGTCCATGAACATAAAATCATCAGAACATTAGGAGGATTTGTCTAAGAGAGCAAACACTTCCAAAATTATTTAATTCAAATCCAATCCAAACTCATGTTCTAGTAATTTTTATTTTTTATTTTGTCTCATTTATATTAGGGTTAATTGTAGAAAAAAAATCAAACTAAATCAAACTTTAGTCAATTTTGCAATTATAACCCAAATTTTAAAAAATGACAATTAAATACTCAAATTTTCAATTTTTTCAATTTTAATCCGACTTTATTATTTTCGTTAACATTGCTAATGCGGCTTGTCACATAAATCAGAAATCTTAAACACTTATACATGTCAGACCTAATTAAGTTTAACTAAACTACGCCATTTTGAAATTAAAATTCCTAAATCAAACTCTACTATGCTGGTGCGAGACAACAACGATATTTTATCATGCTGGAGCGAGACGGCAACGACACAATTTCTAATAATACGAATGAAATCTTAATTTGTCACCCTAAACCCTCTTGCTTTCTGTGCAATAACGAACTGATTTAAGGTTTTCAATTCTAACGATTTAGCTAGCAAATTTGATTAAGAGATTTCAATTCTAAAAGAATGTAGTTTATTTAAACTTAATTAAGCTTGAATTGTAGAAGTATTTAGAATTCTTAATTAAAGGGTAAGAAGACTTAACATTCTCCTACGGATTTAACAACCTTGTTCCAAAGTTTAAGGTGACCGTTACAAGAGGGGGCAAAAAAATAAAATAAAGATGCGAATATCAAAATATACTAAATTATATGGTTCATTTAGACACAAATTTTCTATTAATTAACGGTAAAATTGAGTATTATTAAAATTTTCTTTATATTTCAGCTAAATTTTTATTTGATGTTGTTGTTGTACAAATATATAAAAATTGATTTCGAGGTAACAGATTTTGATGTTATTACGGATAATATACAACCTCCCAAATATCCAATCATTAAATTTTCTTTAAATAGCAAATTGGACATTGAAAATAGAGACATGTTGAACATTGGAAGACGCTTTAGGTAATGCGGTCACATGGTATATGGTGTCGGGGGACTAGACTACTCATGTTGTACTGTTTCTTTTTCACAGAAATTGGGTATATTTTGATTAGCTCCCATGCTTCCATCCCCATGTGACTTTGCCATTCTTTAATCAAATATGCATCAAATAAACCATAAAATGTGTATTTCCTTTGTTTGGTCTTAGACTAGGTTATCCACCAACGGATACAGTAACTAATTCTCTCGCTGATTTGTAGGTAGGATTTCCATGCAGTGTATTTAAGGTTATAATGCGATGTTTTAGTAGGAGGGAGACATAGAATGAGTCTTGATTAGATAAGGTAAAGCGACTGCGGTGGCTCAAAGCCGCTGCTGTCCATTACCGGTCCCTTTCTCATCCTCATCATTAGATAGAAATTATAATGATCTTCAGAGAACACTACCACCTATGTAAATCCTTCCGTTTTCAGTTTCAATTCCATCTATGCCCACAGGACCATCCTACCATTAACATATCAATAACATTGTTTTCATAAAATAATAAAATGAATTCGTTCCCAATCATGTGAAGAGGACAACAGAACAGCCAGCCAGCCACTGCCTCAGCCTCGTGTCATGTCACTTAATTGTTCATAAATCTAATGCCAAACATGGGAATCTAATCTTTTGCTTCAACTCGATACCAACGTGACTGTGCTTCTCACGCGCCGAAACTGGGAGTGGTCGGGTTAGACAATATCTCAAAGAACATAACAGGCCCGATTTCTCCGACTCAAAACACTCTCTGTAGCTCACAGACATTACTCCACACGCGTCACACCCTACCTCTGACGCTTGACTTTCATTCGCATACCCCACTTCTCAGTCATCTCTTCTTCTTCAAAGCTTCTTTGAAGAAAAAAAAAATCCTGGGAGAAACGAGCAGAGGGACTGGCGAGAGAGGGTGAGGTGCAGTGTTCTGTGTTCGGTACGGAGAAAGCTGAAGTTTTGGTGTTGTGGTTTAATGAAAGGAGAAGGAAAGATGGTGATGAAGTCTAAAATGAAATGGATTGGCTTAGTGGGCCTGGTTTTGTCTGTCTTCTCCCTCTCTGTACATTTCTTGCTTGCTAGATTCACAGATGGAGGTGTTTATGACTACCAGTCTTCAATCACACTCTTTTCTTGGAGACCCGTCTTCGAAAATCCTGACTTTGCCAAAAATGTATCTTCTATGATTCTTTTTCTTTTAAAGTTCCAGTCTTTCTTGTCACTTCTTTGATGGGTTTGGATTGTTATTGCTTGCTTGCTCTTCAGCAATGTCTTTCTATCGGTGTTCTGTGAATGGAGCAGTTAGTTTTTTTCTGGGAAAATACTATTTGATTTTACGTTGATTTGGTTAATTTGCAGGGATCTGAAGATCCCTCAGGACAAAAACCCCTGTTAAATCAACGTGTTTGTTCTTTGAAATTTGCAAGTCTCATAGTCTATGACGTTTTCTTCCCTTATGTTAGATCTATCTCTTTAGAAATGACTTTGATCAGTACCCATCAAATTCGCATTTTCACCTTTTATTGGCGAAAGCACGTTTTTGTCTTCGCTGTTGGTGCTGGTGTTATCTGCTTATTGATTCTCAGGATTATGCTCTTTATCTGTGGTGCAGAGTCCACTCTATAGACGATTTTGGGGTCCAGTAAGAAGTCTTGAATCATTGCATCCAGATGCAAATCCCAGAGGATATTATGCTGGTTAGTTCTGGTCTGATTGTTGTTGTTAGCGACGAGCAATTTTATTCATTATACTCAAGAAATACGGTAGTTTTTCTTTGTCATTTCATGTCCATAGGACCTTATATTACTAATTTTGTTACCACGCAACTGGATTGAAGTCCTTGGTGTGTTTCATCTGTGATTTTGTTAAATTCCTTAAAGATTTTAAGTCAGAACTTTTATGTGATGTCAAAGCATATCATCCATATGTTTTTCGATGTACAGCATATGCCAACACTCTTTAGAAAGAAAAGATTTTTTTTTTCTGTGGTAGTTTCTTTCACCAGTAAAATTGGTTTATTACGTATTTATATTGCTCCACAAAGCTCTTTCATCACTATTATTATGCTAGTTTTTTCATTGAATTTTTCAACTCCTGCAGTATTTTTGTTGTCAGTGTTTCTATATGTGACAAGCTTATCTTGCAATGTATTTAGAGTTAAACCATGTGGTTCTTCTTATCAAGCTGTTTAGGACAGTTTGGTGTGATAAGAAAATAGAATAGTTCTTCTCAAACTCTGCATTCCTATATTAATATGCTCTCTCTCTCAGCTCTTAAAATTATGATTGATGACTTGATGTAAATTTGAGTATTCTGCCTTAATATGCATGTAATAGAGCCCGTTGCACCATCAAATGGGTATGTCTTTGTCAGGATACGAGGTGGTTTCCATGAAATCAGGAATTCGGTGAGGATGACTGACTTATGTAGTATACCTATCATTCTTTAGTTTATTAAGGTTAGCCTATTTAAGTTTTAATGCCATCTTTTCACATTTCAGATATGTGATGTAGTTGTGATTACTCGATTTCTTAATGCCACTTTAGTTATTCCTGAGATACAATCAACAACAAGCAGCAAAGGCATCAGGTGTTTAAGAACTGTTTTGTTATAGTTTCAATCAGCATAGTAGTTTGATCAGTTACAGGGTAACATAAAGATAGCCTTTCATTTCAATAACTAGTTGTATATGTTTGTTGCAGCTCTCAGTTCAAGAGTTTTGCATACCTCTACAATGAGGATCAATTTATGGCAGCTTTAACAAAAGATGTTAACATTGTGAAGACTCTTCCAAAAAATCTTAAAGGTGCTAGGAGAAAAAAGGAGATTCCTTCATTCAGAGTGCCTCGTTCGGCTTCACTGTACTTTTATTTGCATAATGTCCTTCCAGTACTCAGTAAACATTCAGTGGTTGAGCTTGTCATTTCTGATGGCGGATGTTTGCAGGTCATGAAAGCATGATGCTTAAAGTTTGAACTTTTTTCATTTAGTGCTGAAGTTTAGATTTACATTTAATTTCTGACGGATCTCTTGATCAGTAGTTTTCCCTTACTAGATGGTTTTATGATTCAACTCACATAAGCTGAAGGTTTTTATATTTTTAAAGGGAGACATAGTCCTTATATGGCATCATGTTTCTGTCTTTTTAAACATAGGCTTTAATTTTAGATTTTCAGAAATGTATGTTACCATTCCTTTACTGGTATCTTACTTATTTCTAGATTTCCATTTATCTTGGGATACCTGAGGCATGCCACAGTGTGACCACTAGTTAGACAAGGTATTAGTTATAGATGATGCGTTACTACAAGCAACTCAGTCCTTTCTTACTTTCTTTCAATAGCATATTTTGGTGTGGATTTTCCCTATTGTGCTTGAATGAAGTTTGGCTAGTCATCCTATAGAAAGGGTGCTTACTTTTCTCGTGTTCCAAATATGTGAATATTATTTGCTTCATGTGCCATATTGAGTTTCACAAGCACCAATTCCTTAATATTTTCCAAGTAAGAAACAGTGCAATTATTCTGGGCTGAGAGCTATGTTTCTGCGATTTAAGTTTCTAACTTGTATCAATAACTTGGTTCAAAACTCTGATGCAGGCAACACTTCCACCTGATTTTGAAGAATATCAAAGGCTGAGGTGCAGAGTGGCTTTTCATGCTTTACGGTTTCGACAGGAGGTCCAGGAACTTGCAATGAGAGTCTTACAAAGGTCAACAACTGGCTATCAGTGAATAGTGCTAAATAGTGTTTTTGCATTTTCTGTCTTATAGCTGGGTTCTCATATTACTTTAGATTACGGGCTCCTGGTCGACCATTTATAGCATTTGATCCTGGGATGTCGAGAGATGCTTTGGCATTTTATGGTTGTGCTGAACTCTTCCAGGTATCTTCTCAAACCCAGAAGTCATGATTGTTGATTTGATTTGCAAACTTTAATAGAAGAGAAAAGGGATAAGAAACACTTACCTAGGCATTGATTTTGGACGCATCTTGGAGCTCTTTATAAGGATGTGCATGCGGAACTCATTCAACACAAGCGAGCGTGGATGATAAAACGTGGGATTGTCAAGGGAAAGCTCTTTACTAATTCAATGAAGCAACGGCTAAATGGTCGGTGTCCGTTAATGCCAGAAGAGGTAAGATAATGTGAATGCCAAGACTTTGTTGGCACGATGCTGTCGTAGTTAAGGATAAGTTTTTCAATTTGGCAATGGGCTCAATGATAGAACTGTAACTTTTGAGTTCTATGCTTCTAAGAATGAGCTATTCCATGATTTTAGTAAAGCTCTATGCTGAAAATAGTAGTGTGGACATTCTATTTGATTTAATTGAGGTTGTTGTTTGCTTGTTGGATGGATTTGCTGGATGATCCCAATGCGTCAAAAAGTTTGATCAATTATTCCATGTAACAGTTAGATGTATGATAGAAAAATGTGGTGTACCATTGAGCTATCTAAACTGTTTTTTGTCTACAGATCGGTATTCTTCTTTGTGCATATGGATACTCATGGGACACTATTATATATGTTTCCGGGGGAGAAGTTTTTGGTGGCCAAAGGACATTAATCCCTCTTCATGCAATGTTTGAGAATGTCGTTGATAGGACTTCCTTGAGTGCAGGATGGGAGCTCAGTCAAATTTATGGTCGAGAGGTTAACCTTGTCAACAACTATCCAAGGGCACCACCTTCCACTGGACAGGAGAAGAAGCTTGTAGCATGGAAGGATGCAGGCCCCCGACCACGCCCACTTCCACCTCCTCCACCTAGGCCCAAATATCCATACAATATTGAAGGCTGGTGGGGTTGGGTGGCTGAGAGTGATAATGAACCTGAGAGTACAGTTATGGAGTTGAGGACTAATGCACATAAGTTACTATGGGAAGCGATTGACTACATAGTATGTATTGAAGCTGATGTTTTCATTCCGGGGTTTGATCGTGATGGAACAGGAAATCCCAATTTTGCCAGCTTGGTAATGGGCCATAGGCTGTATCAGTCAGCTGCATTGAAAACCTTTTTACCTGATAGGTAATTCTCAGCATCTGCATAATTGTGCATGCAAGTTCATAAATAACCATAATGCTGCTGGAGCTTCTTTTTCATTAGCCTTTCTGTAGTACAAATTATTGCTTAATTAACATGATAAAATGATTGCTGCTGCATAAACAGTAACTGATCCCGTGACACGTAAAATATAGCTTCCTAGTGCTATGTTGCAGAATATTAGTCTTTTTCTGTTGACCTTTTATTTAAACTTATTGAAAATTTTACATCCTTCTTTCTTCTTATCTAAAGGAAGGAAGTTGTCAAGTTTTTAGAAGAAAACCGTGAACACCTATACCAGGCAAACCGTACCTGGTTGACATCCATACGCAGGCATATGACAAGAAGTTTACTTGATGGAATAAAAAAAGCATCTGCAAAATCTAAGCCATTGTCTTTTCTCTCACATCCAATCCCAGAGTGTTCATGCTTGAGACATGACTTTGCCAAAACATCAGTGAATGCCTCAAGCTCTTCGACTCAGGCACAGGTTGAAGCTGTTCTTGGAGTTTCGCACCGTTGTCCTGCATGGATGGACAGTGAAATAACCTCAAGATCAAAGGACAAGGAAGTTGAAGAGGATCTTGATGAAGATCTCTCCTCATCTTCTGGCTTGTTCTTCAGAAATAGGATTGAAAACCATGAAGCTGTTGGTGTGGAAACAAACAAGGAAGAAGCTAATATGGAGGAGCAAGAAGAACTTGAGGGTGCAGAAAAATAGTACCATGATATTACACACCAGTACCGGATTTCATCATGTTCATGACCCTCGAATACGTGGAAGAAAAAAAGTTGTATCAGCACTGACAAAGAATGCATCAGATTCTGAACTTGCCAGTCTACGAGGGTAGGAAATTGGGATTAGTGGTAGAACAGCCAAATGGTTAAGCTCTAACGTTAGCCATCCATAATTCTGATCCACAGGATCTGTTATGAAGCCTAACCAACCAATTTTTGTGTAGAACAGAACTGCCAGTGGATAACTCATAATCTAATGTTTCCTTAGTAGCATACCCTTGTTTTCTTAGGCATATATTTGTGATTGTTTGTACTTGATGTAATATAAAACATAGTCACATTTTAGCCCATGGTTGGATATATTGATTCCTTTTTGTTCTTGTATATCTATTCTCACAAACTTAATATACTCCTATGGGTAAATCTACGGCTTCCTACTCTTGTTGTTCTGAATATGTTATTGGTAAGTCTTTGTTCTTGTAATAAACATTATCCAGCGAAAAGCATTTCAAATTAAAGGTCTTTGATTCCTTGTACCCATTTAGATCATGATAAAGATCGGTCTTTGAGACCCTTTGTTTCGGGGTTTTGGGATTTATAGACCAGAAGAAATGGCAAATTTTGTCCTATGAGTTCTTCTCAAGCGTTTGCAGCAAGCTGCTGTTGCGCACGGGTCTTCACCGTTGCAGGTCGTGAGCAGATTCATCGCGTGCCAATTATGTTGTCTTTGCTTGATGGAAAGGCCACGACTGATATGCAGATAAGAAATCCTCGTCTCTGAGTAGATCAACATCTCAATCGTCTAAACCTGCGCTGCTTCTGGATAACAAGATGGTAGCACTTGGCTGTGATGAGAGAAATGACAGAGAAATAAAGGGAGAGAGACTTCGTAGAATAAGGATAGAATAATTTGTAGGTAAATTGTTATCCTCTCATTCAGTGCTCAAAGGCCGTATATAGGCAAATGTTTCTGACAACTCAACAACGCAAGAGAAAAATACAATTGAAAACAAGTCTAACCGTTTCACAAGCAGACAAATAAGTAAAAAGACTAAAATATCCCTTATAATTAATTGGCTCATATCAATACCCTCTCCTTGAAAAGATACTTGCCTCAAGGATCGAACCCAGGAACTTCTTCTTCAGTTCATAAGAATGCTCCTAGCTGGCAGCCTCAGGAAATGTATTGCGCATCGCCCAGGACACAGCAAGAGCTTCATCGGGCCTTCCACAACGGCCAAACCCAGCAATCATTGTGCTCCATAAGGCCACATCTTTTCTCCTCGTTCGAGAAAAGAGTTCCCAAGCAAGTTCAACAAAATCAGATTGGGCATATGCATCAATTATAGAATTGAGTAGCATTGCATTGGGATCAAACCCTCGGCGGAGGATTGGACAGTGCACCGATTTGCCCTGAGATGGCAACTCAAAATACTTACATATCTGTAGTACACGGACCAGAGTAGCCGCATCAGCTCGAGGTCTGTCCTGCTGCATTGAAGAAATCAACTACTGGGCGTCCATATAGTGGTGGTTAGGGACAAAACCAGATAACATTGAATTCCACGAGACATTATGCCTCGGAGAAATCGCACAAAAGACCTGAAATGCAGAATCGGCATCGTTGCAACGGAAAGACATGTCAATCAAAGAGTTTTGAACAAATAAATCACCAACGAAACCTCTACAAATCACCAACCCATGCACCAACCTCCCCATGCTGATATACGGGAAATTAGCACAGCCTTTCAGGACACTAACAATTGGCACACCATGTGGCGTGATCCTTGGTAACAGCACCATCTCGCTGAACACCCGCAACCCAACCTGACTTTCTGCCCTCTGCACATAACCGTTTATGAAAACGCTCCAAGCAATAACATCTTTCACGCGCATGTCGTCAAACAGTTGTCGAGCAAACTGCATGCCGGCAGCTACACATGCTCCCAGCAACGAATTTTGAACTGAAGAAATGGCGTAGAAGCCACTAGGAATCAGGGAAGCGTGTCGTTTGGACAGTTGTGGCTGTAATTGTAGAAAATGACATGCTTGAATTACAAGGACCAAAATAGAAATGTTGGGGTCGAACCCAGAAATCCTAGCACAAGAAATACGGCAGAACCTCTCAAGCAATTGCGGCAACGCCCAAGGAAAAGAAAGCAATCGGTCAACTGAATCACCCAGGACCACTAACTAATCACCCAAATTTGTCATGAATAAAGGACATGCTTGCAAAGAGCAACGAGAGAGTTTGCTCATCTGCTGAGTGGAAGCAGGTGAAACTTCTGCGACATTCAGTCCTTGCAATGTGTAAGCATGATCACCCTTTGTGAATGACATAGCTAAAGTAGTGAAATCCCAAGAAATGGGTCCCAACGTCCGGAGCCATTGAACTCCTAACACTGAATCACATCCCAACAGAGGCAGAACCCAAAAAGCAGTCTCCATGGAATAACCCTGACAAGTCCAGACAATTCCCTTACATATCTCCTGAGCTAACAGAACGTCCCCATTAGCCACAGAGACTTTGACACCCTGAATCGGCTGAGTTGCCAAACCCAATGTCTTGACCAAGGTAGAATCAATGAAATTGTGAGTGGAGCCTGTATCAATCAAGAAAACCACCTCATGATGGTGAAGTTGGCCCAAGACTCTCATTGGTTTGGAACCAGAGGTGCCAAGTAGAGCATGCAATGAAATAACATGGTTATTAAATTGTGCAGATTCCATAGAAGCAGGACTAGCCATGGTCTCCATACAATATAAAAATTCCTCATTTGCAACTACAGAAGCATCACTCTCATCCACCAAATGTGATACAGCTGAGATCGCACACATTTATGACCCACAGTATACTTCACACCACACCACATGCATAAACCCTTCTTTCGCCTCTCATCACGTTCTGCCCTGGTAGGTGTTGAAGTTGGGGTTTCAGGCTTTTGGTAAGCTGGTTTTTGTGTTGGAGCATAAGTGTTTTTGTGTAAGTGAGGCAGGGTAAGTAGGAAATAGATTCGTTGGGGTCAGCAACAAGGGGGGCAAATCTGATTTGGGAGGAGGTTGATGTATGATGGTGCTTAAGGTGGAGTGTGGGGGATTTCGATAAGGACAAGTGGATTTAGATGGTGTTTGGAAGACAAGAGCCTCAACCTGTTTTGCTAAATTATAAGCATGGGTTAATGTTTTTAGGTAAAAGAGATGTACAGGTCTAGCCACTTCAGGTTTCAAGTTGCTAGTAAATATGCTAAGGGCATAATCATCAGGGAGTTGTAAGAGATTCAACAAAAACTCAAACTCATCATAATATTCATCCACAGTATTTGTATGCTTCAAACTAACTATCTCAAACATAGGATCTGTAAATTCATTCTCAGAAAAATGAGATCTCAATTCAGCTAAGTAATGGGTCCAGTTTACCGCATTAAGGGAGCCTTGGTGTTTCATCAAACGTTGGTGCCACTGTAAAGCTTTGCCATCAAGATGCATCATTACGATTCTGACCTTGTCCGTCTCCGGAGTTTGGTCGGCCTCGAAGAACTGTTCGATTTTCAACCACCACTCTTTAAAATCTGTACCGTGAAAATGAGGACACTCCGTTTTGGACAACTTAGTCTGGAGACGAGTAGAACCCGGTGAAGTTGGGTCTGTCGCAGCTCCTTCGATCACCGATACCCCTGACTGAAAAATCTCATTGGAACGCTTCGATGTTTCAGATGTTGGGTTTGCCTGAGTTTTCCCAAAAGCGTGGCGTATCGCCGCTGCCAAAGCTTCAAACCTAGGTTGAAACTCCATACGAAGCTCCATTTTCAGCTTTTCAGAAGCTGAACGGGACTCGATGGCAAGTTTTTCCAGATCCTGCTGAAGCGTAGAGACATCCTTTTGTAAACGGGTTGTGACGCCTTCACCCATCGCCAGAATCGATGGGCTCTGATACCAATGGTAGCACTTGGCTGTGATGAGAGAAATGACAGAGAAATAAAGGGAGAGAGAATTCGTAGAATAAGGATAGAATAATTTGTAGGTAAATTGTTATCCTCTCATTCAGTGCTCAAAGGTCGTACATAGGCAAATGTTTCTGACAACTCAACAACGCAAGAGAAAAATACAATTGAAAACAAGTCTAACCGTTTCACAAGTAGACAAATAAGTAAAAAGACTAAAATATCCCTTATAATTAATTGGTTCATATCACAAGAGGGACTCTTTGGCAAAATTGAAGATGTCTAGTTCAAGATCAATTCCTTCTTCCCCATCGAGTTGTTATTCATTACCCACTTTCCTTCCTCTCGAAAATTAGCAATTGTGTAGTTCATATTCTTCCCTTGCAGAAATCCACCAACCGCACCATTATTTGACCAGTACGCACATAAAGAGAACCTGTTGTTGTAAATTTTTGTCATTTCTAAAGTATCACAACATTTAATTGCAATTTTGGTTTTTTAATAACTTATTGGTTAAGTTACGTAATATAATATAGATAAAGATAATAAAGTTGTCCAATAAATGATATAAGTCAATGAGTCGAAATGTAAAAGAAAAATGGATCTCGACCAAGGTAAACCGGACCCATACTAGGCTTGTAATGGGGAAGCTCGTTATAGATGATATATAAAGAGTTTAAGTTCTCCTGCAATTGCCCATAACAGTCATGAACGTAAAATTACTCTAACCCATTCAGAAGTTCAAGTTTTAAGAAAATTGTAGAGAGGCTTTAACACGTCCCGGTGAGTAGTTTTTATGAAAGCGGCGGTTGATTCGCACTCGTTTCAGCTTCGGAAATTTTATTTGAAGTTATGAAACCGAAACCAGGTATTTTCTGCATTTCTTCATTTATTTCTCTTTCTTTTTCGATCCGAGATATGTAACTAAAGTCTCGTTATGTATTATACGTGGTATCAGAGTCGTGACGTGATCAAGTGGTTAAAAATGAAAAATTTTCAATTTTTCTCATAAGGTTTTTCGGAGAGTTAACTTCCGTTTTTCGATTTTTTTCTTACTTATTGATACATGAAAGTAGTATACATGTATTTAACCTTAAAAAATAGGGTGAAAACTAGCCCGGGAGCTCAAAAAACTGGCCCAAAACTCTATGAAAATCTCCCCAAACATAGGCAACTTACGGAGACTGTCGAGCGCGTGCATAGTGCACGCAGACGGTCAAATTGGCAACGCTTATGGAGCATGCAATGCAAGCGCCACACACCCATAATAACTTCCGAGGGGCGGTTTGTCTGGCATGTCAGCGATTGACACATGTGCAGATGAGGGCAAGCGTGCCAATTGATAAGCCCACGTGGGCGCGCGTCTAGCACGTGCATACAGGTTGGATGGCGCGTCACCATTGCACGCATCTCTCGTTCCACACGCATGCTGATGTTAACGCTACAATAAACTAAAAAAAACAAAAAAAAGAGATATTTTTGGTCAATTTTCGAGTCCGAAAAATTCATAAAGTGGAATTTTCTATTTTCTAGATTAATTACATTGGTAATTTCACTCAAAAAAAGGAATTAAGACATTCTAAACCCATTTTTTGATTGAATTTTCGTGCAACAAACTTGCCATGAGGGAGATACATGAGGTTTTCATATCTCGGGTGATAATGTTCAGTGTTCAATGACACATGATAGTCGGTCTAATGAGATTTTTCGTTACGAAAGTCTCAAATAAAGTCTTCAGCACAAGTATATGAAGATGAGACTGTGCATTCAGGTTTTGCATTTATTGATGTTACATTTTCACGTACGATATACCCATAAAGAATGTAAGAATAACATAAAGATGTATCCCTTGTGTTTGTGGACCTTTTGAGTACTGATGAGGATGTAGTCATCAAAGTGGCCTTTCAAGTAAGTATTTTGAAATGTTCTGCTTGCATTTTGGGAAATGTCTCTAGTCTTATGTTTGGTTATTATGCCCAAAGGTGATGCCCAAAGGTGGTTGTGTCATGAGAGTTAATGGTTTGTACTCTAATCACTTTTATATGGAGGTCTAATTGGATATATTATGTATTTAACTCAAAGGTGTTTCATAATATGTGTGATCAGATTCTCGATACAGATACTATTTAATGGCTTTGAATATCGCTATTATCCTGCATTTGTGTTGATCTTTGCATTATTATTTTGCAATCACCTTCGGTCAATAATAGCAATGTCACTATTGAAACCTTAATTGATTTCAATTTGAAGAAGTGGATAGAGGATGTATTGAATGCTATAGAGATTAATGAAATTGATATGACCATAGGTACAGATAGGCCATCTCCACCTAGATTCAGGAGCTCGAAAGCTCATAAAGTAGCTTATGTAGCCTAGGATCAGTATAACAAATTATGTTTGATAAATATTGAGAGATCCATACTTGACAATCTGCTAAGTGGAATTTCGGACACAGACATAGCAAAGGATTTCTTAATAATGTCTCCCAGAGGTATACAGTCTCACCTAATGCTAAGACAAGTGTCTTGATGAAAGAATTGTTCTCTATGAGGTATACTAGAGAAAGGGGAGTGATGGAGTATATATTAAGAATGATTCATCTCCATAGTAGAATGAAGATGTTAAAAATTCCTCGTTCTAATGTCTTGATAGTTCACCAGACTCTGAGTACACTCTCTCAAAAGTTTAGTAATCTGGTGATGACATATTACTTGTTGGATGAGGAATGAGACTGCAATGCTTTAATTGCCCATTGTGTTGCTGAGGAGGAGAAACTTAAGACTGCTGCTCCTACAACCCTCGAACCAACTAAAGGAAAGTTAAAGATAAAGTTCGCTAAGTTCAAAGGTAAAAAGTCTAAATCTTCTCCATATGCTGATGCTGGTCAATCCAGTGCTGGTAAAGGTCCTGTGGACATAAGAAGCCAGTAGTATAAGGCCTGGAAGGAAAGACAAAAATCATCAGGTAATTCCTTGGCTTATCAATTCATGAATCCAATTATGCTATAGCCACATCCAACTTTTGATGGTTAGATAGTGGAGCATCTAATTAAGTTGCCTCCACAATGTAGGGATCCATATATAGGAGAAAGCCAACTAAAGAAGACGAGAGACTGATGGTTATCAATAGTGAAGAAGCGGATGTAATATCTATGGGGAATGTATGACTTGAACCTTTATACAAGGTTCATTTTGGTTGTACGCGACACATTTTATATTTAATCTTTGTATCAATTTTGGACAAAGAAAGTGATAATTTTGTATTTAATTCTTCTTTTGTACAGTTTTCGTTTAATACAAAACATATTGGTATAACTTTCTTGTCATATGGTTTATATATAAAATGTGTCTTACCCTGAATTAGATATGCTTATCCGTATCTTGCCAAACAAGTCATAAAGGAGAGCCTTGATAAAGAATAAGTCATATATGTTATGGCATAAAAATTAAGCCACATTTTCAGAGTTAGGGTTGAGAGATTGATTAAGGAAAACTTTCTCACAACTTTGGATCTTGATGATCTGGAAACATGTATTGACTGTTGCAAAGGTAAGTTACCTTAAATAAGGAAAAAGGGTTTAACTTGTGTTTTTGGCTTTTTGGGCTGATACATACAGATATCAGAAGACCTTATATAGTTACATTGTTCAATTCTAAATGTGACATTTTTTCATGATTATTCCCATTACAGTTTATGTGTTCTTGCTTAAAGACTGAAGGTTAAGAATCAATTGAGAAAATTCATCAAGATAGTCAGGTCTGCACAATGAAGGAGAGTATCAAGGCAAACATGGTATTTTAGAACATGAAAAGCTCCATTTCCCAGATATATGAAATCGGTTGAAATGGTGACTCAGTTCACTATGTCGAGTAGTCCTGAGCACAATGGTGTATTACCGAAAGGCATAACTGCACCTTAAGCCTTGGTTTGAATTGAAGGAAAGCAAGAGAAAAGAAAGGAAGAGAATTGAACTTCTCTTAATTTCCACCGTTTGGACAAAAATAAGCAAAGGGAAAGTGAGAGAATGGAGAGGAAACTGAGGAAAGTTTGGGCCAAATATATTTCCCCTCAAATTAGTGGGAAAGGAGGAGAAATCTAAGATAAGAGAACCCCAATATATGTAAATTACCATAGTATCCTTATTTGTATATGCTGAAGTTCCATAATCAAGGGCATAAAGGTCCCAAAAAAATCTTTTGTCCAATATAAGTTTCAATTCCCTCCTTTAATAAATTAGGAAAACAAATAGAGGAAAGAAAGTTCCATTTCTCTTCCATTCTTTTCTCCTCTTTTCCCTTTAATATTTCCGTTCCTTTCCCTTATGCAAGTAAGGATCCAAACAAAGGCTAAAGGACATATAGAAGTCAATGCAAAACAGGACTAATATACCTGATTATCTAGAAGGGTAAAAACCCAGCCTTGAACACATTCGTGTATGAGGTTTCCCTACTGAGGTTGTATAATCCTTATAAAGACAAATTGCTTACTCGTTCCGCTCATTGCTATTTCGTTAGATATCTCGACCACTCAAAAAAAGCTACAGATTTTGTTGTAAAGAAGGAAGGATCAAAACAGTGGAATAAAAAATAACTAAGTTTCTGGAATAAAGTGTCTATGATGATGGTGGGCCCTTTGACCCTTCGGTTGATAGTAGGTTGAATACTACAGTTATTACGTATCTGCCACTCATATAGCCAAATTCAGTGGATCTAGGCCCAAGTACCGTGCCTGTACATAACAAAAACTCATACTTGTACACATAAAGGTATTTGGGGGCACAAGATCTAATGCAGTTACGTAGATCTACTAGAATGAGACGACCTTTTATCTCATATGATTATATAGTCTATTTAGTTAATAGGAATATGGTGTTAGAAATGTGTGGATCTAGTTACTTTTACAAAAGATATTTCTGGACCCAATGCAGATTTGTGGTGATATGCAATGAATGATGAGATACATGCCATGAAGCATAGTAAGGTTTGGGATCTAGTTGATTTGCAGCAGAACTGTAAACCCGTCAGTTGTAAATGAATTTGAAAGACCAAAAGGACTTAGGATAAAGTGTAATGGTTTAGGGCTAGCTCAGTTTTCAGAGGTTTCACTCAGAGAGAAAGGTTTGGTTTTAAGTTACCTTCTCTCCCATATCTTTGAAGGATACATTTTGAGTAATTATGACAATTGTAGCTCATGATGAGACAACGTTACATCAGATGGCTGTCAAAACTGTTTTCTTGAATAAAGACATTTATGAAGATATCTATATGAAACAACTTGAAGTATTTCAGGATCAAGATGGAACTGACAAGATTTGTACATTAAGCAGATCAATATATGGTTTACATAAAACTTCCCAAAAGTGATACCTTATAATTGATGAGGTGTGACCTCTTTCGGTTTCATGGAAAATAAAATTGACTGATGCTTGTACTATAAGGTCAAGGGTAACAAACGTATCTTCCTATTATTGTATGTCGATAATATATTGCTCATATTAAATGATTTGACCATGTTGCATGAGGTTGAGCAACTTTTGGCCAAGCATTTCAATATGAAGGACCGTAGTGATGGATCTTTTGTCCTAGGTATGCAAAATTACCAGGACATATCTTAACACTATTTAGGTCTCTCATAGAGTGCATACATTAAGCGAGTGCTACAAAGGTTTAATATGTCAAAATTTAAACCTGTTGTAGCACCAATCTCTCATAGCGAGACATTATATTTGACATAGTATCCAAAGAATAAAGTAAAGAGAGAGACTATAAGGAATGTTCTATGTTCTAGTGCAATTGGTAGCCTGATGTATGCTCAGATGTGCTTTAGGCTTGACATTACATTTACTGTTGGACTATTAGGTTGCTATCCAGCTAACTCAGGAGTAGACCACTGAAATGCAGTTAAACGAGTACCGAGATACTTAAAGAGAACTAAATATTATATGTTGACATATAGAAAAGTCAATAGTCTAAACCTCGTAGGGAATCCAAATTCAAATTTTAGTTATGTGCCTAGAAGATAGCAAGTCCATATCATAATAAGGTTTTAAGTTTGCAAATGGTACAATGTCGTGGAAGAGTGTCACGTATACATATGTGACTTCCTCAATTATGCATGCAGAGTGCATGCTATATGGCTGCTATATAAACGGTTAAGCTCAGAAACTTGATTTCTGGGTTGTTTGTGGTTGATTCAGTGGCTAGAACCTTTCAGTTGTATTGTGATAATCTTGCTACTGTGTTGCTTAAAAACAACAAAAGGAATATCACAAGGTCTTAGCATTTGGAGGTCAAATATTTGACCATAAAGGAAGTGATACGAAAATACGACTTTGGAGCATTTAAGAACTGAGGAGATGTTAACCGATCTTTTAACTAATGGACTTCGCCCATATGTTTGTGAGACACATATATACAGTATGGGTGCTTTGAAGTCCTTTGACACTGCTAGTTAAGGATCGTTATGTTTGCTCCATGTATATTTGTATATTTATACATTTTATCTGTTAAGTCAATTAAATTGCATATATTTTGGACTTATTTTTGATTGATGTGTGAAATTGGTATCCAAAAATTGATGGAATTGTTTGTTAAATGTTCACAGATGGTTTTCAATACCGTAAAGACGAAAATGGATCAAAAAGAGGAAAAAGATGGAAAGAAATCAGAAATTTTCAGATTGGTCGAAATTCAAAGATTAGGCGTGGGCACGCCTAAGGACAGAATTTTAAATCTGCAAATTTTCCAGAATTTGTTCCCAATTGAAACATAATCGCCCAAGATCTGCTGGACTTCTTTTTAAGATGTCTTCTACCAAAATTGAAATACCACCTAATCTGGACGAAATCAATTGAAGATAATGGAGAGATTTAATTCAAAAGAGGGAGCTTTTTGAGGAATTGCCGTATATGAAGGGGTTTTAGGGTTAGGAAAGATCATCATTGTATTCTCTTCTCGAAGGCTACCGCACCCTTGGTTCTTCCCTGGTCCACGTTTCTAAATTCTCCCAGTAGTATCTTCGTAGGTTTCTTGTGGATTAGAGGCTGCCGCAACTTCCATTCTTCTTGTTTTCTGATTTACGATTTCTACACAAGTTCAAGTATTAGTATCGTAGGTTTAGGAGGCTTTTGGCTAATTCAATTTTCTGGTTTTTGTCTTTAAATTTCTGCACAATTTCACTTGTCATTATCGTTACTTTCATTAAAACACCAGTTATGGAGACAATTCTTTTTGCTAGTTTCTTTGATTTCAATTCAAGTATGATTAACTAATTCTCTTATCTTGGTTAAGGGATCCATGCTACATGATATTGTGGTGAGATTTTCTGGATATTTTTCATATTATTAATGATCATTGGATAATTTCAGATCTATCTTTTTAATCAAATTCTTTAGTTTCTAGCTGCGCAACTAGGGATTAATTGATTCAATCACAAGGTTAACAAAATCTGACGTTCAATTTTGGAAACCATAAGTAACAATTAGGATTAACCCCTCTACGTTAGAGTCGAAAAATTCTAAGAAATTATCCACTTGATTGATTTCATGTCGTACA
>JAOTBA010000008.1:13675975-13687595 GCA_025629845.1 Erythroxylum squamatum | reverse complement strand
AAGAATAATAAGAATAACTTAATAATAATAATAATAATAATAATAATAATAATAATAATATTCATATTAATATTTATATATTAAATTAGTATAAATCATAATAGATAAAATTAATAATAATAACAGTAACTTAGTAATTATAATATTCCTATTTATTATAACATTTGTGACTGATAATAATAAGGTAAGGAAAGATTTGACTTAGTAAACATACAAAGCTGACTTTACAAGTAGCTAAAAAAATGGTGTCTGTAGGTGGATCCCATAGAAGTCTGTTCAACTTTAAACATGCCCGTCAAATTTTCTAACAAAACGACGCCGTTTGGACATTGGATAAAATATGACCGGGTTAACTGTCTAAGGATCCGAACTCGGGTACCAGAAGTCCAACACACATTCATTCTTTCACACCCTCTCTCCTTTCCTTTCCCGCCGGACCTCTATTCCCGCCTCCGCCTCCACCCACGCCACCGTCTACTGCTACACACACACACACACACACACACACACATATATATATTCTGCTAGTTGATTTGGTTGATTTGGCTTGTGGTGATAACTAATTCGAGGGAAAATGGTGAAATCAGCGGCTGCCAAGTCTCACCTCGATGAAGAAGATGAAGCCGACGGTTACGACTCCTCCTCCTACAGAGGTACAACCAACCACTTGCTTTATCTGTCCACATTTTTCAAAATCTATATCTTCTTTCTTGTTTTCTTTGCTTTCGGAAACAAAAAGCAGTAATTTGGTTTAGTTGTTTTTATGATGAGTTAGGTGAAGTAGCCAAGGGAGATGGTAAGAGCAGTGAACAGAAGGTCAACCTTCACCGCTCCAAGCATTCAGAAACCGAGCAGCGCAGAAGGAGCAAAATCAATGAGAGGTCAGTATTTCGACATTTTTGTTTGAGGCTTGTGTTGTGGTGATGATTAAGGGGTGTACTTAAATGATTAAAACTTATAACCACTGGTTGAAAAGCATCGTAAAAATGAGAGCTCTGCATTATTTGCTGATGAGCATAAGGTATTTAGTATTTAGTGTTGCTTATGTGAAAATCTTGTGCTCTATTTTGAAAAGAGCTAAGGGAATTATGTGTCTGATTTGTTTGTCACTTTTAGATACTCCTGAGTTTGACTGGTTCTTTTCGTTCTTCAGTGTTCTTTTGTCTACCTAGTCTTTTGATGTGTGATGTCGGAACAACTGTGTTTATGAGACAGGTTTCAGATTTTGAGAGATCTTATACCTCAGAATGATCAAAAGAAAGACAAAGCTTCATTCTTGTTAGAGGTGCATGTCTCATTTTTTTGTTTTCGCCTTCTCACTTTCATGTGCACGAGGACACACGCACGTTATCAATTATATATCTTTGTTACCGTGTCACTTAAATGAGTTCTCTTGTACAACTTATGCAGGTCATAGAGTACATTCAGTTTTTACAGGAAAAATTGCAGATGTATGAAGGAACATATCAAGGTTGGAGTCGTGAGCCAGCTAAGTTGGTGCCTTGGGTAAGAATTCTCTTCTGTGCGCGCGACTCTACTGTTGCATGATTGACCATGATATATACAGTGCTTTGGATCCCTTTTCTTTGACATTTCTTGTTCTTTTGAGCTTTATACACATGTCCATGCCATGTGGAGCTTCTTTTCATGTTTTGCCAAAAAGTTCTGATATTTGATACATGTTCTAAAACTACTCCACTGGCTAAGATTTTGGAATCTTGTGGATGCTTCAATACTCTGGGATGTAGATGATGAATAGTTGGTTTTGAGAAGGGATTTCAACCCCTAATACACCCTATATTGGTGCGACTACCTGCTATATGAATTATGTACATTTTGATTCTGTTAAAGTTCATAAATTACCTTCTTGTTTGTGATTTTCATTTGACATGAAGTTCCACTCTTGTAAATTGCTTTGGATGTATTGGTTCTTAACTAAGAAACAAATAACTTGACGACTGCCTACTGTTCTTCAATGTTCTAGTATTTGCTTTGAAAAGTTTTGTTAAAAATGCTTTGGTAGTCACTAGTAGACAAAGATGATGGCATCTAGGAATCTTGATATGGATCTTGAATGTGGGACTGTGGGCTGTTTGACAGCATTTACATAGGGAAACATAGTAACACATAAACAAGGCGTTGATGACATGATATGCTTTTTCCTGATTCTATTGGAACCATGTGTATTTGTTTGCTTTGACGGGTAAGGAATTTGGTGCCTTTTTTCTCAAGTAAAAGTGGATGCTGATGTCAATTTTCTTTGTTTATGCATTTTGCATGAAAATTGATTCCTGACATTTAAGGCATGACTTGGGTGTTCTAGAGGTTTTGTTTCTTAGGAGCTTCCTTAATGTCTTGTCTTGGGTTTGAACCAGAAAAATCATTATACACCTGCAGAAAGTTTGATGGATCATCCTCAAATCCTGAAGAATGGTTCTGCTCATGAGAATAGTGCATTACTTACAAATGTAGAGGACTCTATCGAATCTGGCCTAGGAACTGGTCCTATACTCAAAGCACTAGATCATCCCCCAGGATCAACAACTCCATCTGATCCCTTTAACTTGCAGGCACAGTCAAATCTGTTCACTGCTATCAAGAGGGATGGTGTGCCTGCACAGTCTTTGGAGGAGTCTCTTTCTGATGCTGAAAACCTGGCATACCAGCTTCAATCACAACCATGGCAGAGTCAAGCATGTGCTATTGAATGTGCAGCGCAAGTGAATGCATTGCATGGACAGGAGTTGATAAGTGATGATGGATCAGATAGCCTCTCAAGTTCCTTTTCTCAAGGGTGAGCACCTACATAGAGTTCATGACCAGTTTGTTCAATTGATAGACAAAAATGAAACATATTGGATTTGCTGTGTAGAATCTGTCAATTAGGTCTCTTTTTACTGTTAAGGTGACTTGTGCTGTGAAGTTGCAAGGCATCAACCTTAACTAAGAAAGGCTACCATGTGTTATTTTCTGTAGTTATCCAGGATGTCGAGCTAATATATGAATATTAAAATTTCAACTGCTCAAATATGCTTGGGACCAGGATATACACTATTCTAATTCACAAATTGGTTACTTGTGCTTCTTAGAATTCTGTTAGAAGCATTAAAATTTATTGGCAGATTGGATCTCTTCTATCTCATCTTTATCTACTGGATTTACATGGAAGGAAGCTATGTACATAGGGAAAGTTGTAAAGGGAATTTCCAAGCCATGAAATTTCGCTTCCTGTTTTATAGGGGAATTCCTTGAAGGCTTCTTACCAAGTCCACATTTTTTATATGCTGGGTATAGCTTTTGACAAGAAAATAAATGGCCTAATATATGGGTGTCTATCTGATAATTTCCAGCTATGCGAGATCTCCGGTTCTTTCAGATATGCTTTCCCATCATTTGGAACCTAGCTAATGTTCTTATTTTAGGTTTATGGCTCATTACATGGGACATAATTTTTATTGCAGGTTACTGAACACTCTGACTAGAGCACTGCAATCATCTGGTGTTGATTTGTCACAAACCAGTATCTCAGTGCAACTTGACATGGGTAAACGGGAAAACAATGGAATCACTGCTATAGCATCAAATTCAAAGGTTCAACTCTGACACTCTGCCAACTATTGAATAATCTATGTTTTTGTTTTTTTTCTTCTGTAGCTTTGGGGCACTTGTTCGTAAGTTTTTGCTTATTTGATGCCTGCTTTTTTGGATGTTTAATTGTGAATATTGTCGAGTAGAATGTGTTCTATCTGCCTTGTTGTACTGATCAATATGTGCATTTGGTCTAGGATCGGGAAAACCAATATCTAAATAATCAAGCCTTCGAACAAATTGTGATTGGGAACTGTGGGGAAGATTCTGATCAGGCTCACAAAAGACTGAGAACAGAGAGAAGTTAGTGTATCATTCCTGCTCCAAATTCATTCCTCTGCTGTTTATTTTCGTTTTGGTTTCTGCTCTTGAACTTGTGCCGTTCACCTGCTTATGCGTGGGTTGGCGACAATCAGAGCGGGTCAATTGTACATGTGAGGAGACGTGAAATTTTTCTTCTATATTTTGCGTTTCTACTATTAAGATATACTCTTGCCTGCATATATAAAGAAAAGCTGATCTTATCTTCAGGTTGGATCTATTTGGCATCGTAAGTTTCTGGACCATTTGACATAACTAGCTTGGGTATAGGCCTCTTCCATCTTCAAATCTAAAGATCTTGTGTTCTCGGCGATTCACCAAAACTCTGAAAATAACAATTCTCAATTTTTGGTAAGAACTTCATTGCGACATTTGAGCATGTTAATTGGTTACCTCCTTCAGGGAAGGCATATGGATTGTTTCTCATCTCTTTTTTTCCAACAACCCATTTATTATGCCCTCGCGTTTCTTGTGTCGTTAGTTGTGAAATCGATTAACATTGACATTGGAACTTTCAGACTGTTCAATTTTCGGAGTGTTTCAACTTAAAATCTGAAATCGTTGAATTATATGTATATATATTTCGTTTTAATTAATTTAAAAGTTTTATATATTTAACAATGTGAGAATTTTACATGATGACTGTTCTGTGAAGTATCCAAAATTCTCGCATTGTGTTGTGTCATCGGTGCCTATATAAGTCAGCGGTATATTAGTGTTCTTTCATAATCATGATTCTAATTGAGAATTGTTACTGATGATTTTATGAGATTTTTCAACAAAACTGTTAATTATCACAATGACTTAATTTCAAACTTAATTAATTTTTCCGGTGAGATAGTTATTAGAAAGGTGATTCATCATGATCGCACACTAGTTATTCAACATAAACGGTGATAACAATTTCTTTTTGGACATGTTATCTAGACCTTTAAAATATGATGTTTGATATCAACCCATTTCAATAATTTTCGGTTAGTTTATATTTTTGGGAAAATTTGACCAATCGATGCTCCTATGATAGTATAAAACAATTCTCTTACGTTTCAAGCTTGGTTCAAAGTTAGAAGGATACACATCCAAAAAATTTGGTCTCATGATTGACACTAGTGAAGAAGAAGACCAAGATTAGTATGAATACCCAAATATGATAACAAGGTTTTGAGTGTTATAACTATAACACCGAACAAGATATTCAAATGTCTTATAGGCCTCCACAAAGATTAAATTGTTATTAAGTGTATCTAAATTTGTGTTTAAGCTTAAGCATATTTAATATTGATATGTCATGTGAATGAAATCACTTGATATAAATAATGACATCATAATATTATGATGTAAAAAATTATGTCAATATAGTGATGAAAGCAAGCAATGATATTATCATGAAAACGATATATACTTACCCTTATAAAGAAAATTTAGTCAATAAATAAATAAATTTTGTGTTTTCTCTAAAATCTTTATCATATTATATCTCTAATTTAATCTTATATCTTAATATTTAATTTTCAATAATAAAATATATGTATTTTTTATTCTTAGTATGTAATTGTTATTAACAATAAAATATAGTTATATTTATATTACCAAAGAAATACGAAAGTTTAAGGCGGGCCTCTTAATTTTCATTTTAACATATTCTAAAGTATTCTTTGCTGAAAAAATAATATTTATTATATGAATTTAAATATTATTTTATTAATAATAAAAAAGAGATGAAAATTAAAAAACGTTTATTTTAAAAAATCTGAATTTATTGCATAATTAAAAATTAAATTAATAACTAATAACTAATACTTAGATATTATCTTTATTAATTATTTTTTATTAACCTATTCAGTATACAGTATAGAGCACAAAGTCTTTATTTAAGAATTGACGTTCCTTAACCCGTCTATCCCTTCCCTTGTCAGTTGTCATACTATAATTGTTTTATTTTTCTCTCATTTGCCCTCCCTTTTCATCACGTGGAAGTCTAACTTAATTACACCGACACCAATTCTCAGCAAATTGTAGTAACCGTGGCAACCAAAATACTGCTCCTCTTATTCGTAATAAGCGTCGTTTTAGATATATTTTAATTATTTAAAATAAGTATATTTTTTATGCATATTTATAATTTTACTTCCAAAATTAATCTTTAATTTCTCTCTCATCTTAATTACACAGATCACAATTTCAAGACAATTTAATAGTATACAATTTCTCTCACAATTTCTTATTAATATGCAATTTCTCTCTCATCTTAATTACACATATCATAATTTCAAGGCAATTTATGGAAGTATTAATAAAGGTATATCTATAATTTCATTAGCTTTCTTAATAAGCGTACATTTTTTCTAAAACGACACTTATTATGAATCGGAGGGAGTATGTGACATTTATTGAGTTAGTGCCAAGAAGAAAAGCATGGAAAGTTAATAGCATTTATAGGTCGGTTGGGTGGTTGGCTGTATTTTGTTTTTCCTTTGCCATCTATGGTAAGTCCAACTAATTTTTTTTCTTTTTTTCAGATTTTCCCTTCTTATATTTTCAGCCTGAATATGGTGGATAATTACATGTTAAGTATTCAATTATGAAATGAGCAGATGATAAAGTAGATTAAAACACTTGATATCTCCACGAAATGTATGTAACTTGAATCGGACATGTACGCAGGTAGGGAATTTCATGCACTACATAAGCCGGTTTCTGGCAGGATTTATTATAGGGTTCGTGAGAGTGTGGCAGATAAGTCTGGTGACGCTGTCTATAGTCCCCTTAATTGCACTGGCTGGTGGCATATATGCGTACGTGACAATTGGTTTAATAGCCAGAGTTCGTAAATCTTATGTCAAGGCTGGCGAAATCGCGGAGGAGGTCGGTTTCTTTCCTTACCATTGTAACTAAACTTCTTCTTTGACAGGAACGTCGTACCATACCATGTTGCTTTGTTTATTTGTGTGACCTTAAAGACAGTTTGATTTGTACTTGTCAGGTGATTGGTAATGTGAGAACAGTGCAAGCGTTTACAGGAGAAGACAGAGCAGTGAGATCATATAAAGAAGCTTTGAAGAACACGTATCAGTACGGGAAAAAAGCAGGGCTAGCTAAGGGTTTGGGACTGGGGACACTGCACTGTGTCCTTTTCCTTTCATGGGCATTGCTTGTTTGGTTCACAAGCATTGTTGTTCACAAAAACATTGCCAATGGCGGTGAATCGTTCACTACCATGCTCAATGTTGTTATTTCTGGCCTGTGAGTTGTGTCTTTTATTCTTTTTCACTTTGTTTTTAGCACATTAGATAATAAATGAATCCAAATGGATGGCAATCGCTGACGATTCTAAATGCTTTTTCAGGTCACTAGGTCAGGCAGCACCAGATATTACTGCATTTGTTCGAGCTAAGGCAGCAGCCTACCCCATCTTTCAGATGATAGAGAGGACCACAATGAGCAAAGCCAGCTCAAAATCTGGTCGAGCGTTAGCCAAATTGGAAGGTCATATAGAATTCAAGGATGTGTCTTTTAGCTACCCATCTCGTCCTGACGTGTTGATCTTCAATAAACTTCGTTTGGATATTCCTCCTGGCAAAATTGTGGCTCTTGTTGGAGGAAGTGGGTCTGGGAAGAGCACAGTCATATCTTTAATAGAACGTTTTTACGAGCCTTTATCTGGAAAGATACTGTTAGATGGGCATAACATACAACACCTAGACCTCAGGTGGCTTAGGCAGAAAATTGGATTAGTTAATCAAGAGCCTGCCCTATTCGCAACGACGATAAGGGAAAACATTCTATATGGAAAAGATGATGCCACACTCGATGAGATCACCCGTGCTGCTAAACTTTCAGAAGCATTGTCTTTTATCAACAATCTTCCGGACGGATTTGAAACTCAGGTACTAGCATTTCTAATGCTTATATTCAGAGTGACAAGATTTTGAATCCTTTTTGCTGGAGACCTGCAGGTTGGTGAGAGAGGAGTACAACTATCAGGTGGACAAAAGCAAAGGATAGCAATATCACGTGCGATAGTGAAGAATCCATCTATTCTTTTGCTGGATGAAGCAACAAGTGCCCTCGATGCAGAGTCTGAGAAAAGTGTCCAAGAGGCACTTGATCGTGCCGTGGTTGGAAGAACCACGGTTATGGTGGCTCACAGGCTGTCTACCATTAGGAATGCAGATGTGATTGCCGTTGTTCAAGAAGGGAAGATAGTGGAAATTGGGAGCCATGAGGAACTCATGTCAGACTCAGATAGCGCATATGCATCACTAGTTCGTCTCCAGGAGACAGCATCCCTGCAGCGCCACCCCTCAATCGGTCCTACAATGGGACGAGTGTCCAGGTATTTATACAAACACCTCAATCGGTCCTTGAAGAACTCTCACAGCACTAATCTGCAGAAGATCTTCAGACTTTTAACAATATGCTTTATTGTTATTTCAGCATAAGATACTCCAGAGAATTATCCCGCACAAGATCAAGCTTCGGTGCAAGTTTTCGCTCTGAAAGGGATTCTGTGAACTATGCTGGTGTTGATGTGATGGAATCCACGAAAACAACTCATGTTTCAGCGAAAAGGCTTTATTCAATGATTGCTCCTGATTGGATTTATGGGGTCATTGGCACCATTTCTGCATTCATTGCTGGAACCCAGATGCCTCTCTTCGCGCTTGGAGTCTCTCAAGCTCTTGTAGCCTTTTACATGGATTGGGATACAACTTGCCATGAGATCAAAAAGATCGCAATCCTCTTTTGCTGTGGTGCAGTTCTTTCTGTTATTGTATATTCTATTGAACATCTCTGCTTTGGGATCATGGGAGCACGTCTCACTGATCGTGTGAGGGAAAAGATGTTTTCTGGTAAGAAAAAATCCATTTCATCTACATTCATTTAGTGTTCGCAGTTATCCTTTTTTCCCCTTAACTTTTCTCCTATTTTGGATTGCAGCTATTTTGAGGAACGAGATTGGATGGTTCGATGACTTGAACAACTCAAGTTCTTTGTTAACCTCACGCCTTGAGACTGATGCAACTTTGTTACGAGCTATAGTAGTTGATCGATCGACCATTCTTTTACAGAATGTAGGCCTTGTTGTTGCAGCATTTGTGATTGCTTTCATCTTGAACTGGAGGATCACGCTTGTAGTCATTGCCACATATCCTCTGATCATTAGTGGTCACATTAGTGAGGTTTCCCTCTTTGCTTTAATCGAATGAATATCAGCAAACATTTCATTTGCCTGGATATCTACTAATTGCTATTCCCATGAAATTCAGAAACTGTTTATGCAAGGGTATGGTGGCAACTTGAGTAAGGCATATCTCAAGGCTAACATGCTGGCCGGTGAAGCTGTGAGTAACATCCGCACTGTTGCAGCATTCTGCGCTGAAGAGAAGGTACTCAACCTTTACGCCCATGAGCTCGTAGAACCTTCCAAGCGCTCTTTCACACGTGGCCAGATTGCAGGAATGTTCTATGGCATATCCCAGTTCTTCATCTTCTCATCTTATGGGCTTGCCTTGTGGTAAGTGATCTGGCTTCACATTGTATTAAGTGAAGTGAATGTATCACTGATTAGTCCAATCACCAAGCTTTGTCTTGAATAGATTAGGCAATGTATGACATGGATTCATGTACTTGCTTTGTTTTGTTTTTGAGTAGGTATGGTTCTGTTTTGATGGGAAAGGAGCAAGCTACCTTTAAATCTATCATGAAATCTTTCATGGTTTTGATTGTGACTGCACTGGCCATGGGTGAAACTCTGGCGTTAGTCCCAGATCTTCTGAAAGGAAACCAAATGGTCGCATCAGTGTTTGAGGTTCTGGATCGGACAACGCTTGTAAAAGGCGAAGTTGGTGAGGAGTTGAAGAATGTAGAGGGCACAATTGAGCTTAGAGATGTCCACTTCAGTTATCCTTCAAGACCAGATGTAATGATTTTCAAGGACTTTAACCTACACGTACGATCAGGAAAGAGCATGGCTTTGGTAGGGCAAAGTGGGTCTGGTAAAAGCTCCGTTCTTTCACTTATACTTCGGTTCTATGACCCAACCGATGGAAAAGTTATGGTTGATGGTAAGTTCTTCTGAGCTCAGTTTGCTATAATTGATCATGCAAGGATTATAAGTAATTAGATGTATCATCTCAATACATTTCTCCTGGAATTCTACCAAGTCTGCCATTTTCTTGCTAATGATTCCATTTGAAAGAAATGTTCTCTTTCAAGACAAAATTTAGTTGCTCAAAACCTGTATACAACAATGATACATTCATGTCCACAGGTATAGACATAAAGAAGCTCAAGCTGAAGTCCCTACGGAAACATATTGGCCTAGTCCAGCAAGAGCCAGCTCTTTTTGCTACATCAATTTACGAAAACATTCTTTATGGAAGGGAAGGAGCCTCTGAAGGAGAAGTGATCGAAGCTGCTAAGCTTGCTAATGCACATAACTTCATTAGCGCTCTTCCTGAGGGCTACTCAACAAAAGTCGGGGAACGAGGGGTGCAACTCTCTGGAGGCCAGAAGCAAAGAGTAGCCATTGCCAGGGCAGTTCTAAAGAACCCAGAAATCTTGCTGCTAGATGAAGCCACAAGCGCTTTAGACGTGGAGTCGGAGCGTGTTGTACAACAAGCTCTTGACAGATTGATGAGGAACCGGACAACAATCATGGTGGCTCATAGGTTGTCCACAATAAAGAATGCAGACCAAATATCCGTTATACAAGATGGGAAAGTCATAGAGAACGGGACACACTCAAGCCTAACAGAAAACAAAAGTGGAGCGTACTTCAAGTTGATCAGCCTCCAACAGCAACAAGGACAACGTCATTAATATATAGCGTTAAGAAAGAACATAGGTAACTCTGTAATAATCGACATTCAAGTACTGAGTAATTGATTCAATATAAAGTTAACTGAAGACAACAAATCATGCTCACATATTGGGAAATTTTCTGTAAAATATCATAGTGGCTTTTTTCTTTTTTCTTTTCTTTACCAGTTGGATTGCTTCTTGTCGTTATTATTATGTGTTTTGGGTTTTCATACAAAATGAAGGAAAGAAAATTGATACAAGTTCATGTCTTGGAGATTATGATATCTCATCAATTTCATACATATCGTGCTAGATTGCTGTACAGACATGTTACTTTGATGATAGGTCGGGTCCATATGACTAGGGGAGAGTGCACTAAGAGGCAGAATTATAGGTAACCAACTTTTATGACATTGCCTTAGGCTTAGAGCAGGGTGAAAGGATAAAACTTCATTATAGTACCCCGATAAACTTATGCTTCTTATGGTTCACTACAACAAAAAATTGCAACATCGACCGATATTACCGACCGAAAAGACAATTTTTTGGTCGGTAATATAAGTTACCGACCGAACTGGGCGACCGAGACGTTGGTCGGCGGTAGCACAGTCGCTAAATTTTACCGACTATTTATTGTGCAGTCGGTAAATATTTTCGACCGAAGCATCGGTAAAAAGCGATTTGTTTGCCGACTGAACCGTCGGCGTCCTGGAGTTCCGTTTGCCGACGGACGGTCGACAAATTGAGGATTGATTGCCGACCGAATCGTCGGAACTGAAGAACTTTTTTTTGCCGACGGTCCGTCGGCAAAAGTGTGTACACCTGCCGACCGAACCGTCGGTAATTGATTGTTGTTTTATTGTTTGAATATAGCCACTTTTGCCAAATTTACCAAATGGATCCT
>JAOTBA010000008.1:13615687-13629669 GCA_025629845.1 Erythroxylum squamatum | reverse complement strand
TGAGCAGTAGATGTGTTGTCCCAATTTCTCGATTAATCACACTTGTCCCCAAATGTTCAGGGTTCTACCCTTTTGACGGGAACGGGATGTTACATATTCCACTCCTTGAATTGTTAGATTTAAACCTCGATAGCCTACTGAATATATTTAGGGTAGTTATAATTAAAGAGATGGACATGTCATCAACTTTAAGGAAGACAAATAAGTTATTAACAAAGTTTAAGCTCATAATTTTAACTTTCTTGCACCTTGAGTGGTAGTAGAAATTACTATTTCGTTCCACAACTCGTCTTAAGAATTTGATAAAGACGTCCATCACCATTTAGAAAAAATAGGGAAAGATGTGATCCCTTTGTCTAAGGCCTTTAACACCTTTAATTGTACTTGTAAGTTCATCATTAACCATAACGTAGGAGATTGTTGTAAGGCATTGCCTTATCCACTCAATGTAGATACTAAGAAAACCATATGCTTCAAGTGTGATAAGTATGAAACTCCAATCAACTATATCATATACTTTTTGGAAATCAACTTTAAAGGCACAATTCCTTCTGCTTCTTCTCCTAGTATAATGTTTGAAGATTTTATGGACTAAGAGGATGTTATCCCTAATGTGTCTATCAGGTATGTATGCACCTTGTGAATGATCAATGTGAGCTTATAATACCACCTTTAGTTTATCTACAAGTAGTTTTGATATTACATGATATGTTGAGTTGCAACAAGCAATAAAGTGGAAGTCTCTCCTTGATTTTTGCTCTTATCCTTTAGAGATGAGACTAATGGTAGTTATATTGATCTCCTTCAATCATTTATTTTCCTTGAAAAATCCAATAACAGCATCCATAACTTTTTTTTTCGTAGAAACCAGAAATAAAGAAAAAATTAACTTTAAAACCATCTGGTCTAGTAGCTTTAAAAGGCCTTAGAGATTTCAAATTATTCTCAACTTCTTGTGTAGTAAAAGGTCTGGATAAAATTTCAACTTCCTGATAAAATAGATGTTATTTAATGATTTCTTTGATTAGTAATACAAAAGATTGAGCTAGAGAATGGGTACTAAGGGGGTTGATGAAATAGTCTTCGACTTCTATAAGGAATTGGATTTGTTTGGTCAAGATGATATTATCTTTGGATAGACTAACAATTCGATTGACAACTTTCCTTAACAAGACAATTATGTGGAAGAAGGATGAGTTTTTATCCCCATCCTTCAACCACATGATTTTTGACCTTTGTTTCATTAAGGAGTGATCAAAGTTTAAAGCTTGAGTGAAGTTGTAGAGAGCTTATTTCTTAAGGTTTTGTAAAATAGAGCAAGATGGGTTGTTGTATAGATTAGTTAGAGCTTTGTTCAGGGCACAATATTATGCAGATGATGGGTGTTTCCTACATTCTGTCTATACAATGTTTTGAATTCTTCCTTTATGCTTCAAAGTTTTTTTGTTAAGGTAAATTGCTTAGTAATATAAACATGTAAGTTTAATCCTTTAAAGATAGCAACAGAGAAACTAGGAGATCAACCAAAAAATTATTAAATCTTAAAAGTCTTTTGGTTGAGGGACTTATAGGTGATGGATGGATGGATGGTAGGAGAATGATATGAAAAACCTAGATTAGGGGAGAGAACTTTATAGTGGGAAAGTTTGGAACCGTTTAGATTAGCCAAACCTTGATCTACTTTCTTCCTCAAGAACAAACTATCCTTCTGCTTATTGCTCCATATATAGAAGTTTCCTCCAAAAGACAAATCAATCACTTGGATATCATTCAGGCAGTTCCTCATATCATCACAAAAGGATCTGGAACGGTTATTTCCTTCAACGTCATTTAGATGAATGGTTGAGTTGAAATCCCAAGTAGTGCCCATGGTGCTTTGATTTTAGTTGTTACCACTTTGATCTAGCACCAAAGAGGCTTAATAAGTTACAAGATATCTTTTTTTATCCTAGATTCCAAATGCTTATAATGTAAGGCTTATTTTCTAAAATAAAGTAACCAAGATCCAATTTTTTAGAAGGGGAGTTCATTCCCTTTACAGTCCACGCAAGTTCATATATTAGTAAGTTTTTAAAAAGAATTGATTTATTAATTACATGTTAAAAATGATTCAATAGATCAATGTTTTAATAGTTAAATATCAAAATTTTCAGAAAATATATAATTTTTTAAAAAGTTCAGTGTTAAGTATTTAATCATAATAATTATAAATAATATTAAATTTTTTAATAAAATAAAATTTGTAAATTAATAGTAATGATCTTTAATAAATATTAAATAATAATATAGAAGTATATCCATAATTTTTATGATCGTAAAAACATTAAACATCTTCTTGCACATTCAGAAAACAAAAAAATTCAATTATAATATCAATTAAGAGTTCTTGTACCCAAATTGGATAAGGTTAAAACTTCCATCGAAATGGCATATTTTAGGTTTCTATCAGAAACACTAGACATACTAAAAAATGACTACCTAATCTATGTATTTCTTAGGACCACGCAGGTTGCTCTTTGTTGCAAAGCCCATATGAATCGCATCAAGTTCTCTTAACTTACACCATGAAAGAACACTGATAATAGTTTCTTTCATGAACACATTTCAAACTGATAATCTTTTCAACAAAGACCGGGTTGCTCTTTGCTGAAAGTTGAAACGTTGTTTCTCAACTGGGTTACTCTTTGTTGAAAGTTGAAACATTGTTTTCCAGTTGAGAGAGTACCTAAAAAATCATCTCAATCTTCTTCTTTTATTATTGTGTTTGGACTAAGATCAGAATCAGGAGGAACTTCATTAAGATCAAACAATCATCTTTTTCTCACACCTTCACCTTCATCTCGACCTGGGTTATTGCACTTTTCAAGTGGTTGATTTTTCTCTTTCTCTGTTGCTTCTCTAGTCAGCCATATTAAAACTATAACCGAAAACTTGAAATAAGATGAGATCAACACAAAATTGGCATGAAAAGAGAGAAAAAAATAAAAAGAAAGAAAGAGAGAAAGCAAGAAATGAGTACATGGCATTATTACCTTTTCAATATATGTATTTTTATTAAAAAGAGAAGGCTGTAAAACATATGAAAGTTAGAGACTCTTATTTCTAATTGCTACACCAACTTAGGCATTTTCAATTAGTACACTTTTTTTATATTTACAATTACGTGGTTTTTATAGATACACATCTACAATTCTATATCAATATTTGCTTTTTATTATCATGTACATAATTGAGTCTTTGAGTAATTGATAAACTTGCACATTTGAAGCAGCCTTTTTTTATAAAAATATAAAGGGAAGATTACGTACATTATGACCTTCTCTAGACTCCCGCAAAACGGGGAGCTTGTGTATTGGGTATGTTGACTTTGACTTTTTATCATGTACATAATTTGTGGTTGTAAATTTGTTTATTTTGCTCTTTTGTAAGGGTAATTAGTTGATTAGAGATAGTTTTTTTTTATAAATAATCTCCAAGTAGGATGATTTTTTAAAAAATTTCTAAGAATTAAAACTTTTTTTAATCTTTCAATGGGACTCATGAATTATTATTTGGATTTAATTTAGTTTTAATTTTGATTTATTAAGTGCATTACAAAACAAATAATTTATGATTATTGTATGAGTTTAAAATTTTATTTTAAAAGTTAATTAGTATGCATTTAAAGAATAAAAACTATATTAACAATAAAAAAATATTTTTTATACATACACGAAGCATTTAAAATATATGATTTCTTATTCCAAGCACATTGACTATGTGCTAACACACCATATAAACATGTAACTCCATGCTAACAACAATATACAATGATTATTAGATAATAGAAATTATTGAACAGGAAAAAAAAAAAAAAGAGAAGAAAATTTTTGCCTAGTTATCATGCATATCATTGTTGAAGAGTTGTACATTAACGAAAGATAGCTAATTAAAGTCTAAGGAGAACTTTTCTGAGGAGTTGAAGAAGCTGGAGGTATCCCAGGTGATGGAGGAAATCTTGGTAACGGAGGGAAAGGTAAAAACGGCAAGGAAGGTGGCGGTGGTGGAGGTGTCAGTCCGGGAATTGGCAGAAAAGGAATCAACGGCGACGGCGGAGGCTGAAGAGGGTTCGGGGGAAGTAATGGAGGAAACAACGGTGGTGGCTGAAATGGATTTGGAATTAGTGGAGGTGGCTGAAAAGGGTTTGGTGGAAATAATGGTGGTGTTGGAAAAAAGGCCTGAGGTTTCACTACTTTGTCATCATTATTTGATAATTTCTTAGTCCTTGGTGGCTCACCATTAGTAGGTTTTGTCTGCAATGGTGTGCCTGGAAATGATGGCATGTTGGGTAGTCCTGGAAGAGATGGTAAAGGGGGGAGTTGCGGCAATGGTGGTAATTGCGGAAGTGGAATTAGAGGAAGATCAGGAAGAGTGGGGAATTCAGGTGTTGTTGGGTCTTTAAGTGGAGGTGGGAAGCTAGGATTTTCTGGCAATTTGGGTAGTGATGTTTTCTTGGCATGAAACGGCACGGCGTCTTGGATGCTTGGTTTCTGGTTGCATAAGATTGGTTGTTTTTGGGGCTTGAAAGAAAAGAAACCAGCTGAGAAGATGTGCGTTCCTTCCTTTCTTGACTTTAGATGGAGTGATGATGATATTGCTTTTGATGCCACGGAGCAATATGGCTCACTGCTTCTTAGCAACTTCACCGAGCATGTCTTGATTTTGCTTACATGTTTGCCAATTGAGTTAGGCAAATGAACTCTGAACTCTCCATGTTCATTTGTTTTAACTTCTTGATGAAAATTTGGTCCCAAACTATCATCATTGCACTCAACTGCCACAGAAGCACCTATATAGAAAAAAAAAACCTTCAAAAGTTATTAATCACAGATATTAAACAAGCAGACAATCGAGGAAGCTCTTCAGGAACCTGAAATGAAGTGACTGCTTTCCGAGAAATCCTGTTGGAAGCAAGTGTCGCAGTAGACAGTGCCAACAACAACGGAAGATGGAAGTTCTTTTACATGTCTGGCCTCTGATTCATTATAAAATCTGGAACCGAGAAGGAATAGTATGAAAAACCAAGGCATCTTGATTCTTGTTCTCTTTTTCTGCTCTCTCTCTCTCTCACCTGCTACTGTAAATCTGTATCTTACTATTTAAGATGCCCTTTTAAGCTTTCTAAAGCTTAAAACTCTTATGCCCCACCAGACCTCTTTTATGAGATTCATGCAAAAGCCAATCAACTGAAACTAGATGGTAGCACTGATTGTGGGGCTATTGCCTACCACCAAACGGCACAAGAGGAAGGTGATTTGAAGATAGAGGGTAGATAAGCAAAGGCTCCAAAGCATACCCTTCGGCTGCCTTTTTGTTCATTTCCATTTATTAGGTTTGTTCTTTAGTTCGCCAAATAGGGACAGTTGTTCCCCTGTTGGTTCACGAGACAAGCAGAGTGGCCATAAAATATTCCATGTACGTACTACATCTTTTTTTTTTCGTAAGTATACATCTCTCAGGCAGTAGCAACCAAGTCTATAAGAATGTTGTTTAATTGCTTGGTTTGCTTATTGCTGTCATATTCACTCCTTAATCATCAACTCTAGTCACGTGAGAATTGGTATCGGCTCAGGATCTCAGTTTGACGATGTAGAAGCCACCAAAAGTCACATCACGGACGAATTCTGCCATCAGAGGCCGGGCTGCACGTGAACTACTGGATAGACATTAACCTTTCAATTCTTCTTTCGCTAAAAAGAAATGTATGTTGAAGCAGTAGCTGGTGACAAGCTTGACATAACTAAGATGTGAAAAAGAGACATTCGTCATGGACACGAAATGTCGTGACAGTCCTATGGGGCCATTTCGATGTTCACGGGCATAATAGAAGCTTGTCTGCTCTCCGCTAATCTAAGATTGAAGATCTTTTTCCTTGAGAATCCGTGTTGCCAAGCAAGAGTGGAATCGTGATAGACTTCTTGTTTTGGTGATAAGGGAACTACTATTTAAATAGTTTACCAAAAAATCAGTAATATTATCAAAACTAGTAACTGAAAATATATACATATTTACATAAAAGTTACATATTATTTAGGTCACATTATACGGAAATATATATAATCAACTCCGAAAAATGACATAAGTTTGTCAGAATTTATAATTTATATATAATATGTTCATTTTAATAAAAAAATTTAAGGCTTGCATGTTGTTCTTCAATGGTTGATACAGAAACCAAAAATCTCTAGCTTTCTACATTAACATGTAAGAATTCTGAAAAGAATAAGGAAATTATAGGAAGCGAAAATCTTAAAGATCAAATGCAATATTTTGAATTCTTTGGACTCTGAAAAAAAAAGAAACTAAAAAGATGAAAATCTTAAGCAATTTTCAGTATTTTGAAACAGGACACTTATATGTCTAAATAACAATTTGATGTCTATTACAAAACCCTTAATAAACGCATTAGACTAATCAAATCACATACTTATACAAGTTTTAAATATTTTTAATTTATTAAATAATAAAATTCACACGTGACGTAAATATAATATATAACAGTTACATGACAAAAGTACTAATATGATTTGGTCATATTAACAAAAAACTTAACACCAGACTAGTTTTGGTAAAAATTAAAAGTTAGAGTATCTTTTTAAAGTTCAAGTTACTATTGGAAAGTTGAGTAAAGTTTGAATTTTTTGATAATTAAGCCTTTAATATTTATACCTAACCTTTGTTACCCATTCGGTTACGATTAAAACCACATCATTCATTTCTTACATTATTATTTTCCTATTTATGTTGATAAAATCATAATTAATGTACTCCTTATAAAAGAGAGTAATGGAAAAAGGACAAAACTAATTTATAATGATTTAGCCAACCCTTGGCTTAAGTCTACTTAGAAATTAACTATCTTCTTCTTCTTCTTTGATAAGTAAATAAGAACTCTCAATGTATCATCTTCTTTGCCATAAGCCAAGAAAAACTCTTGTAAACATCTTGCTTTATCACAGGTGTTGAGAAATCTTTTGCAAATATTGTCTAAGATCAAGAGGAGCCCTCACAAAGTGTATCTCAAGAAAATTTTCTAGTTGTAACAATTGTACAACCATATAACTCCAAACTTTGTTCTCTTGCTCACACCAATAAAATTAAATTCAACGTTGTTTTGTAATGTACAAATATATTATCTAACATTCTAAGACCCTTAGCAACTCTCTAATATATTAAAAGTTCTTTCTAAGCCCCTCACGGGGTAGCCTAGCGGTAGAAAGGGGGAGAGGATTCATTACAAGAAACGAAGCCCTTTCGCGATGTTTTAAAAACGTCGCAAAAGGTCATAAAACGTCGCAAAAGAGAATTTGCGACGTTTAAAAAAATGTCACTAAAAACGTCGCGGAATGTGATGTAGGTAAAAGGTATCCGCAACGTTTCTTGAAAAACCGAACATGCCCAGAAAAACATAAGGACCGGCCACGCAAATGTCAGCAACGAGAAGACAAAATAACGGTAGAAAGTGGCTCAAGAGAGAGGGAAAAGGTAGCGTCGGGTTGGGCGGGAAGGAGATAGTCGAAGGTTTTAACAAAAGCAAGGGGGAGGAGATAGTCGGGTAGGTTTTAACAAAAGCAAACGACGTTTTAAAATACCAACACAGTCGTTTTGCTCTTGGAGCAACTCAACAATTTTTAGACCTTTTGCGACGTTTTCTCTAGAAAATCGTCACGGTTTTCATTTTGCGACATTTTGTCTCTAAAACGTCGCAAAAGGTCAGACATATCTACGACGTTTTGCAAAAAAGTCGCAGAAAATGGGATCTTTTCGTGACGTTTTTAAAAACGTCACGAAAACTCTACACAATTCGCGACATTTTTTCAGAATATTGTATAAGATTGTGGGTTCGAGCCTTGGGAGGAGCAGCCTTTTTGTAAGGTGATGTAATCCCTCTAATGGTGGCCCCTCTTTCGAAGCAGGTACCTCTGATATTGTCTAAGATAAGACCTAGATTTACTTATCTATGAGTCTGAGTGGGTGGCTCATAAGTCTCAAGATAGTCGGGTGAAGCCCGGCCCCTGAGTTATCAAAAAAAAAGTTATTTCTAAAATTTAACTCTAGTCTATTTATATCCGGAACTAACTTAAATAGTCATTACATACGCAAACTAGTGGTTACAACTACTATTTTTTTAATATATTAGGCTAGCTGGACAGTCATCTATTGTGGTATCAGCTAAATGGATCCCCATCTAGATAGAACCTAACCTTTATGTAATTTTCAAACCCTGTCATTGGATATTCAATGAATATTTATTGTTTTGGTTCATAACCAATACAACTGACGTATAGAGTACAAACATTGAAAAGTCCAAAATAATGCAACCGATGTATTTATAAAGTCCAAACATTGAAAAGTCTAAACTATATACAATGTCTAACATTACCTATTCACATGCTAAGTCATCCAAACTTAAGTTTTTGACCTTCTAAGTTCTTTCAATGATTAGAAAATCTTTTCTTTGATAAAAACTTAATTCATAACTATTTTAAAAGTTTCCCAAAAGGTGTTTTATGATTAAGAGAATTTTCTTTCAAACCTTCCCACATTTCCTCTTGATCATAACAAAATATATCCAAATGCCCTATGTCTAATGATAATCCAATTATTGAACTCTTAATCCATTAAAATGATGGAGATAAGGTAACAAGAAATATTATATTTATTTGTTACATCTTGAGGTATTTGATTCTTAATTGTTCTTAGTTCTTGAATTGAATTTCCTTGAAACTTTTTTGAATTACATATGTGTTCTACTTTGCTCATTTAATATATCTTTTGATTATCAAATTAATTCAATTAGCTCATTTGCTCACTTTATCCATTCATTAAATTTGACATTGCACTTGTTAACTTACTAACATGGCCAAGGATAAAAATATTAACAATAACACATTTTGTTATTATCAAAAATACACGTTAGAACCTTATTTGGTCTAACATTCAAGTTTCTCTATTACCTACACCAACAAGCCCAAAGACCTTGAGGACAGCCTCACCTTTTCTTGTATTATTTTAATTGTATATTTTTTAGAAATGTATTTATATTATAATAAAGGTATAACGTAATTGAAATTTTCTTCTAACTATATATTTCTATGAAATTGCTTATTTATTTTCGTTTTGTAAATCAATGATAATTTATTTTATAATTCATTATCTTCCTTATTATTTTCTCAGTTAAAATCTTAATATCATACTAATTATGGTTTATATTTTTATTCAGTTATAACTTTTGGAACTATTTTTTAATTAAAACTACTATATAGATTAATTATATTGTTATAAAATGTAAAATGAAACATATATATTTAAGTATATGGTATTCAACTTCTTTGTGTTATTTAAGTTTTACATAGTTTAGAAGTTGTGTTTATATTCATAAAGCTTACAAGACCTCAACAATTTTATTTTATATTATTGCACAAGTTGCTAAGGTGAATTTTTTAACCTTAAAAATTTGAAGTATTTTTTGAAAATAATGTTTTAGAATATTGATAGAATTTGAAGTTTGGAGAATTTGTTTATGCTTATAAAATAATTTATGTTTGATGTTCAATCTTTGATAAGATTAAGATGGTATGATTATGGCGCAGTAAGACTTGTTACTCTTTGTTACTCTAATATGTAATCAAAATTAAAATTATTCATTTCTTAAGCATAATTTTTAATAGGAACATTAAGTTGAGATTATTCAAGAAGACTGAAAAGTTAAAAAGAAATATCTAGATTTTAAAGGAAGACAGTAGAAAGTTGATATTAAACTCAAATAAGAGAATTTGATGAAAATTTTTGTGATATTATATTTTTGTCACCTTTTAATACTGTTTAGTATTTTGATAATGACTTTGATAAGAAAATCAGATAGAGGTGCTTTGGGAGATTATACAAATTTAAAAGAATTTATATAACTTTTAAGAAGACGTCTAGAGCTGATATCAACTAGTCGAACCCTTAATATTGAGTAATTAATTTTTCATTTTTTCATTTTTAAAAACAAATTTTGACAACTTTAGTCGTCATTTTTTATTTTAAAAAAGAGAGTAACGAGAGAAGTAAAAGAGATGTGTGAAGAAGAGAAAGAGGGGTCATTTCAAATAGAAAGAAAAGAGTTTCAAGCAATGCATATATGATTATAACAGAGATTTAGGTAGAGGATAATATAATTTTTGTAATAGAAATGAATTATGTTACACACTATTTCAACCAGGATTTTCTTTGCCCATATTTAATGCAAATGAATTCAATGATTGGTTAAATATAGTTATTCTACTTGGTGTAAAGTACATTGAAAGATGTATCTTGTCTTTTTTTTAAAAATGAATTATGTATTTACTATAGATTAAACTAATACAACATTGCAACGAGTATTAGATTATTAGTCGAGCATTCACACTACAATATATAAAGTAAGATAACCATATGAGATGTCATAGACCAAAAAAGCTAAGGTTTGTTATAATCACCATCTACATTGCATATCGATCGAGAAAGAGTGTTGCATTTGTTTAGCATAAAAGCATTCACGGATCTAGTTCACTATTATATCTATAACTAGATATTTCTCATGCTTTTGATCAGGGAATCATCCGGTATTGCGCTCCTTCAAATTGTATAAATGGTAATGGTGCTTTATAGAGTGAGGCATTAGTTTGTCCTAGCTTGGAGTGACTAATGATCCAGTGTAGTGCATGCTCCCAATTGTATCGATAAGTGGTACTGCTGTCGCCTGCAATCAAATTTAAAAAGAAACCAACTTCCGTCAATACGAGGAATTTTTAACGGTAAAAGTTAGCGAGTTTGAAACTAAAACAAATAGGGAGGGTTTGGTTCACGTAATTTAAGAAATTAGAAATAACAAAAATCAGAAATTAACAAAAGTAATTGGATTTGAAAATTTAATAGACAAACCTTGGTTTTAGGTCACCGATGTTATCACACTAAAATGGATCCTTGATATAAATTCAGTTTATCAACAAACATTCATTGGGTGATGTTTTCTCTTAAGTGTAAATAAATAAAAACATGTATTCTAAATATTCTTATCAATCAACAACCTAGATACGATCGTAAGTTCAATTGAGTAATAACTTTAAGAACTAAGAAACCAATGAACAAGATAACACATGTACGACATGCATTTAATCAAGATGAGTTTCTTCTTAGAATTTTTCACTCTAATGTAAAGAAGGTAATCCTAATTGTCACTTGTGAATAGAAAAACTGAACATCATATTTCACTAATTTGGGTATTAGACGAATCAATCCCTAGCTGCGCATCTTAGAAATCAACCAATTCAATCATAAAAGCAATTCGGAAGGCACTCAATATCCATCAACAAAACAAACTTTATTGGAACATCTCACACATAATAGATGATAACATGATTTCTCTCAACCAAGAAAAGGGATTTAACTACTCATAACAAAAGTTAAAATTAACAAAGAAATGACAAAATACATAGTCTCCATCCTTGATCTTTCTTAGAAAATTCAAAAACTCCTAAAGAAATACTACAGAAAATGGAAGACCTAACTATGGCTCAAAAACCAACAGAAAACTTATGCAGAAAAACGTAAACACTACTCCTAAAGTAGTCTGCATGAACAGTAAAGCAAACCCCCTTTTATGCTTTTCGATCCTTTCCTTTTTCCATAATCTTCAGTAGATCACACCTCCCACGTATTCAGGTTGCAAATCTCCAACAAGCTGATCTTCCAAGATTATGAAAATCTCAAACGAATCAGATTTGAATTTAAAAACAGATTCTGTAGATGGATTGCATCTTTGTACGTACCCACGCTTAGTCACTGAATTTACTGTCAATCTAGAATTTTCGGGTTATCGTTGTTTCCTTTGCATCTTTTTGATTCAATTTCATCTCTTCAGTGTTGAAAATCATCTGAGAACAATTAAGAGAGAAATTCATCAATTTTGAATAATAATTTCAACACATGAGAGAGATTTATATACCAATGAATGCAAAATGACAACTTGACAATAAGTATTGAGAAGTAACAAGTGAAGTATTCGGCTCCAAATCGCTTTGGAGTAGCTGCATAAAAAGAATAGTTGGTCCATGTCTTCCATTGTCCTATTGCAAAATACACAAGTATTGTCATCTACGTTACCATGCCATTGGTTCTTGATTTGAAGCCTATTTTTTTATTGCTAGCCATGTGATGAAGGAAGCCTTGGGGTTGATTGAATTATGCCACAATAAATCAAACTAGTGGATTATTGGAGAGGCATTGGAGAATGGTTGATAACATGAACAATTTGAGAACTAACTATTGCATTCTAACGTCCTGACGATATAGTCTTCACGCGTAGGTGAAGATGAGCTAGGAAGATGTACCAAGAGGGCAGCAAAACCCTTGAACTCTCCTTTCCAATCGTCATCAAAATTAAAGAGGAGACTTTGTGACGAAGAGGAAGATGGTTCCTTAGTAGTTGAAGGTGAGGATGTTATGCAAAAGTACTGATTTTGAGCCAGTTATCAAACTATAACCGCGTTCTTTCTCCATTTCCTATTTGCTGTTTAATGTGGGGATAAATGAACTCCCTCATCTTCATCCTTTTCTTAAGGATTGGAAAACCGACGATAGTGAAATCAACCTGCTAGAAATTTGCAACTTTGAAGTAATATTCATATATCCACTTGATCCATAAAGCATTACTATCGATATAGAGGCTCCGCAACCTCTTACACATACTTTTTGTATAGTTGTTACCGCAAGTATCCCAAGGCCACCTTGTTGTTTGGGTTGGGTAATCGTACTCCACTTAATTTTTTCCTTGTTTGAGTTCCCAAGTTATCCAGACCATACGAACGTTTTCACAATCTTGTCCATCTCTTTGATGGCTCTCCTTGGCATTGCAATATGAGTAGTCCAATGAAGGTGTAAACTAGTAACACTAAAATGATTAGTGTGATGTGGGCTACATACGATAAGTATCTATTTTGCCATGCCATCCCTCTAGCTTTGAGTTGTTCAATGATCAGTAAGCAGTCATGGAACTTAGGTTTGTGTGATGTAATTGGAACGCCAAGATAACTGACGGATGTAGACATATAGTGAAGACCAGTCAATTGCAAGATATCCCCTAGTATAGTCACGTCTACATATATACAAAGATTAATCTTGCCAAGATTGTGCCGTAATCCAGACCATTGTGAGAATAAATCAAGTTGCATTCATCATAAGTTGGATGGAATATAGATCAGCTGTACATAAAATAATCAGATCGTCGACATAGATTAAGTGTGTAATATTGAGCTCCTGACATTTATAATAGAATTTGAAGCCTCCATTGCACCTTATAAGATAGTTTAATAATATGAAAAATCCTACCGTAAACTAAAAAGCTTGATCCGAAAACTATTAGTGGCTACTTTGTAGGCTACACCATCAGATCAAGGGGTTCTAGATTGAATTGCCCATCTCACACAACCAGAATTATAGAATCAGATAGAGCTATCTACTTTGAAGATGAATTTGATTCATGTCAAGGGTCAAGAGAAATTTTATTCAGGGAAGAACGCATTATAGTCCTTGTACCTGTTACTTTAACTCCAACTCATGACCCTGTGATTGAACAGATTCTAGTAAAATCTCATGATGAACCTTAGAATCAAGCACAGGATGAAGTCATTGATACTGGGGATGATAAAGTTGTTGTCAGGAGATCACAAAGAACACGTAGACCTGCCATTCCTGATGACTATATTGTCTATTTGTAGGAACATGAGTTTGATGTGGGAGATAATACTGAACCAGTTAGTTTTCAAGAAGCTATAAACAGTCCTCATTCTACGTTATGGATGAATGCAATGGAAGATGAGTTGAGTTCTATGTCACAAAATAGAGTTTGGGAGTTGGTTGAACTACCCAAAGGTTGTAAACCTATTGGGTGCAAATGGGTTTACAAAATCAAACATGAC
>JAOTBA010000008.1:13561669-13575802 GCA_025629845.1 Erythroxylum squamatum | reverse complement strand
TTTGTCTTTTTGACCTCAAGAACATGTCAATAAATTCACTTACCAATCAACACAAATTGAGCATAAATTGAGTATTTATCATAAAAATAGGATTGAAAGCATATGAAAATATATAAGAACATATAAGAAAATTCAATCCTATCAATGGTCTGGAAACTTAAAAAAAGTTTGTATGGACTTAAGCAAGCCAGTCGTCAATGGCATGCCAAACTGACCTCCGCACTGATTTCTAACCACTTCGCTCAGTCCGTCTCCGATCCTACCATGTTCACAAAAAGACAAGGTTGTGAGTTTATCGTTTTACTGATTTATGTAGACGATGTTCTTCTGGCAAGTACTGACCTTTCACTAATTGAAACAACGAAAAAGTTTCTAAACGATACCTTCCAGATTAAGGACCTTGGACCAACAAAGTTTTTCCTCGGACTGGAGCTGGCGCGATCCTCCATTGGCATTAATTTGTCACAACGAAAATATACATTAGATCTCCTGAAGGACTCTGGTTTTCTCCATTGCAAACCAGCCTCAACACCTATGGCTCCAAACATGCGCTTGACAGCCTCCGATGAACCATACACAGACATCGGCAGATATCGGAGCATCATTGGAAAGTTGCTTTACCTTACCATTACAAGACCGGATATCAGCTTTCCTGTCCAACAGTTATCCTAGTTTCTTGATAAACCAACCACCGAGCATTTACAAGCCGTCAATCGTGTGTTAAGGTACCTCAAAAAGGCACCTGGTTAAGGTCTTTTATTCCTAACGAACTCCTCAGCACACCTTCGCGCTTTCTCATACTTCGACTAGGCAACGTGTCCGGACTCACGCAAATTAGTCACTTGCTTTTGCGTGTTCCTTGGTTCTGCCTTGATCTCTTGGAAATCAAAGAAACAAGTCACCATTTCTCGCAGCTCTTCAGAAGCAGAGTACCGGGCCTTAGCTGCTACAACTTGCGAGCTTCAATGGTTAGTCTATCTACTCCAAGACTTCGGCTTTACACATAAAGGAGCAGCTTACCTTTATTGTGACAACAAATCCGCCATTCATATTGCCGAAAATTCCAATTTTCACGAACGCACCAAGCATATAGAGATCGACTGTCATCTCATACGTACCAAGGTACAAGAAGGGATCGTCCACCTGCTCCCAGTCTCTTCTCACTCACAACTGGCTGACATCTTCACGAAAGCATTGTCCAGAGGCCCATTTGAGACACTCTTGCTTAAGCTGGGCATACACGATGTGTATACTCCAGCTTACGGGGGGCTGTCAAAGGAGCACATACTAGGAGTAGAAGCTTCGTCATCCTACCATGAAGATTTACCCAGAACTGCGACAGTCGCAAACAAAGAAGGAGACTCTTTTGGTTTTTACACAAAGAATGAAGGAGACGCTTCTCGTTTTTACCTAGGACCCACCTAATTAGAACAAGGCCTCACCTTTTTCTGCTCCGAGCCCAACGCCTTGTAATACTCATTAATGACCTATCATTCTAGAAGGTTCTCTATCATTCTTATTGTCTTTTTGTCTATAAGCGTGCCTATATGAAGGCATCCATTGTTTAATAAATGCTGAGGTAAAAAGGATAAAATTTGTCCCACCTCCGTTGGTTTTGTCATACTTTGGACCGTCATATTCTTTAAATGTTCTATCTCTTCTCAAATATATAATATATAAATTATTATATATATTAAAAATTATATATCTTATAAGTTCTCTCATTATTACAATTTTTAAAAAATATTTGTGATTTACTTTTTTTTTCAATTGTTTTTAAAAATTAAAAGCATTTACCGACAATGTAAATCTCTTAAAAAGTATTTTTACAGTATTTATAGCTAAATAATATATGAATTTTGACTAAAATCGAACCAATATTTAATTAGATAATTAAATAATATATGAATTTTTACCATTTAAAATAAGAACGACAAGTGAAAATGTAACCAAAATATTTTAATTAGATAATAACAATAATTTGTTTTTTTATATCTTATAAAAATGTTTATGACAAATTTATTTGTTAGTACCTGAAACAACGATCTAGATTATTTTAAAAGAGAATGCATACTAACTTCTTTATTTATTAATGTTATCAATGAAATAATATAATAATTAATCATTTAAGCATATAAAATTATTTTTGTTAGTATCGCTTTTATTTTTTATATAATTATTTGTGTTAAAAATCATTATATTTACATGTTATGTCAATAAAGTTGGCATATACTAAGTTGATAATATTTTATTTTAAATAAATTAAAGATATATGTTTTTGGTTGTTACTATTGTTTTAGACTTTTGTGTTTTATAATGTAATTTAACTCTTGTTAGTTATGAAATTGAAACTAACGCTGCATATGGTTGCTGTCTCCTGTATGCGGAGACGGAACGCAACAAAAATTTGGAGACGGAACAGAACAAAAATTGGAGACAGTGGGGTGTTTGGTTGTGATAGACAGAACAGAAAAAACTGTCTCCGTCTCGAGAACAGAAATATATTTGATTGCAGTAGATAGAACATAAAAATTGTGTCAATGACGAAAATACCCCTGCTCCTTAATATGATTAGAAATATGTAGTTCATTGATAATTTTATAATGAATGATTTGTATTAGTAAAAAAATTAACAAATAATAATAATAATAACAATAAAAAAATTAATAATAATAATGATAATAATAAGATAATTAATTTCGTATAATAATAATAATAATAAGAAAATAAAAATGAAATAAATAATAATAATAATAAGTACAAAATGTATAATAATAATAATAAATTTTAATAATAACAAATACAAAATTTATAATAATAATAATAATAGTAATAATAATAATAATAACAACAACAAAATTTATAATAATAATGATAATAATAAGATAATTAATTTCGTATAATAAAAATAATAATAAAAAGAAAATAAAAATGAAATAAATAATAATAATAATAAATACAAAATGTATAATAATAATAAATTTTAATAATAATAAATACAAAATTTATTATAATAATAATAATAATAATAATAATAATAATAATAATAATAATAATAATAACATCAACAAAATTTATAATAATAATGATAATAATAAGATAATTAATTCCGCATAATAAAAATAATAATAAAAAGAAAACAAAAATGAAATAATAATAATAATAATAATAATAAGTACAAAATGTATAATAATAATAAATTTTAATAATAATAATACAAAATTTATTATAATAATAATAATAAAAATAAAAATAAAAAAATAATAACAACAAAATTTATAATAATAATGATAATAATAAGATAATTAATTTCTTATAATAAAAATAATAATAAAAAGAAAAAAATGAAATAAAAATAATAATAATAAGTACAAAATATATAATAATAACAAATTTTAATAATAATAAATACAAAATTTATAATAATAATAATAATAATAATAATAATAATAATAATAAATACAAAATGTATAATAATAATAATAATAAGATAATTAATTTCGTTTGATAAAATAATAATAAAAAGAAAACAAAAATGAAATAAAAAATAATAATAATAAGTACAAAATATATAATAATAATAAATTTTAATAATAATAATTACAAAATTTATAATAATAATAATAATACATATAATAATAATAATAAATACAAAATATATAATAATAATACATACATACATACATATATACATACATATATCAAGACAACCGGTATAGAAGATTCGATTCGAGTCCCGAAGCTATGATTTGATTCGGACAATCGACTCGATCCGACCCGACCAGTTCCCAATATCTCGGAACAAAACGTCAAACTTGTTCACTTTGATTTCACGTTTTGTATCTGCGCTCTCTCTCCCACACGCATTAATTGTAACTCGTCCAGGTCCAACGCACGGTGAGGAAAAAGCACGGTTGAGGATCATTTTGTCAAACAAATCTCGGCCTCGTGTTCGTCTTTCTTCCCTCTAAATATAGTGGTACGCCATTTCGTTTCTCATATTTCTCTCTTTATGTCTGTCTAATGCGTTGGTTCCCCGATTGTTGAACTTCTGTTCCTTTTCTGTTCTCCCCATTTTCCCTGATTCAAGTTGTGCAAATCTTTGACCGGTTAGCGAATTTCAGTTGAAAGTCTAAATGGGTCAAATGCGTTTGTAACTTTTAGCTGCAATTTCTTGGAAATTTTGATTTTTTTTCTCATATTGATCAGTCTCCACTCTCGCTTGCCATTTCATTTGATAATTTTGTTTATTTAGTGTAGGCCATTTGTACTTGCTAGGTTCGTACGTAAATTGTGTAAAAGAAATGGATATTGACGACATAATGGGGGAGACCTCAAGGTCAATGAATCTGCCAACAAAGAGTGCAATTTATGCTTGGGGATATAACCAGAGTGGACAAACAGCCAGGAATGGCAAAGAGCGGCTATGGCGAATTCCAAAGCAGCTTTCCCCTGAGCTCTTTGGATGCCCAGCCGGTGGTAATGCTCGGTGGTTGGATATAGCTTGTGGCCGTGAGCATACTGCGGCTGTTGCCTCTGATGGGTCCCTTTTCACTTGGGGTTCGATCCCTTTCACTTGTTTTGGATATTGCTAATGTTGTTCCTCTTCTTGTTTTGGGTACAAGATTTCGTTGATTTTGAATCCTTAATAACGTAAGGATCCTGGTTGAATGTGCCTATGCAATTTGCTTCGACATGAATGCCAAATATTATTAGCATTACAATCTGCATTTGTTAGTTATTGTTGGTTTTTGGAATGGGAACTTTTGGCTATTGCCTCTTGTGGTTGCTTCCTAAGTTTGATGATAGCTTGACTAACTTGGAGAGTTGTTCTTGTCTTTGTATTTTTCAATCATCATCCCCTTTTATGTTTTCAAGATATTTGCGTCGAGTACCTCTATTAATCACTTGTGTGCATGCCTGTTTCTACATTTCCTACAATGCTAAAGTACTGTCTTTGTTGGTTGTTTGTTCCAACGGCATTATGGGTCTTACCTTGAGAATTCTTTAGGTGCTAATGAGTTTGGTCAACTGGGAGATGGCACTGAAGAGGATAGTAAGTTTCCAAAGAAAGTGAAGCAATTGGAGACAGAGTATGTAAGATCTATATCTTGTGGAGCACACTGTACAGCTGCTATTGCAGAACCACGTGAGAATGATGGAAACATGTCAGTGGGCAGACTCTGGGTTTGGGGTCAAAACCAGGTATCACATTTTACAAATTTAAACTGCTTCTTTTCTTTAAAGTTTGAAATTTTTAGTAAACTTTCTTGATTATCACACTTTTATAAGTTATCTACTTATGATGCAGGGATCTAACTGTCCACGATTATTCTGGGGAGCCTTTGCTGCAAATACGGTATGCCCTTGATTAATTTTCCTTATGATATTCCAACAACATGCTTGTGGTGTAAAATGCATTTACTACTCTGTAGTATCTGGATAAGTTGATTTTCATCTTTATTTTACTTCCAGATGTTGCACTTGTATTTCTATTCTTTTTAATATGTAATAACAATGATAACATACTGGCCTACTGTTTGTCCATTTTCTTATGATCCCTTCATCTTTTTCTTAATCAGCATTGAATCCATTCCTCAAAATCCATCCTTAGCTTTAACTAGTATGCTGTAAATGTTATTGGTAAGGCTTGTAAATTTTCTTCCATTTAAAGTGAAGCCTCACTTTGAATCGTTACTTTACAAACAAATAATATTAGACAAATCAATAGTAGGATTTAAGAATTTTTTATGCCCAAAGACATGTTCTCCTGGTGTGGATTGTCTGAATAAATCCCAATGTTTCAAAAATACAATTTAAACATTGGTTGTTCATTATATAAGGAACTAATCAATAAGAGACAAGATTTTGTCAATTTAGATGGTATAATAGGCATGAAGACTTCCTCCATGTTGGAAGCTTATCCCTAGTCCTAGAAATGTTCAATATTTAATAATTGGAATAAGTTGGATGGATAGACAAGTGCAAGTTTATATACTCTTTGAACATTTTATATAGTCTTTGTAGTAATGTTCTCACATTTTTTGATGGGGGAGCATTGTGATTCATTCCATCTTATTTTATTTATGTGTGTAATGCTTAGTCACACAAGCTGTTTTACAATCTAAATATTGCATGAAATCGTAATGTAGGACAAATAAAAGAATTATTAACTAGTAGCTAAAGCTCACAAAATTAGAAATATTACTGATATTAGGCTAGTGTTTTAAGGTTTAATATGGCTGGAAGTTGGAATTTTGGTTGAAAATTTTGTGGTGAACACAAAGAATGGAGCTAGGAAACTAGAAATCACTCCTAGGGTCTAAGAATCGCTCTTAGATGAAAGCATCTTATTTTCTAGTTGAAAACTCAAGTTTATAGAAAAATTTTAGATTGCTTGTTATTGAAGGGCTGAATATTCACATATTTATGGAGGAACCCTTATTATAATCTTAAAAAACTAGGATATCATATCTAAAATAGAATAATATATTTAACTTATTACGACTTTCTATCTGATAAGGAATCCTAACACAATATAAATTTCAGCTCTTATCTTTGATGTCAACTCAATTCTCAATCATCATCCCCTAAATTAAAGTTTGTGGTTGACTAATCTTTCCTCTTTTATTTCTTTTATAGACTTTAAGTTCTTTTATATCAATTTTCTCCGACTTGTTTGAAGTTGTCCTCGATGTAGAATGTGATAAATACTCATCATATAAGTCTGGGTTCAACTTCTGAAATTCAAATTCTTAAATTTAAGTACCGTCAAAAATCGATCTTTTTTTTCACTTGACAAGATATTGTCAATATCCTTCATCTCTTGTTGCTACAATTTGTTCATCAAGAACATCCTCTATCTCCTTTTTAAGATGAGTAATGGTTGGAATTCTTATAGTTGCAGTAGGGAATTGCTCATCATCTTGCCCATGATAAATAGTTAAGTCCACAACATTAAAGATATGACTTATTCCTATGTCACTTGGTAGTTTGAAAGCATAAGCATTAGCACTTACTGTATCTTCTTGATGATCTTATAAGGTCCAGCACTTTGTGAATGGAGTTTCTTATATTTTCCATTTGGAAAACACTCTGGACGAATCCTTACCATTACCATATCCCCGTCATTGAATTCCACCAATTGACGATATTGATTAGCATATTCTTTATAAGACAAGTTGCTAGTCTTTATCTTTCCCTGTATCTCATCAAAGATGTCCCTAATGTGTTGTGCAAAACCTTCAGCTTCAACATTCTCGTGTTGTTTGTGGTAAAGGATCTTGGTCAATATACTTTCTTGGTTAAACTCCTGAGACTATCTCAAAAGGACTCTTACTGGTAGACCTATTTATATAACTATTGTATGCAAATTCTGCTAGGAAAAATTAGGTCCCAATTTTTTACATTGTCTCCAACCAAACATCTTAACAAGTCCTCCAAACTTCTATTCACCACCTCTGTTTGTCTATCGGTTTGGGGATGGAAAGAACTTGAAAATTGAAGCTTAGTGTTTTTGTTTTCTGTAGAGTTCTCTAAAAATAACTCATAAATTTCACGTCACCATCAAATACGATGGTTAAAGGTAATCCATAGAAATGTACAATTTCTTTAAAGAATAGTTTAGGAGTGTAGACAATATCATAAGTCTAAACCAATATATTTCCAAATGGTTTCATAACGAAATCACATGGCTTTTCTACAACATTGGCATCAAGAACATACATATTATTGCTTCTTGTAGGTAGATGCACTAACTTGCTATCATTGCTTGCAAGTGCACTCACAACTTCTTCTTTATTCCTATGTTATACTAATTGCACATCTTCATTCAAGTCTACTTCTCCTTCATTAGCAATTACAGCACAATCTTCATCAGCAACACCAAAGATATCATCAAGTTTTGAACCAACAAGCTCGGGAACCCCAAGTAGCTGCTGGTTAATCTATTAACAGCTTCATGTTTTGTTATTTTAGCTTGTTTTCCTATCCTTTGAACTTGTTCTACTATTGTTTTAGCTTGCTACTTAAGTGTTTGAACTTGTTTTTTTCAACTTTAGGGTTTGCCAAAGAATCCACTTCATTCGGGTTTTCTTCATCTTCAGTACTTTGATCATCCCCTACCGTCAAACTCTCCATATCATCAATTATTTGAGCACCTTCCACATGTATGCTTGATGATTCAAATTGATATACTAAATTTGAGGAATCAAAATTAGTACATGATTTTTAAACAAAGATTTTCCTGTACATTGGGTGCTGTTGATCAATATCAGTCCTTCTTGTTTATTACCACGTGCTCCATGTTCAGCATCAAGTATAGGTTATTGGTTGGTATAGTTTTTTCTTGTGGGAGTTTTGACTTTTAGGGAATGTATGTTAAGGTTGTCTAGCCTCTCTAAAATTTTTCAAACATGTTTTCATATGGGAGTTGTTGCATGTAAGTTAGCTTTTGGAGCACCTTGTGAACGAGGATCATTGATGCTCAATTTTTTTGCAATATTCAGAAGTATTTCGTCTTGCTCTAAGTCGCTGAATATTTTCTATATGCCCTTCCACTATGTGTTACCATTGTGAACCAAAGCTCTAATATCAAATTGATGTAGGACAAATAGAAGAATTATTAACTAATAGCTCAAACTCACAAAATTAGAAATATGGTTGATGTTAGGATAGTATTTTAGGGTTTAATATAGCTGGAAGTTAGGATTTTGGTTGCTGGAATTTTGTGGTGAACACAAAAAATGGAAGGTAGGAAATTAGGAATCACTTCTAGAGCCTAAGAATCACTCTTAGAAGAAAGCTTCACACTTTCTAGTTGAAAACTCAAGCTTGTAGAAAAATTTCAGATTGCTTATTGTTGAAGGTCTGAATACACATATATTTTTATAAAAGTTACTATAGTAGGAATGTGTCCTAACAAATTTAAGTTTTTTTTTTTTTGGAAAAAACAAATTCAAATCTTGTTCTAATAAAAATTTTGTAAATCCTAAACAATTAGGATAGCATATCTAAAACAGAGTAATACATTTAACTTACTATTACTTCCTATCTAATAAGAAATCGTAATATAATCTAAATTTCTGTCCTTATTTTTTATGTCAACTCAATTCTCAATTCTCAATCCTCATTTCACCAAATTAAAGCTTGTGATTGGCTAATCTTTCCTCTTTTATTTCTTTTATAAACTTTAATTTCTTTTGCATCAAATCAATCTTAAAGCTCTTCCTATTTGAATATTTTAATTCAATGTCATCATCATGATAGCTTGAGATTCATCTAATAATTAAAAATGTGTGATATTGCTGTCTGATGCTTATTAGAACTCGTGTTTCCAATTTTGTATGGTTTGCCAATGTAACCTAGATTTTACAAACTTATTAAGCATCTGAGTTCTTGATGTTGTTATAGAGTTACTCCTAATTGATGTTGTTATAGAGTTACTCCTAATTCAAAGTGTTCTTAATTATCAGGTTATCCAGCAAGTATCTTGTGGCGCAGCCCACGCAGTGGCTTTATCTGAGGATTGCTTGCTGCAAGCATGGGGTAAATGCTTGTGTTTCTACAATTTCTTTAAAATGCTTAAAATAAGTGTTGTGAACAATAGTGTCAAGCTCATATTAGTTGCTTTAAGTGCTGATGGTTCATCTTCATTTTTATGATTTTTATCTGAGAATGATTGTGGAATCTTATTTGCTAATTTCTTCCACCTTTAATCAGTATCGCATTACTCTTTTGATAAATCAGGCTATAATGAATATGGTCAGCTTGGCAGAGGTATTACCTGTGAAGGACTACAAGGGGCTCGTATTATAAATGCTTATGCAAAGTTTCTTGATGAAGCTCCTGAGCTTGTGAAGATTACACATGTGTCATGTGGCGAGTACCATTCAGCAGCCATATCTGAAAATGGCGAGGTGTAAGTTATCTCAAAAACTGTTTATATGGAGATATGTTCTAAATTTTAATCATGAGAGATACAGTTTTCTGCATGACACATATAACTCTCTTTGAAGGTTGGAAAAATCTTCTTATGCGATTCTCACGTCTGGAGATGGGATGCAATGGAAATGCGATGCATTCTAATATGCAAGTCTCTTTTCCCTATACTTGGTCTTATGATAAAAAGAGGAAAAAAAAAAAGAAAAAACCATTTTAGATTTCGTTTATTTGATAGTACTATTTTTTATTCCTGCGTTGGTCATTCTGTAGTAGAATCTTGATTCTACAATTTTTCCATACAAACCGCCCACACTTGATCTTAATTGTTATAACTTGATTTTGATGGACTGTACAATTTAACATATTAATAAAAAGTTAGTTTCCCTCTGTGGTAGTTGTTGATTCCTTGACCAATTTCATTATATTCTCAAGTTGTGATAAGTAATAGTCGTTTAGGCTGTACGTAACATGGCAAACTCACCAAACTTACAACTTTTGGCACCACCAGAACTTTATGGTCATCATATACACTTGAAGGGCTAGGTTGGTTTTCATATTTGTTCAAGTAGTCAGCCATGAATGTAAATGGATGGATACAAACATGCCTTTGTTAGTTGGAATTGAGTTTCATGTGTGACTAGACTCATTGAATTGCTTGGGAAAAAGTGTTTGTTCCTTTTCTGTTTAATAATGGGTTAAACTTGAAATTGGAAAATTATTTGTTTCCCTTTGTCGGCCTCCCATTGCCCTCCTTTTCTTCTTCCTTTCATTTCCATACCCAATATTGTTAAGTGGCAACTTCTTGTTATGCAACTCACTTTGAAATTACCAAATTTATTTGTGAGCTTGTCTTTTCTGCTTCATTTGCCTGCCCTGTCTCTCTCTCATGTTTACGATTTATCCATCTTCAAGGTATACTTGGGGTCTAGGAACTATGGGTCAACTTGGACATACTTCTCTTCAGTCCGGGGACAAAGAGCTATTGCCAAGGCGAGTTGTTGCCCTTGATGGAATCTTTGTAAAGGATGTGGCATGTGGTGGTGTGCACACCTGTGCTGTAACTGAGAAGGGAGCTCTCTATGCTTGGGGTAGTGGTCAAGCTGGTCAATTAGGGCTTGGCCCACAGAAAGGATCCTTTTCATTCATTCCTAGTGATTCAGAATCATTTCTCAAAAATCTCCCTGCTTTGGTTGTCCCAACTGGTGTTCAACTTGTTGCGTGTGGACATTCCCACACACTTGTGTCTCTGAAGGATGGAAGGATACATGGATGGGGCTACAACAGTTATGGTCAGGCAGCTAATGAGAAATCTACATATGCTTGGTATCCTTCTCCAGTTGACTGGTATGATTCTGCCAAAAGTTGCGATGCCTTGTTGCAGGTTGTGTACTGTTCTATTTTGATGCAATTCCCATATTGCAGGTGTGTAGGGGAAGTGCGAAAACTAGCAGCTGGTGGTGGCCATTCAGCAGTGTTGACAGATGCTTGTTCCTTGAAAGAATTGTGTGAATTTAGGCTTGCAGATAGTTTGAATCAATCAAATGCCTCAGAGATTGAGGATGTTGCATTAAGAACAGGCTCAGATGGTTTAGCACGTCTTTGTGGAAGATTGAGGTAATATTCATTTGGCTGATGTCCGATCTTCCGGTCTGAAATTTGTTTTTATCGCCTTTTAACTTCACATTGATTTCTTTTCTTTCTTTTACAGCAAAAAGTACTTGAAGCTGTTAGATTGTAAATATATGTTAAGACTATGATGTAGGACAAGTAAAAAAAATATCAACTAGTAGCTAAAATTCATAGAAACTAGGAAATATAGGGCATTAATTATTGTTAGGCTGTTGAAATATCAAATTTCAGGTTTGGATTTCAACTTAGGTCATTGGAATTTCAAGTTTAGATTAGCTGGAGTTTTAGGGTTTGATTGACAGAAATTTAGGCTAGAATTTTAGGGTTTGATATGGTAAGAATTTTAGGGTTTTGATTGCTGGAAACTCGGGTTAAAATTGCTGGAATTTAATGAGGTAAACAAGTAATGGAGGGAAGGGAACTAAGAATCGCTCCTAAGGTCTAACAATCGTTCTTAGAAGAAAGTATCATACCTTATAATTGAAAATTCATGGAAAAAAAATCAGGATCTTCTTAGAAGAAAGCATCATACCTTTTATTATTACTTCTTACCTGATAAAGAAACCTAGCATAAACTGATGTCAATTTGTAGTTTTTGTGGTCTTTGTCGCCATGTTGACTTTTAATCTTCATTCAACCAAATTAAAGCTTGTGGTTGACTAATTTGTCCTCTTTTTATTTCTTTTATAAACTATAAGCTCTTTTGTATCATTATAGTTAAAGGCTAGAGTCAAGTTTGTAGTATAGCCTATATAATTATGTAAAATTATGTTTTACCTCATATAAATAGAAGCAGAGAAAGTGGCTAGACTCAAACCATTCCACAAATCCTAATTCTTCAATCCTTTATGCTACCAGAGCAGGTTTGGTCCTAACCTAACTCTTAACTAACATTAACTCCTCTTGTGCCTCCTACAGCAATGCCTACCATGTCGTGCTTCACTCCGGAATTAGTTTTTCCTCTTTCTATGTGGTTGTGTATCATTCCAGCCATTGTAGTGTTTGAATTTCTCAACAGACGATTGGCATTGGATGCGAGTCTCATAAACTCTACCACCTTGTAGCACCTACTTCTCCGGTAGCTTGTACCAGTCTCAAGAACTTCTTCATATAATCGGCTTAGTAATCTTAATCTTGTTAGACTTTATAATATAGTCCCTAGTTTTTCCTCCTTGTTTACTTTACCTTGTGAGAACATACTTGTACGTCACTTCCTAGTCAAGTCACTAATAGGGCTATTACCCCCTTTTCTCTTGTCCACACAAAATTGTGGGGACCAAGTCGTGCTAGTTCACTCTTAGGATTTTCCTACTGTCATCTTTTTGACGTATATATTTTTAATGAAAAATTGTTTTGAGTTGTTCTCTATATTTAAAAGCTTTTATGCTGAGATTGAAAATAAGTCTGTCCAATTTGTATAGTTTTTATAGTGATTATGCCAAGGAATTTTTTCTGATCAATTTATTGCTTTAATGGCTTCTGAAGGCATTCTTCATCATTCTTCTTACCCATTTACTCCTCCACAAAATGGATTGGTAGACAAAACGCAAGGGTCGCATTTATAACAAACTTGATGCATGATATATATGATCCAGCTTGAGGGGAGTATTGAATTATAAATATATATTAAGACTAGAGTCACCCTAGTTTAGCTTATATAATTATATTTTACTGAATATAAAATATAAATAGAAGCAGTGAGAGGCTAGCTTCAACATATTCCAAGAATCCTAATTCTACAATTAAACATTGGTGCTGTAAGTTTGGTGCGTTGACCTTTTTTTCCATGTTTTCTTCCAAAAATATTTGTCTCGACTTTGGTGCCTTTCCCTTGTTATGTTTTCTTCTAACAACTCGTGTCTGCAGGGAACATTTGCTTGACGGTGGTGACTGATTATGAAAGTAATGGCATCAAGAGTGGGACGAGCTGATGAAACAATGGTGTGGGTCATATTTGAACTCGTGTAAATCACCTGCATGGCTAGATTTACTGCAACCTATTGGGATTGCAAATTTAAGGACTAGACTTCCGTTATTTTATGGAATAGCCACTCTTGTATTGGCACATATTTTATATATATCAGATCAATGTACTTGCAAATTGGTCATGGATGTTGTATCAGACCAATGTACTTGCAAATTGGTCATGAATGTTGTATCAGATCGGTGTAATTGATCAAGGATTTATAATTGGAACTCCTTGAAACTTCCTATGACTTCTAATGGCTAATGGATCAGGACATAGGAATATTAACTCCAATTGCTTTTAAAATTAAATATTGTTGCATGATGTGTATCTACTATCATCGCTTTCGATCATCCCTGCTACTTGACAATTGCATTAGGTTTTCTATTTTTATTTTTGTAATAATCGACAGGAGAAACAAAACAGTTCTTCCTACTTAGACGTTGGAGGTGGAAGTGCTACAACTATGGCCCCATGCGACTCTGTTAGACCTCCTATTGTGCAGGTTTATTCTAGAAAGCCTAAGGAAGGGGTAACAGAGTAAAGTTACTCCAGTAGGTTAAGGGTAGGGCGAGGATGTGAGGGGAGAGTTAGTT
>JAOTBA010000008.1:13540565-13553537 GCA_025629845.1 Erythroxylum squamatum | reverse complement strand
TTATAACATGTGTCGTTTGATGTTTGAAATGGATCAATTGTGTACTGAATTAGGAAAGAATTGAGCTTAGATACATGTTGGAAACTGGTTAGGAAGTGTAGTTCCACTAGACATATATCGGTATTTTAGACATATCTTGGCATATTGGTATCCAAATTGGATTAAGTTGAATTCAGATTAAACTAGAAAAATATATACACAACTTTTTTTAAGGAGTCGAATTTGATTTTTGTCCCTAAGTGTGTCAAAATTTGGCTTGAATTGGAGTTTCTGGATTCTGTCACTGTTTGTGAATAGTATGCAGTATTTTGGGGACAACTTTTAAAATACTAAACCAAATTGCACAAAATTGGTGTCATTAGAAACTTAAGACAAAAAGGAACAATTGTTTAGAAGAAAGTTTGGCATATATCCTTCGTGTTCATTGTCAAAGTGATCGTGTAAAAGTGATCCGAAAGTCTGTTTTGGGAAGAGCTGGAAGAAGTTGGAATAAAAGGGAGTGCACGATCATGCACAAGCACGATCATGACTCTAAGGGGTCATGAATGGGTTGCACAATCGTGCTTTGAGAATCAATTGAAAGTGCACGATTGTGCACAGTAAGGGTATACTGTTGTTTGACAAGCTTTGGACACCCTTCATTCTTTTGGCTATAACTTCTTCTCCTGACCTCCAAATGAGTTGATCTTTGATTTAGTTTAAGCTAGAGATATATGGTTACAATTTTTTTTTAAGAAATTGAACTGTAATTCTATCACTCGAATTCCAAAATCAGGCTTGAAGTTGAGTTAAGAGTTCTATTGTAGTTTAAGAACAATCCAAAGAGAATTTGTCATTAAGAATACATTGTTGTTTACCAAATGTTCAGGTCTGGAATTTTGGAAATGTTTTATGAATGAATGAGAATTTGAATATTCTATGATATGTTAGTTTGTTTGGAATCTATGTTTATGTCAATTTGAACAAAGTTGAATATTTTGCAATATGCTCCTCACATAAGGATTCCGAATTGAGCTTATTTTGTTTTAAAACTGTTAAGTCCTAGTTGTGGGTAAATAGGCATGCCTAGAAGGGTCTGCAGCTGCTCCTGTGATACTTCGGTGTCTCCTGTTACTGAAACTTCGGTGTCTCCTATTATTGAGACGTAAGTCTCTCCTGTTCTATGATACCAATTATGGTATCTCCTATATGAGTCTCGTTATCCACTTCTGTAGACGGATTAGCAGTCATCTGGTTTTGTATTCTGATACATGTTTGGTTTTGATATAAATAAAATAATGTTCTGATCTGAAAGGTTTATACACTCTTCTGATATTTAGATATGCTATCTATACAATCTGTTCTGGTATTCAGTTCTGACATTTGTACATTCTGATACTAGTGAGTTTTGCTTTGGAATAAATATATATTCTGTTTTGCTATGTTATATTCTGTTCAGTGGTTTATCGTATTTGGATTGCTTTTGAATATGTGAATGTCTAGATGACTGTTAAAGATAATTATCAAAATGTATCCTATTTAGTTATTCCTCACTAAGCTATATGTTTAGCACGGTAGATTTGCCCCGTGTAGGTTTAGATAGAAGGGTATAAAGACTGGGACAAAGATAACCGCAGTAGCCAATGAAGAGTGTGTTTTGTATTGGGAATGTATGTTTGTGTTGTATTTAATAATAGGAGACATGATGTACCTTGTTTATCAGTTTGTAAATATTGTAATACAAAGTGTATTTGAACTTAAGATTTGTATTTTGTTAAAAACCATCTGTATGATATGTTCTGTTTTGTTTAATGGATTGTAATGTCACAACTTAATTTAGGATGGTTTTAGATTCAAAGCATGTATTTGGATAAACTCAGTGTGCTGGTTAAGGTTTGTAATATCTTGTAAGAAATTTGTAATAACCTTTATATCAGTTGGCTTTTGAAATTATAACATGTATTTGGATAAATACAATATGTTTGATGTGTTCTGTTTAAAAATAACTTTTAATGAAAGGTAATATACATTTGCTTGAGTTTTTGGGAATGCTTGTAATTAATGTTTAGTATGTTTTGAAAGGTTTCCATACTGTTTTGTGTGACACTTGCATATACTCCCAGGGGATATATGGGTGTTACATAATCATTACTGCTAATGAGCTTGGTGGTGTTACAAAATTAAAACAATACCTCAACCAAAACTTTAAGATGAAAGATCTAGGGCATCTAGCCTATTTTCTTAGATTAAAAGTCCTTATGATGATTTAGGCTATTATCTCTCTCAAACAAAGTATACTATTGATCTCTTATCTCATGCAAATATAAGTAACAATAAAATTGTTTTTATCTCTCCTAAGGGTGATGTTCATCTCGCACTAATAGATGGAAAACCTCTGGAAAACCCTACCTTGTATCGATAACTAATGGGAAGCTTAGTATACCTTACAATTACTCATCTTGAAATAGCTCAACAATTTACATTTTGAATCAATTTATGATAACTTTCCAAACCATCCATTATACTATAGTGCTTTGTGTTTTATGATATATTAGAGGTACCCTGCTGCATATATTTAACTCTCATCATCCTCCTCTTTGGAGCTTCATACGTACTCTGATGTTGATTAGGCTAGAGATCATACTGATAAGTGCCTTACAATGACATTTTGTTTCTTTCTTGGTGATTCTCTTATTTCATACAGAAGTAAGAAATAAACAATTTTAATTTGTTTTAGTATTACAATTGAATACCATGCTTTTGTTGACACTACTTCTAAACTCTTGTAGCTACGTTGACTATTACAAGATATGAGAGTTGAATATTCATCAGCTAGTACGATTTATTAAAATAACTGTAACACTATTCAAATTACTCATAATGAAGTATTTTATGAATATTAAGAATGATTGTTTCTTATTTGTCATTATCTTCATAAGGAACTATCTCTTTTATCTCTGTATCAACTCATGATCAAAAGATTGACTTATTCACCAAAGTTTAGTTGCCAACTCGATTCAATGAACTAGTTAACAACTTCAAGTTGGTTTCATTATCACTCTTTGGAGTTTGAAGGGGTGTTAGTCAACCAAAATATAGAGTAATAATTTCACAATAATACAAAATATTACGTAAAATATTTAGAAAATTAATTGTAATTAATTCCTTAATTATTTTTTAGTTCATGTACTTATAGCTCTATAAATAAAGTCTTCTTATACATATTTAACACATAACAATAATATATTTTTCTCACGTGCTCAACTATAATAAAAGGAGCCACTTTTTATCCAATCATGAAGTTAAGATTTGAAAAGGAAATGCCATGATAGTCAAAACACGTAAAAAAAAGTTTCATGGAAGAGTGGCTTCAAGCCATCCTCTCCATCATTTGATGGAGGCAAATATGAAGAAAGGGACGGAACATAGCTCAAGTGGCTATTAAATGAAGAAAAATCACTTGCAATAATACAATTGGTAATTATACATTAAAAAAAGTTAAAGATATGAAACTCTTCTATAGTTTAAGAAATATTAGAAAAAAAGCTTAATCTTTAAAATTCTCGAATAAACTCTTTGTGGTTTTTAATTTCCAATAAAAAACACTCCTCTTAGATTTTGGCCAAAAATTAATGACAAAACATATGCAACGTAAATACCACACGTGAACGAATCAAATATTGCTTACATAACAGTCTATCTCATCTCTTAAACTCAAATCAAGCCAATTAAACTTGACCTAAATTAATAATTTATTATAATTATTTTAAATTAATAATTTAAATCGACTTTAATTAGTTCAATTTGAGTTTAAAAGTTAAATTGAGTTATTATATTTGTAATATTTGATTAGTTTATATATGATGTTCATATTGCATATGTTGTATATTATTTTTTAACCAAAGTCTAACATAAGGAATTATTCTAAAAGGTTAAAAACCAAGAATTTTTTTAAAAACTTTAAAGATTAAGGAGTTTTTCTAAAATTTCTTAAACTATAGAGAAAGTTACGTCTTTTACCCTATATAAAAAAAATCTAAAATTTGAAGCGCTTTCCTATAGATCTTAGTATTTAGTATGGATAGCCCATCAAATTATATGAAATTAGGCTAAATTGATTGTATCCTATAATTTCTCATTCCATTTTACCTGATCTATTCAATTTTCATCACACACATATCTTGAATTTCTCATTCTTTTTTATATCTATTACGAGTTCACAATTTTAGTAATACTTGAGAAATGTGTGTTTTAGTAGCAATAGCTTTTGAAGGAAGCACTAGACTAAGCCCTAGTTTCGCGGAACCTCATTTTTTACAGCCCTAGTTTAATGGAACCTCATTTTTACAAGAGTCCGTACGTTGGTAGAACTCTAAGGTGAAGCATTTCACTATTTTTGGCATCTTATATAAAGTGGGCGTCAAATCCTATATTAAAAAAAAGAAGAGTCTGTAAAAATAATATTAATCAATTTTTAAATAACTATTTTTGGATTGGATTAAACAAACAATATCAAAATAGACCTTCATTAGTATGGTATCGAGTAGGAAAAATCAATTACAAATTAGTTGGCCTATAATGCTCGAAGATGATAAGGACAAGAAATGATATCAGTACATAAAATCCTAAGTAATGAGTGGCTCTTAAAAGGCTTCTAAACAATAGAGTGAAAAACAAAAAAGATTTAATACTTTATCGAAAATTTCTTAGTTAACTATTTTTGAACTATAGTTCTCTTATACTCAAAATAGAATTATTATATTATAGATTTATATGCTTTGAATTTATTATACAATAAAAGAGTTAAATTATTTACCAAAAAACTTACACTTTGAAGATATCATAAATATACTAAAAATTATACTTTAAATAGAACTAAAATTTTCTTAAATAAAAGGCAGAGTAAAGAGTTATATTATTAAATGAACATATTTTCACCAAATTAAGCAGAAATTTTCACTAATTTTAATGAGGATATATTATTTAATTAAAGAGAACAACTAAGGTAATTAGTGTACGGTATCATTAAAACTAGCTGAAATTAAATCATCTATGTGATATCAAGTGCCTTGGGAAAGTTTGAAGGACTAAAGTAGCTAGTGTCATGAGATGATTTTGATTGGTGTAGTGAAGTCCTGTCAGTTTTGAGATCTATCTTGTTTATGGATGATCACTAATTAGAACTCAACCTTGTTTGTAATTTTGCTTAATGCATCCATTCTCTTCAAATATTTTCCTTTTAATCAATATTAAGGCCCTAATTTGGTGAATTTCTAAACTAAACTAGTTAGCTTAAAGTCCCTTCATCCTCAAGACATGCCATAAATTACAGCTTTTCTATGATAACCAAATTGTAGCATCTTGTGCTTTATAAAATAAATGCTACTGTGTCTGTGTGGCCATTCTGAAAAGGAATGTCATTTGAAGCCTTTAAGTACAGGCTCAAGCAGTAACATGAAATCCTGTTCCAGAGCTTCAAATACTAATGTGTAAACTCGTGCTATTATGATGGACTAAAAAGAATATAAAAGGAAGGAACAGTGAGAACATTGTTTATTGACAACTTAGCATACAATACTACCAGATGCAATGATGAAAACTGAAACAAAGTTATTGGTACCACATCAGAATAGAAAAATCAAAGTTATTTGGCACTCTTCTATAATGTTATTTAGTCAAGACTATGTAACTTTACGGATTCTAACTGAACTGAAACAAGCCACTCTTCAATGGAAGTCAAAATTCTAGCTGGAGAGATCTTTCTGATAAAAACAAGCTATGCCATTTCCGTTTATTTGTTTGTAGGAAAAGCAAATATAGTCTAGAGGTACTTCTGCATGTTCGTCTCTTTTAATCAACCAGGAATCTGGGACAACATTGCATATATAAACTATAAGTGGTTAACTATAAACAGATTTGCTTGTCATGGTCTCAACTCTCAATTCCCTTCCTTTTTCTTTTCTTTTATTATATTTTTATACATCATGCATCTTTGCATAACAATCTCTCTTGACATTAATGAACTTAACTTTCAGGCATTCAGAGCCACAACTACAAACGGATATAAACTGAAATGTTTCTTAAAACAAATTTTCTATGTTTGATTAAATCAGTCAAGTAATTAACGCTTAAGTTATCACAGATTATATATTACTTTTTCAACTTAATTTGTCTAATATTTTTCTGAATAAGAACTGTAATAAAATTAAGCACCAAACAGAATCATCAAATCAGACAAAATGCAGATAATTGGCACGCCATATACATCATAGCATACTCGTAATGAATGACGACCATTTTTTTCTTCAGAAGTAAAGCATAAATTCTGAAAAAGCATGGACTACGAATTATTAAGGGAAATTTATTCACACTGTACACCGAAAACCTACATATGGAGAAAGTCCTTATTGGAAGATCTTTGTAGAAATATTAAATAACAACCTGAGATTGCTTTTTAACATTGAAGATCCATAAGGTACACCAACAACAATAGATTTCCAAATCCTAGGCTACAAGCACCATGGCACAAAGCACTAAGATCCTTTGGCTAGGCCTTGAACACTAAGATTTTTTCTAGGTTTCGATTTATCAATCAATTAAGAGGATCACCGGACCAAAAAAAAAGGGGACAATAAGCTACTCTTAAAGCACCGTTATATGTAAGTAACGGGAAACATTACTTCCGGAGCTTGTACAGAAGCTCAATACTTGCAAATCCCAAGTAGTTGAAACTTCCACTTGTTATCTGATTAATATATGCGGTGATATGAATAAAAGACTGACTAACATGAATAAAAGGAATTGCGTTAAAACGAAATAAAAAGAAGAGAACACTCCTGTGATTATATGTTAATGATGGTTATCTACAAAAGCAAGCATCGTTGACTGTAATAGAAGAATTCTACTAATCAAAAGGAGGCATGTTCGCATATGAATGCAACTGTGTACGGAAAAAAGTCGCAACAATCTAATTGGATGTGGGTATCCTCGTACAAGTGAAGTTATGAGGAGGCGATATTGGAAAGAGACATGAATGCTTGCAGGAAATTGCAGGCAATGGGTGAGGTATTGATGATGGTTTGCAGGGTATTGAAAGTCTTTGAAAGAAGAAAAACAAGAGCACGTAAATTCAAAACAGTCAACAACCCACGTGAGAAATAAATTAGTTCATAGATATCTATTAACTCTTCAAGAAAGCAGAAAACATGCCAGAAAAATGAAGGTAGAAGAAGGTCAGTAATACAGGTGAAGTTGCAAAAACCTTGAATCACTGGAGTACTCGAAGAGCTTTCCTTTGCTAGAGAAGACAATCAAACCAACTTCAGCATCACAAAGAATTGAGATCTCACTGGCTTTCTTTAGCAGACCTGTCCTCCTCTTAGAGAATGTCACTTGCCTGGAAATTTTGTTCTCGATCCGCTTCAACTGAACCCTACCTCTCCCCATTTCCAACACTTCTGTTCTTCTTTTCAGTTAAAGTTTTCTTGTCCTTCTATATATATGTAGTTGTACATCCAATAGAGAAATTTGAGATCTGATTCAAGAAAGCCTGAAGCTAAGTTTGCTGGCTCATTTAGAGGAGAGTAAGAAAAGCCCGCAAGAGGAAAGAAACCATGATGGGAAATATAGGGTTCATAGTTCAGGCATGGTAAGGTGTTATGACGGTCAACTTATCAATTTTTGGGTTTTTCCTAGCAAAGGGATCAGTGTGTATATATGGGAAAAAGGGGAAGAGAGGAATAGAAAACAGTTTATATGTTAATGGGGGATTGTTTTTCTTTCTTTTGTTTACGAATAGACTATTCAACTTGCTACTGGTCATTGGTGTTGAGGGGACAGGAGCACTTCTGGAGTTTTGTGTTGTCGAGTTTTGATTGGAGGTCAGGCCGAGAAGTCGTTTACTGTCTCATCTAGAGCCACATGTTTGGGAGAAGAAACATTTTCGTACATAGTTCTGTCAGTATAAGGTGGGACCCAAGATTTTTGGAGATGTCATTCTCCTCACTTTCTTTCAAGTCACTGTTTGAGTTGTGACGGCGCCATTTACAGTTTGTACAGTTGGTATCATTAGATGGATTTCAATAGTTATTATTGTTAAATAATAATATATTAATAATAACTTAAATTACTAAATTCAACTCGACATGGACAAAGCCTAGTGAAGGCATAAAATACCATCTTGGTTTAGATACGAGAATATATTCATTTGGTGATGAAGTCGTTGAAAGTTCTAATCTTACGAGCTGTAGTGATCTTTAGGTGTCTCTAATTCTTTTTCCGAATACCAAAAGTTTTTTATTTCAGATCATCAAAATTACGATCTTGTAACATTTCAATGTCATCGAAATTATAGCATGAGCATTGCTTATCTGAGCTTTCTGAATTGTGATGATCTTAGGCTGTTGCCAATTTATGCTGGCCTATCCTTGGCTAATATCTAATCTATATCCCACCTCCAATAATGTAAATGTGAGATTAATTAAGGAAAAACGAATACAAAAAGAAACGGACAATTTTAGCTTGTCAATAACAATTTTTAAAAATTCAGATTGGATAAAAGGTTAAACTAATATTAGGCTGTGGTAAAATTTAAATGAAATAAAATTAAAAAATTTCAAATATGATTGAAAAAGGTTTTTCTTATCTATCAAGGAATTTGAAATTTAATTATAAAAAAAGTCAACGTATACAATACATAAGGCTCTCTGCTTTGCGGAAGCCTAAGGAGAAACATAATATACGCAGCCTTCCCTTTGTATTCTTACAAAGAGACTGTTTCTGTGACTTGAACCTGTGACCTTATGATGACAAAGGAGCAACTTTATCGATTGCTTCAAGGTTAATTAAAAAAATATTATTAAATAAAAATTAATTAATTAATTTTAGTATATAAGAACTTATTAATTTACAAAATTTGACTGATTAATTAATAAACTGATCAATTGTTAACAACAAAAATTATTAAAGTAAATCGAATCAAAGGTTGGATGGTTCAAGGTTTTTATGATTGAATAGAACGAATCGATTAAAATTTTAGTTTTTGGTAAATAACAAAAAATAAATTAAACTAAATTTGTCTACTTTTTTATTTCAAACATTAATTTATAATTAATTACTAAATTAATTATTTAACAAATATAATACTTTTTACTGATAACTTATTAATAGATGATTTACAAAATATTAAAATAAATAAATAAATATTTATTTATAAAAATTAATTTAGCTTTAAGTTTTATTTAATATATAATTATTATCAGTAATAATAATATAATTATACTGACATTAAAAATTAAAAAGTTTTATTTTTATTAAAAAAACTAAAAACTACATCAAAAATACTGATACACAAAGTTAGTTGTAACTTTTAACACATGGGCAAACCCAAAAGATGCACATATTCATATTGTTATGCATCGAAGGCTAAAAGTAAATCTGCACCAAACTTAAGTAGCCAGTTCAATGGAATGTGAAGTGCAGGTAGAGTGGTCCGCTCCATGTTTAGGTAAATGGGATTACTACCACATGGTGGAGGGCTAGACAGCCAGATTTCTAAGTTGTGGTCCTTCAAAGTACTAAGTGGAATATTTATATTTTATGGTGTACACTCAGTACCTCTCTATTCTCTCAATAATCAAAAAAACACCCGGGGACCATAATGCATAGCCAGATCCTTAGGAATGTGTAATAGATATTCAAAACAAAAGTTTTCAATTGGGAAATGCAAAACATGTCTTCATTGACAAAACAAAGGACATACCTTAATTAGTATAATTAACCCTTTTCTGTGGACATTATTGAATTAAGTATGTCATATTCTCTCTTCATATCCTCTCTTCATATCCTTATTTTGAATAAATGGAGTTAGTTCTTGAATTTGTATTATATACATCTTTTCCATTCAAAAGTTGAAATTAAAGCAAAGCTATATAGGAGCAAGAAGCAAAGTGCTATCGTGCTTTTGATACATACTTTAAATAAGTAGCAAGTTGCCAACTTGTTTATAATGAAGAATGTGTCAGAATCATATTAATAAACGTTTAAGATACAACTAACAATTGACAACAAACAAGTAGTATATGAGAGCTGATTTGTAGATATGAATTACCTCTAAGCCAACTTTTACAAGTACTAACATTACGCTACAACTTTCGCAAGCACAAACCTTGTGATAAACTTATTGTATGCTAATACTGAAATATGCTTCTGTAAGTTTTTTACTGAATTAAAAGAATTGATCAATCAATCGTTACTTAAATATACAATTAGCCTACTTATTTGCACTTAAATTCAATTAGAAAATTTTAGTTTCGAAGTATACATGAACCCACTTTCGAGTGGATGTCATTTTGTCGTACATTTTACACATAGACAGACCTTGCATCTTACAAAAGATGAATAGAATCCTAAATTGCAAAGCCGAAAAAGCAGGGAGTGTTGAAAATAATTATGTGGTGTTAATAAACAAAGAAAACCTCCCAAGAAAAAAAAAGAATTCTTGAACTCATCATTTGAAACCTTATTTTCTATTTTAGTGGGACATGTTCCCAGTAACTGCAATAATGTGGTTGTTGTGTGCCCATACTTGTTATAAACTATACTTGTTGCTACTATATCCATCCATTCAGATGAAAGCTGGAAAATTTCTCGTCAGCTAGTTATAAAGTTTTCTTTTGTTTGTTAATCCATGCTAGTGAAATATGTGATGTGTCCTTTGGCAATATGGACAAAAATTGACCCTTATTTATTTTTACCAAATTTCCTATTTACAATTTGCTTTCATAATTTTCTTTTATTTATTAGTAATGATAGATTAAGCATAAATTTATCTCATAAATAACTAGTGATTGCTTAATGTTATATCATTTTTTGAAACATTCACAAAAAACACTAATAAGTGTAAATTACATCATATTTTTGGGCTTAGTTTGATATGTATTTAACTGTTAATTCAATCATTTAGTATGTGTTTCAGTTAGAGTTGTGTCAGTTTGTTAATTATTTAGGTTTTAAGTATTTTATGGGTTAGTACAAGTCTTTGAGCTTATATATTATGTTTTTGAGGTACCTTGATATATTTCCTAGTGTTTCAGGGTCAACATTGAAGAACGGAGGAGTTTCGAAAACATTCGGGCAGAAACAACGGTCACGATAGTGGCATGTTAGGCCATGATGATGACAGAAGCACCAGAGTTGGCCCACGATCGTGGCCTGCATGCCACCATCGTGATAGAAGGCTTAGATGTGGCCCACAATTGTATCCTGTATCGGACAGATATGCAAACACTAAAAAATGTCAAGTTTCGAGAGATTTTTGGACCTTTCGGACCCCGAAAAAATTTTAGGGTTACCCAAAACACAAGAGGATATTTAAAGAACAACAAAAAGAGGCAAAGGAGCTCTTACATCAAGCACCTTGAGAAACCTAGAGAGGAATCATCAAGAGATAGAGGAGAGAAGAAGGAAGAGAGAAAAGGAGAAGAAGCTGACTTGATGTACTTCCCAGATCAGGAGGATTCCCAACATCGCTACCTCCCATCATCCATTTAGATTGTATTTCCTGTTTATTTTCAGTTTTATTATTGTATAGAATTGGAATAACAGTTGATGATAGGATATAGAATGTTAAGGATAATCTAAACTCACAATCGGAATTTTATTCTTGAATTAATGAAAATCTAATTGTTTATGTGTTTATTGGATTTATTGTAATTTGATTTTGTGATTGCATAATTTGATAATAAACTGAGAGGATGAATCGAATGAAAAATGATTAAATTAGACTAACGAGAGTTAAGTGATTTAATAGAAACAAGAATTGAATCAAATTGGTAATTTGTGTGAAGAGAGATCTTGCATAGGTTTCCAATAGTTTATTAGAGAACTTTAGAACTAATTATAGTTTTGGATAGGTTGTGAATTGAGAGATTGCAACTTCCATAATCTGATTAGGGTTAATGGTTATAACTCGAGAGAGAATAATTAACCCTAGGATCGTCTAGAACCAACAATCCGGTAATTCATAATCAGTTAGGTTAGCATTAAGGATAAGTAAAATTCCTTTTCTCTCAATTGGTAATTTCGTTAGGTTGATTCTTGGGTGTGTTGCAACTGCTTAATAATTAGTATTTTCATGTTTGATTCTTAATTTGATTGATTGAATTGAATTCTCGTTTTAGTTTAGTTGCATCTTAAATTTATGTTATTATTTCTTGCCTTAAATTTTATAATTAGATTATCTCTCCTCGTGGGATCGATACCTTTAGTACTACGCTAACAAACTGTGCACTTGCTGATTATCTAGGGTTATTTATTAAAACTTACACACAACAAACACCCATCAAGTTTTTGATGTTATTGCTGAGGAGGCGATTAGTTAAGTTCTTTAGTCTAAGGTGATTTAGTTAGTTTTTGGTTTCGATTCTTTCTTTTTATTTCTAAAATCATGCTCTTGTATGAACACAAGAGTTATGAGAAGTTCAAGTCATATAGCTGAAACCTTAGGGCTAGATATCACTCGATTAGAACGATTAATTAGGAAAGTTCGGCTTGAAAAAGAAGAAGAAATCGCAAAAGCAATAATGGTCGAGAAATTTCAGTAACATTTGGATCACAAAGTGGACCAAGGACGTTAACAAAGAACCCTTATGGATTTCATGAGACCAAGGTTTAATGCGGCTAATCAAGGACTAGCTAGGCCACTCGTATAAGCAGCCTCTTTTGAAATTAAATCAGCCCTCCTAAACATGCTTCAACAGAATGTGCAATTTTATGGACTAACAAATGAAGATCCCAGTGCACATAGTATTTCCTTGAAATCTGTGACACCTTTCGGTACCATCAAATGTTATAGGATGCAGTAAGAATTAGGCTCTTCCCTTTTACCCTAAGAGATAGAGCAAATGTTAGACCCCAGACCTGTTTATTTATTTATTAAGCATGATTAAATTGTTTTGAGGTCTTAGTAAGATTATTTGTTTTGCAGCATGGTTT
>JAOTBA010000008.1:13500473-13525728 GCA_025629845.1 Erythroxylum squamatum | reverse complement strand
CTGAAGATCATTTTCTCAAATTCTCCCAAAATCAAAAAGTCAACTCTCAAGTCAAACTTTCTATCTCCAAAAGTCAACTTTCTTAAGTTTTCAAATTCTCTCACTTTCTTTCTTTATTTCTTGATTTTCCACTCCCATTTCAATCAACTCATTCACTTGAATTTTCATAAACCATACAAATCTCCACAATTATCAAGAAACATTGAAAACTCAAAATTCTTTTCTCATAATTTCCTTAAAGCATAAATACTTCCATTACACAATGTATATATAAAACACTGATTTTACATCATTTCTTATTTTCTAAATTTCACTTAAAATTCGGGGTCCAACACCTTTTGAGTTATAAACTGGAAAGAAACCTAGCATAAGGCACCTATATGTTTAGAGTTGCCCAGCAGAAGAATGAGTTTATAATCTACATGAAAGGAAATTATATTCTCAAACAGTTAGTGGCTACTTTATTAGTTACCCAGAGAAATCTAAAGTATACATGTTTTATTGTCCAAACCATAGTCCAAGAATTGTTGAAAAAAATGGTAAAATTAGTCAAATAAAGGTATATTCCATTACCTATAAATGTTCTAGTGTCCACGTCTATACCAAATACAATCCTGGTATTGGAAGAATAAAATGATCCTAGACACATTTGGATGAAACACCTCATAAAGAAACTAACTTACAAGAAATTATGAACCATATGGAATAACTTTGAATAAAACTATAAAAATAAGGAGATCAGTTATTTCATATGACTATATGGTGTATTTGTCAGAGTTAGAATTTGATTATGGAATTAATAAGGATCATGTTTCGTTTTCACAAACATGTCTAAGACTTTGTTATTTACAAGAAAGTTTTAAACTAGTTAGACATCATAAGAAATCGACATATAGACTTAAACAAGCTTCCCAATAATGGTATATTAAGCTTAATGACATCATAATATCTTTTGATTTTTAAGAAAATAATGTTGATCATTATATCTACCAAAAGATCACTAGAAGTAAGTTTATATTTCTAGTTCTATATGTTGATAATAATTTTACTTACTACTAATGATTTGGACATATTGTATAATACCAAAGATTTTCTCTTTAAGAACTTTGATATGAAAGGTATAGGAAATGCATCATATGCGATAGGAATTTCAATATTCTAAGATAAATCACAAGGATTGATAGGATTGTCTCAAAAATATATATCAAGAGATTTAATATGAACAAATGTTCAGCAATGATTTATTTGAAATAAAAAAAAAAGATAAATTTATATCTCACACAATATCTAAAGAATGATGTGAAACATAAACAAATGAAATCTATTATATATGCTTCTATTGTTAGCAATATGATATATTTGCAAACATGCATGAGACTCGATATTAGCTTCGTGATTAGAATGCTAGGCAAACATCAAAATAATCCTGCTATAGACCATTAGAAAACTACAAATAAAGTCTTATAGTATCTTTAAGGAATAAATGGCTATATGCTCATTTACAAAAGATCTAATCCATTAAAAGTTATTGAATATTCCTTCAAAAAAAAAAAGTTATTGAATATTCAAATTAAAATTTTGTTGGATGCATTGATGGTAGAAAATTAAAGGTTTGGCTATTTATTTATAACAATCTCTCGTTGCTTCCCACACTACCCACGGGGGTCGAGGCGGCTAAAAGCCATAGTTTTCCGGTCAAAAAATGACGAAGATCGGCTCTGACAATAACTAGGCACTTGAAAGGGTGGTGCGTTTGAGAGGGTTTTAGAAGTCAACAAGAAAGAGATAAGGGGTTTCTGGAGCTAAAACAATAAATGAAGACGAGAACCATTGAAATGGTCTTTTGAGCTGTAATGATAGATTTGGTTGTTTCTTGGACTTTCTTTGTTATTTTAATGTACTTGTGATTAACTGCGAAACTGAGAACGCATCCATGAAAAGTGACCTCAAAGGTGGTTCAGCTGGAGGTTTCGACTTTGTTGGGACTGGGCGGGTACCGTGTAATGGCACACGAGGACTAAATGGCGGACCTTTTGCCACGTGGCTACACGTGTTCACCTTTTTAACACAATTGTCTGGATCGTTGACTGACTTGTTTTCGGTGCCAAAGACTTGAGCGTAACGGCAGCGTTTTCTTGCTTTCCTTTTTTGACTCCATTTGCGTGTGCTTTGAAAAATTGAAAGTAGAAATCTGGACATAACGGTGATGATGATGATAATTGAGAGAGTTGGGCTTGAGAGCTTTCACTTTCAGACTTGTAAGACCGAACTGACGACCAGTTTTTCCTCGGCTCTCCTCGCGCTGTACTTATAGCAACTTTGTCGCCATTCATTACAGACTACTAACAAAGCGTAGTCCAATTGACTACTTTTGGGGCTGTTGCTAAGTTTTCTAGTTTGGGGGAACAAGAAAATAAATAGAAACTTCTCTTAAGTGGAAGATAACGGGTGTGTGATGGTCCCAAGCTGTCCCCTAATTACCCCAACCGCTATTAGCAAGGGTACCTCAAAATTCAGGAGATGGCTGACTTTGAGTTGTTGCGAGTTATCTGCTTACCCAAAATATTGAAAGAAATGATACACTCAAAATTCCAAAACTTGCCCAACCTCATTTTGGAATTAGGGCTGCGACAATTTCTTTTCATTATTGAAAATGGCGATCCTCAAATTCACACCAACAAGGCTGGCCTTCCTAGGATTACGTTGGTTCATATTTTCTGAAAATTTCAGTTCTATTTCCCCCTTTTTTAGTGCTAAAAAAACTGGCTTTTCTTTTTAATTTTCAGTAGAATCCAAGATGGAATTTTGGTTTAATCAAAGTGATATTAAAAATTACAAGGGGGAGGGCATAAACGACCACGTAGGTGTGACATGCAGAAACTTGAACTGCAACATGGCGGTAGAGATTAAAGAAATAATATACTTCAGGTAAAATTCCAAGCAAGTATGATAATGTTAGATAAAAGTGAAGCAGAAGCTTAAGCAACAGTCTGAGTTTATGCAAAACACTTTATGGAATTACATGCCTTCCCGTCCAACTAAGGGCAGAAGAGCCCCTTGAGGTTCAGGAGAGAGAAGCATTTTATGTTCATGCCACAACATATTTTCTTATAATGTCATTTACATATTGCCAGCACCAAGAAGCTATAATATAGTAGGGGTGTTTTTATGAGCAAGAAGGCAAATTTAGGCAGAGCACAAAAACTTTAAACTCAAAGCATCCATCCAGGAATGAAACCGTTAACTTGCTGTGCATGAGTTGTGCTGGTCATCTGGTCTGAACATGAGGTGTTGTACCTGTGTTAATTAGGAGCAAGCAAGAAGACAAATGAATCAATCAACAGACGATTCAAAGATTTCAGGGACTTGGAAGTTTGAACTTTACCCTATCTGCAAAGTGGGATTGCATTCTAAAGGTTGGAATAACCCTTGAGACTGAGCTTGCTGGTGACCATATGACATGTTTTGCTCGTTACCATCCCATGATGGTTGAAAGCTATTCCTTGCACTGATTTCATCCAGCTGGCAGGAAAGAAAATTAGAATGAACTTGTTTCTACTTTTACATTACAGAAACAATAGGAACTAAAATCGAGCGTGGAACACCATGAGGCCCAAAGGATGATGCTTATCTAATTTATCAAAAGGCGGACGATACTGTTAAGTTTTCTGAAATTTCATGCTGAATTATCAGGATCAAGCAACAAACTTGGTTCTACTACTATTTGACTATCGAATCTTGAAGAAAAATGAAAGATCGTGTCATAATAGCATCTATGCGGAAAGCTTGGAACATGTGCAGAAACCAAACACAATCCTAGACTCGTACATATGGACTGCATTTCAGCGTTAAGCTTAATGGATTACCTTAATTGTCAAAGCTCTATTAGCTTCCAGCAACAATTGTTCCTGTACTCAACAAAAGCTATTTAGTACTTGAAGCAACATAAAAAAGAGTCATATAATGGTTGGCGTACCTTATTTTGAAGATCAGAAAGTTGGTCGAGCATGTACTGGGTCTGCCAAGCGTTGTAAATTAACGTTGTCAAAACACATTAGCATGGAAATTGTTATTTACAAAAACAACAAATTCAGAAGAACTAAGAAAAGATATAACTCAATTGTGGACCATATGGACCATGTTCATAACTATAAGGCAACTAAAAGCTGTACATATACAACAACATTAGTTTGTTGGTCTTTGCAGCAATCTCCATTTCTCATCCCCTCTGCATGCTTTGGCTGCCTTCGCTCTATTGATTATCTAGACTTTGAAATCATTGGTCCAGGATAGACATTCTAAATTCACCCATTATATCAAATAATATAATTCAATATAACACCGTTAATGAAGTAATGTGAAAATAGTACTGCGTATTCCAATCAACCTGGTCCTGGTGTGTTTGAAGATCAAGGAAATTTATGTCATATTGGCTTATATATACTTTCTTAAGTAGATCACATAAAATAAAATTAACATGATTTGTTTTCTTATTTTCAAAAAATTAAGAAAATACATGTTACCTTGGTGGACCGAACTTGCTTCAATGAGCCTTCTAATTGGCGCTCAAGCTGTTCAAGCTCCTTGGTGTTAAGAGGTCCCAACTCCTCCCCAAGGAGGTTCCTACGTACCGACAAATTTAAAACGTTGGTGGACTATAATCATCGTATACGACAGAGACAATGCATCTACAGATTCATAGTAAAGCCAAGAACTGTAGATGTATATAAACTATCACAAATAAGCCACCAGGCTAAAAAGCTAGTTATTCAGATTTCTTACGTACCTTTGAGTTCGCTGCAGGGCTTCATACCTGGTTTTCAGTTTTAGGTACTCCCTATAGCTGCTCTGTTACAACAACAAAAACCACTAGCAGTATTAAAACATAACTCACCACTAATTTCTGATTTTCAACAAACCGAACAAGCAAAGAGTTGACAACTTTCAATATTTAGAATATATAAAAACATGGATAAACACGTTTCTTTACTTGCTTATAAGGGTACAAAGATCGACGTTTACAATAGTCTAGAAATATTTCATTTCCATGGAATCTTTCTAGTTTATGATGAGGATAATTTCATGACTACTTAGACCTTTAATTGGATCTCCAAGGTGTATAAAGAAAACGAGTACAAGAATCCAGTATATGGGAGACGACATATAGTAACCGAACTAACGTACTTCGAGCTCTTTGGCAGGTTTATTGACTTCCACGGCACCGTAGCTGCACTTCTGATACCTTTCCAAAGTCTTGAGCATGCTGAATTAAGGACATAAAAAAGCAATAGCATCAATTAAAAAATTTCTAGATCAGCATATTTCATTTTAATGTTGAAGATTAGTTACTATAATTTATTAATTTTATTGGATAAACAAATTGATAATACAAGTATTAGTATTTATCTACAATCTTTCATGTATAAACCATTTTAACCAAGGAAAGTAAACAATTATTGAACTCTTCACTCTTGGGGGAATATCATACCTATGTTAGTGAGAAGAAAAAAAGTTCATTTAGGACCTATTTTTGAGATTAGTTGATCTAGAATTTAAATTCTAATAATTATATTTGATCACCAATAGTCAAGTTGTTTACGTATCATTAATAATCTTCAAACTTCAGGGTGAGCTTTGAAACAATGATCAGTAAAGTTGCTCCTTTGTGATTAAAAGATCACATATTCAAGTCATAAAAATAGTCTCTTTATAAAAATACAAAAAGAAGGTTGCATACATTATGAGTCTCTCCAAATCCCCGCAAAATGGGAATCCTTGTGTACTGAGTGCATTGACTTTTAATAATCTTCAAACTTACCGGAACCAAAAGAACATATATTTATTATGAAATTGGGAAACAACAACTTAGAAATGAGCAAGAAAAATAATGGGTCCAATTAGAAAAAATGGTACATAACATTTCTTTTATTTTGCACAAATTTTGATATTTTTGTATAATCTAAAACGTTGTCAATGACTAGGAAAGAGTGAGCTTCAAAAAGAGGGAGGTGTTTGGTTTTAGTTATTTATATTCAAGTAAATTATAATAAGCTAGCTTGTTGGGTAACCCTAACAATATAAACCAAACCGTAAACAAGAGACGAAGAAGCAAAAGAATTTCCTCCCAGTTATTATTATACAGATAAAAGACAATACATTCCAGAATGCAGATTGTAGCTTAGAATATCAATTTTTGGGTTATTAATTAAAGTGTCATTATCATAAATTTATAACAAAGAAAACAATTAAATAGTCAGAGCTGCTGCAGGTAAGAACTTTCTGCACCTAGCACAGTTCAGCAGATGGGATATAAACATGTTCTCAGGGTTTCGCATGTCTGTAACTCTCTCTTTCTCTCACTTTAAAAACCCATATTTTACACAGAGGTTAAAACAAATTTCCGAGGAAATGATAAAAAACTGAAAACTCAAACATAATGAGTCACAACAAGTACTTCACTCTTTTTTATTTCTTTGCTTTTCATTCTCTCTTTTTTTTTTTCTTTTCCAACAATACGAATGAGAAGATCAACAAAAGATATAAGTGTTTCAGCAGGGTTCTGTGTTTGGAGCATGATATCGGTGCTGAATTGCCGGAGAATCGGTAGATGCATCTATCGTCAAACCGAATAACCTATGGTTGAACTGAAAAGAAGAATCTTAAGGCGTCCTTGAGAACAAAGTAAAAGGTTTTTCATTTTGGTTCAGATCTAACAGAGAAAGTAAGCATATTATTAATATCACAACTCTTGGAACTCAACTACATGAAATTAACATATGTAAAAATGATTAAGAGCAAGTAACAAAACTATGAGGAACTATCAAAGTACGTATCAAGAAAGAGCAAATTCACAAATTGATGAAATTGGTCGGCAAAGTCTTATCATCCCATCAAGCTTGAAAACGTTAATCATCACCCAATAGGGCACGAAGAAATTATTTTAAAATTTGTCCAGAAACAAAAAAGCAGCTAAGAAATGTTTAAAGAACACAAGTGCTGACAGTTAAAAAAAAAAAGCTGAAATCCATGAACTAATTAAAAACAAGAGCAAACAAACAGATCTCACAAAATTTTGCAAAAGGTTTAAGCTCACGATAAATATATATGTTGCCACACATAGATATGAGGAGAGAGAGAGAGAGAGAGAGAGATGAAAAGGATCATACTTAGATGTGCTGCAGAACTCATAGAGCTTCCCACGATTGGAGAAGATGATGAGGGCAACCTCAGCATCGCAGAGCACAGACAGCTCGTAAGCTTTTTTCAACAACCCATTTCTCCTCTTTGCAAATGTCACCTGCCTGTTTATTTTGTTCTCTATCCTCTTCAGCTCAACTCTACCTCTTCCCATATTCTTAAAACCTAAAAAACAACTAAATTATTAAAAAGGAAACAAATCTATACCCTTACCTCACCTCTTTTTATTTCGATATAAACTTTTATCTATATTTATATAGGCTACTATAACCAATCTCTTAAGCAAATAACTTCATTTTTTTCCTTCAACCTTTAGTTTGTGCACTTCTTTTCTTCTCTTGGGCAAAGGGTTGATCTTGCTTTAATGGGTCAGGCTCAAAGCTCACCAAAAATGTGAAAAACTAGAGAAACTTCAATACTTAGAAGAAGAAACCCTAGAAAGAGAGAAATTGTATGTGGAGAAGGTGAAACTTAAAAGAGAGGCGACGTTAGTTTCTAGAGAGAGAAAGCTAGGAATATGTAAGTTAGGGGTTTAATTTTCCTACTACTTCGCTTCTCTAACCTCTCTGATCCTTTAACCCTCAAAGTTGTCTTCTTTCATGCTTTCAATCTGAAGAGACCAGTAGAGATGGAGAAAATGAAGTTTAGGGTTGGGTTGTTCTTTCTTGTGTCATGTAAACCTTCTGTAATTTATTGATTTTACTGTTCTTTATTCTTGGCATCTTCATCTCCACGCACACGCCAAGTTCGTGCCTCACACGGCGTTGCATTGTCCACGTGCGGGATAATGTTTGGACACATAACATAACGCTCCATCTCTGGAGAGTGGTCATTACTAATTTGCGTGCAAAACTTTAATAGATGGATTTTGTTTGGGTAATACTTTCTAGTTGTCTTCAGAAATAGCAGAATGTCGTCACTTACCTTAAAACGGATAGGCACTTGTCACCTTCTTATTGGCGTAATCAATGACTCCTAGATTCCTGTTTTGTCCACCTGATAATTGAATGTTGTTGCGGCAGTTTTTACGTTAGATTGTCTGAATTGTGCAGCACTTTTAATTAGCTTATCACATTTTCATTTCCTTCTCTTATGTTCTTGATTTAACTTCATCAAGTCTTTCAACTGTAATTTTGGTCTATTAATGCTTGCTTCTTTTGAAATGATTTAACATTGATATAAAAATATTTTTTCACAAGATTTTAAAACTTTGGACTAATAAGTATTAATTTTATCATCTTTATATTTAAATGATCAAGTTTGAACTTATGATTAATGTTTGAGGCTGAATTTTGATATTTATGTCTTTTCTTTTCTCATAAATTCTTGTTAGGAAGTTTATGCTCTAGAGCTCACTAAAAAATTGTTTGTAATTTATGATGAATAAGGTTATAAGGTTCTTTAATTTAATTAGATTTTACGGTGTGCTTGGTTCACTTGGAGAAATGATAATACCAATTATAATAAATATAATAAAGAATGGAAGTAAGAATATGGAGCATTGCTCCAAAAAGGGATACAAAAATATTGTTTGTCTAGTCATAATATATTACCAACTATCTGTTTCATTTCTTACCCGTTCATTTATTTCCATACCAACTAACGAAGCACTTTTTAGACTTCAAAGAAATATTAGTGATAAATTATTAAACTTATTATGATTTGATGTAATTAAGAGAAAGAAAATAATTTATTTATATTTTTGGTTTTATGAAATGATGTAATATTTGAGAACTAATTATTATATATTCAATATGTTGGAATGAAATTATTTTTAAAATATGTTGGTTATGATAAATTTCTATACATTTTATATTTTTATGTAAAAGGAAAGACATTAAAGGAAAAAAAAAACAATTTGACATGGGAAAAAAGTGTCTTGAAACTACGTATATTCCTAATTGAGTGGAAGAACTATGCGCTTACCAGAAATCAGCAAGACACGGCATGAACAATATATTCCATTTCTGTGGTGTAATGATCAGTCTCCCTCCTTGTCAAACCTTTTCTTTTTTCACAACCGAGGAAAAAAATGTCTGATTCGTCTCGCTTGGACAAATATATATAAGATTAAATGTTTTTTCCTCTCGGATTTCTTTAACTTCAATCTCTTTCATGCATTTTGACAAATTATAATAATTAATATTGCTAATATAAAAATATTATATTTTAATCTTAATTAGATTTTCTAACTTGTAACTAATGTTTTAAAAATCGAGCTGAATGTTAAACTGGAAAGACAAGAGGTTAAGGTTTAAAAGGTTCCATTGAAATTAAACCGTCATAAAATCAGCTAAAGACTTAATAAAATTAAAGAATTTAAAATATGATTAAAATATATTATCCTTACTTATCGAAGAATTTAAAGTTTAACTGAAAAAAGATATTGTTAAATTAAAATTAATTGATTTATTTTGCTTTATAACAACTTATTAATGTACAAAAATTGACCGATTAATTAATAAAGTACTAATCAATTTTTAACAACAAAAATTATTAAAATAAATTGAATAAAAAATTTGAAAACCAATATAAAAAATTGAATGATTCAAAGTTTTTATGATCAAAATGATCGAATTCGTTTAGTTTTTTAATTATTGCTTGTAACGGAGATTTTATAGTAGTTACAACCAAATGTGATGTAAAAACATAGTTATGATGCTGCAGTGAGCACTATTGTGGCTCTTAATTGATAGATTTGTTATAACCTAAAAAACCAATGATTTCCTCGAAATTTTAGTTAGTAGCCCAATGGATGATAGCATTGTTAGTTTATACCCTTGTAGTCAATTTTTTGGTTGTAAATTTATTTGTATAACATTATTTTTATTCAACGAAAGACACTCTTTATCTTTGGGTATTTGTTAATGATTTAATTATTAATTATAAGATAAAATCCCTGAAATAATTATTATGCAATTAGAATTATAATGTGATTATAATTATGAAATTCGAATTGCATTTTGTATTATTCCTAAAATGTTCCTAATCATAGTTTCATTAAGACAAGGTATTGATGAAATTGTTAGATTAGAACATGTTTGTTTCTTTTTTATGAAGAAAGTAATCGATCTCATAGATTAAAGTGTGGAGACACTTAAACAAACATGTGGGTGCTTATTAAAGAATAAGTTCACTGGACTGACCCGATTATGAGAATCCCGAATGGAACATTACTTGTGTGCCTGTGGATTATTTCATTATGATAGTTGTATAATTGATCCTTATACTTGCGATTACCAAATTTATCTCATGTAGTAATTATTATGTTTTGATGCTACTTATGTTCTTCCTAATTACTCAACTATCTCCATATAGTTCATAATATATTCAATAACTACCGAATTGATTGTCTTAAAGTAATTAGGAAGAATGTTATGTTGTTCTTGATTAGTAATGATTTTGGGAATCTTTGGCCAGAGTAAATTGAAAAAGTTATTTTCAAATATCAATTATAAATCATTTACTAATTAGCAAGAACGAATATGATTAGATTTTTTAGAGTAGATACGAATTCCATACTCTAATTATAATTGAAAAATTTGATGACGAATAGATTAACTTACACATCATAGTCATCCATAGACAGGTTAAACTAAACCACTTTGACATCCTTAATATTTGGATGGTCATGACATTTTGCTAGATGTCAATCATAATCTTTGATTATATATTGTTTCATTAGGAAATTAAAGATAAATTAAAAGAGTTTTAATTTATCTAATTCTAATTATGAATTAGAATTATAATTTATAATCATGGTCAACATATTAGAAACCTAATAGGTCACACATAAAAGGTCTATAAAGGAAAAAGTGAAATTTGAATTAAGTTAGACTTAATTGAGAAGTTTTAGAAACTTTAAAGATCAATATGTGATATTTGATCTTATAAGGACTAATTCGTAATTATGAATAAAAGTTTGACTTTAGTTGTAATCTTTGATAAAAATCCAAAGACATGAAAAAAATGATTTTTTTCATATATAAGGAAAACTTAGAAAATTTGGAGCTAGCACTTCTTATATTTTTCTTCTCAAATTAAATTTGATTTTTCTCTTAATAGATCTATGGATATCATTAGAGGCCGAATGATTGAACAGCTCGTGGATTGACGGATTCAAGGCTAAATGAAAATTACATCAAGAAATCGAAACCGGTTAGCATAACTTTGTTAATTTCTTGTTTTATATTTCAAATTAAATTTTGTAAAAGTTAATTTTGTGAAAAATTTTAAATTTATTCTGCTATGCTTAGATACGATCTTGCGTTTATTTTCCAACAAGCATAGGAAGACCTTTCCTTGTCAAAGTTTTCATCTTACTAATTTTTTTTTGGTGAAGTAGGACCATGCATGTGATTATAAAACAAAAGACTGACGATACATTATTCCCAAGATCATGGTAGATGAAGATTGCCTTTATTCTATCGAACTTGGAGAGTCACGTTTTCATATTGGCTCTAACCTTAGGTATACGCAAATGATTTTAACCCAAACCACTTTAATTTTTAAAATGATTTGTCTTGTAAATAATTTTTATTCCTATTTTTTTTAATCTCCCAATCGCATATCATCTTTACGTATTTTTATATATTATTTTGTGATTATTTTCTACCATATTTATTTTGCATCCATTTTGATATAATAGATGAGAAAAAGATCACCGAATATCAAAAATAGAAATTAAAAAACGTTAACATTATTGAAAATTTAATCTCATGAAGTAGATATTCTGAGTACACACATCATTAGATTACTTTATATATATTTCATCAAACAATGTTCCCTAGACTCACCTTCTCTTGGCTGAGAGTTTGAAGGCCAATAGGCAATAGGAATGTAAAATGCTGGAGGTATGAAATCAAACAACATTAAATCTTCACCACCCTTCTTAATTAAGTTGGGTTTCCTTTTCGAAGTGTGTGCTTAGCTGGAGACTAGAGAGATGCTTTTCACTAACAATTCCATCTATCATTGGTACTGCATGGACCCTACATTACAAAATCAGGTAAGTGACAATTAAACCATTCCTCCCCCCTTAATATAAATAACAATAATCAATATATATATGTATGTAAATACAGTAGTATTCATACATCAAAGTCGTTGGTCATTATTTTTCTCTTTCTTTGTTTCATTTTATATTCATGAATATCATATTGTTCCTGAGCAACTCCTACGCACCATTATGTTGAATCTTACTTATTTAGTGCAGCATATATAATTGCAATTTGTCCAAAATGATTGACCAATTTGAGTTTGACAATTATATTTTAGGCTGTACATGACTAGCTAGATTGTATTCAATATCCACCAAGAAACTGCTAAATGTTTACGGTACCTATGGGTTTGGGACTCTAAATGGCACTAGCCTTAGGTAGTTTGGGAAAAGTGAATTTTGCTTGATTTGTTAGGTAAAGAATATATATACTTATATTTGCATGTGCACTTGTGGTCCACTAGAGCTGTCCTTCCAAAGTCACGTAATTAACAAACATCGATCGATATCAAACACATATATACTACGGAGAAATCTGGTTTTATAAAACTCAAACGTGTACTTGGAGAAGAAGTTCTTTTTGTCAAGCTACCTTTAGATATATGTATATCTAAAAGAACGGACCATGAAGGCAGGCCAGGCCTCTAAGTTCTTTTAAAGTAAATATCGCACATAATTATACTTCTGGTAAAATTGTTATGTATAATAAGTTTAGAAGTTTCTTACCCTTGTCTGTCGTAAAAGCACTACTGTTTTAGCTTTCCAAAGACCGTCGTTCTATTAGCTTCAATTTCCAAACACTGTGTCATCTGCCAATGTGAGACAAGAACGGCATAACATGGCGTGTCTGTTTGTTATTGGCTGTGACGAACAAGGTTCCCCAGGTGACGCAGACAATTTTTGCAGTAACCGTACACTCGCTTCCGGCGGAGTATCTGAACAGTGAACCGCCCTTAACTGGACACGTGGAGAGATTGGACAGCTGTAGCACGAAAACTGAGCTGATATGGATGGCTGCGTTGATCTCTGTCGTAGTCGGACGCGTGCTACCGTATAATAATTGGATGCCTCCTCTCTCTCCTCTTTACTTGTTTGCCCTTGGATTATGCTTTTTCCTTCTTCTTTTTCTTTTCCAATATGAACTTTGTTTTTTTTTTGCTGCTGCTGCATGTAGTAATTTATTTATTAAAGAAAGAAATATGAAAGGCAAAGGGATTACAATGACAACTGATCAGCATGACTTTTTGCTATTCCCTTATGAACTAAAAGAAGTCACAGTTCGCTGATAATCTTGAGATCATTAATTCTATACCCTGCAGTAAAGTTTGCCTATATATATATAAAACGTTGGTAACGCCTTAAATTGTAGCAATATGAGGATAATCCACGAGTGAATGAGGCACGTTAAGGCCATTGTTCGTGGTTCTGACACCCGCATGGTGGTAGCAATTAGTGATCTTAGTCAAAAATGGCGATTGATCGATCTATATAGATATCTGTCGGCTTGTCACTTTTGTTCCCACTAGATATTTAGTCCGAATAATGTCATTTCCAGCCAAAGGTTGCTAACCACAACAAGTGATGAGGAATTTTCCATCACGAGCTAAACACAAGTAGTAGACCACTCCCATCCCACCTGAGAAAAAGCTTTTAACAAATTTATCAGTTGATTTATGCTTTTAATCATTATCCATAACTTTTATGGACACTAAAGAAAAGGGGCAATGTGAGACTTAAAAGATGAGACCAATACTGGGTTTATCCAAACACAAACGGTTTGGATTGAACATCACTCTCAAACTCTGCTTCAAACTTGACCGAATTATTAGATTTTTTTTTGGTAAATGACCGAATTATTAGAATTACACTTCATGTTTTGTAATACATCTTAAATTTTAATTTTATATGTATGTAAAAGTAAGAGTTTTAATATATGAGTGCAGTATGCCCTTTCCTACCATGCAGACTTTAGCTATGCGGGCTTGACAGACTCTCGGCCTAGAGCTCTTGAGTCCCCAAAAGTCTCCGCAGCTGGCACGACAAAACTGCAGGTGAAGTCATCAGGCCGAAGATCAGTGCTTCTCAAATGGGCAATCAGAGAAATGGCTGATAAGGGTGCGTTGTTGACAGAGAAGTCCTTGATAAGCACATTGAAGAGGAAAAAATCAGGTCTTGGAATGCAGTAGAAGAGCTTTAGAGCGTGGGTCGTGGACCCAAAGTCGAAGAGCTTCTGAGTGACTTTTGTGATAATGGGGATGTGGGCTTGGAGGTGGTGGTGAAGGATTTGTGGGTGCAGTTGGGCTAAGTGGTAGCTCTGTGGAGGAGTCCGATGGAGAAAGGGCTTCCACTTATCTTCGTTGGCTATCACAGAACTTAATTTTCTCTGTCACAGTTTACTTTCAACCGCATTTTTACTAGGCGACATCGATCACTCTAGGATATTATTGAGGACATCATCGAGCTCATTCGTTCTTGACTTTTCGACCTTAAGCCTCTTTTTCAGATATCCGATCTTTAGCGGCATATCTGGAGACTTCCCACTTAATTTTGTTTTTTGTATTTGAGAGCCTCCTATGACTTATTTGCTTTATTTGTATGTAGTTTTTTGAGTGCCTTCTTTGGCCTCTTTCTTCTTTTTGTATTGAACCTTCCCTTTTATTAATCTATTTGTTATTCTATTCAAAAAAAAAAAACTTGATAAGTTGCAATTATATTATTTTAAATTTTTATTAATTTTTCTCGTACCACCCCTTCTACAAAATCATAATAAATTTAATTAATATTAACCATTTCTTAACAATATATAATTAATTAAAATATAAAACTACTACTAATCATCTAACAATAGATATGCTATAAAGAATCCTAACGTTAATTAAATTTTCTTACTCTTATATATGAAAGCATAAAAAGATTTTTATACTTTTTTCAGATATGGTTATGCAAATAATATTTCTAGAGCTAAAAATATTTGCTTACAAAACTAACAACAAGAAGAACGAACAAATTAAGAAAAGGAACATGCGTGCTCACTTAACCAAATATGAGGCCTTTTGTGAATATTAAACTATATGTAATTTTTTAAAGAATGATTTAAAATTATGAGGTAATTGTTTGGGTTTTATCCCTCAATCTATACGAGTAGATGCCCTCAGAGGATGATCATCTAATGCCAACGACTTCAAAAGTAGCACCTTTACAACTTAGCTCTTTGATTCCTGTAGACATGCTTGGTGGCAGATTCGGTTGAACGTCTTCTATGCAGAAAGAAGGGACCCAAGTTTCTTTCAAGAACTCACTTTGAAGAGTCAAGGACGCAATGTGTTGAATAGGCACTGGTATAGCTGCTACTGGCCGAACATGGTCAACTTTACACACACACACACACAATAAAAAGGAGTTGAAGCTCTTAATGCTTCCGCTGGGAATAACTTCTATATTATTCAAGCATTTGGGGGGCACTCGAGTATCAGCCAGATAAAAGCGTTAACTAGATTCATGCTAAAACAGAACTCCTCTATCCTCCACAGAATTTACAACTTTCATTGTTCCCACTTCCCAGAAATATAGTAAAGCTAATGGCAATATAGGACTGCTTGAATGTGCTATATAACCGGGAAATTTTTTTGATGAAACAATCGATCTACGATGGAACTGGTGGTACTTTTGAGCAATTGGGGCAGCAGAAGCGACCTGTAGCTTGACATTCAGTACATTTTATTCTTTTCACCTTTGATTCACCGCCCAGTGACTGATACATGTCATCCAAAAAGTTGAAACTTAATGGCCCACCTGCTTTTACTAATCCAGTTCCCCTACATTTTGAGCATGCTATCAGCCTCAAATCACCACATTTCTTGCACATCCCAAGCGAACTGCATAAGGAGTTGACAGAGTATGTAAACATAAGAATTACTTTTAAATAGGTGCAACTGCTAAAATCTGTGCATTAGCAATAGCACAAATGTCATTAATGTGCCAATATCCTAGATGTCCATTAGAGAATCTTGTCGACGCTTCAACATAGATGTCATATTGCCTGTGGGAAAGGATGGCAATGACATGGGCTAATTATAGTATGAGACTATACATTCCATTAACAATTTGATAATGAAATCTCCGCCCTCCAGGCTCAAGTATCACCGTACTTGTTAACGAATGAAAAGAAAAGAAAAGAACACAGAGCAGCCTGGTTCGAAATTTTAAGTTTGAGCACCTTGTCTTGTCTTAAGTCTTTTATCCAATGCACAACTTCACTTTTTTCAGTTGTCTTCACTCTGCTAATCAGAATATTTTTCTCTTTCCTTTTCTTTTTGAATTCAAAAGGTAAGTTATATCACCTTCTTTTGCCCAGAATGATGAAGATGGATAAATAATTGGATCTGTTTAACAATGAATACCCATCCTCAATACTGGTTCTAATTTCATAACTGTGAGAAACATTGCAGTTTGGAACATAGGAGAAGGATGAAATGAATTGATGCCTTGAAATGTGTGGCATAGTTTAAATTCTAAGTTGATGCTTCAGCAAGTTCTGTTATTCAATTAGTTTTTTTTTTCCATCTAAATTCACCACATCTGTATTAAATGGAATAGAAAACTTATGCAAAACAAGCATATAACTTATGTCAGCAACATCGAATAGCGTCCATGCATGTCATGTTTGAAAGAAATACAAATCAAAGTTATGAAAACCAAACCTTTGTACAAAATGCAAATCGTAAAAGACAAATGACTTAATAAAGCATACTACAACTCACTTCCCCCTAAACCAGAAAAACTAATACATGGTTCAACTAACTAAAATGCAAGTTATTGTAGTTTACATATTAAGATAGTGAAAACCTGTTTTGAGCAAAGATAAATACATTATGCTTAACAATGATCCTGGTTGAGGTATGTATGTAATTGGTCAAAATCTAAGAAAATAAACGAAAAACACCAATTCAATATTATTCCCAGTAGCCAAGATCGTGTGATTATCGGTTTCATCATGAATTGGCCAGTTGTATTTTCCTGTTTTAAACAGACAAGGTATTTATAAGCTCAGTTATCTAACTTAATGATTTACGTGATTCAATGATATGGTCCATACAATGCTAGCTAGAAGAATATGCTAAAAGACCAAACTTTAGTAAGTTTCCTGGTTAGTTACAAAGTGGCAAGTTATATTACCACTCGTGAAAATTTTTCCTCTCTCTAAGAATGCATTATTTCTCACTCTGGATTTCTTCCATTTTATGGGAGGAAGATTATTACACAACAAACTATGTGTGCCACCATCTTTCTTGCAACTTGGAAGAAGGTTCAAAAATCCAAAAACAAGAGACCAAGTGCGTAATTGCGGATGAATCACAACTTCTCATTCTCAGGCATTCACTTGGACACCAAAAATAGAACAGAGTTATCCAATTTTCTGAAGCCTAAAAACATTGGTATTGACCCTTTGTCAGAACTAATGGTCACTATTAGTAAAAACTCAATCAAGTTCATAGCTGAAAAGACCACAGGAAGAATACCAGACAAACAAGAATCACGAGTGGCCATTTTGCAGCAACTGGAAAAGGATGCTAACTCAAATGGGTAAAACATATGGGCTAATGACAAATAGCCCAACAAAAGGAAAAAAAAAAGTTGCAGAAAAGTAGAATAACGAAGAAAAAAAATGTAAGGGTGTGTATAATCATTTACCTTCTCTGAGAAGCAGAGATAAAAGAATCAACTTTGGGGGCGGCGATGGTGGCACAGAGGAGAAGAGTTCCCACCCCAAGTCCTGCTACTTCGCTCAACGTTATGTTATCCATTTCTTGTTTCGGTTTGATATTGAAAGATGCAGCGCGAGTCTTTAAAAACACTTCAAATAGATTTGAAACTACATAAAAAATAATAAAGGAAGCTAAAGCAACAGGCCTATTAGCTCAGTTGGTTAGAGCGTCGTGCTAATAACGCGAAGGTCGCAGGTTCGAGACCTGCATGGGCCACCTTTATCTTTTGACTTCACAATGTTCTAACATAAGACTTAAATTAACATATTTAAGTTTGGTTTATTGGCCAGCAAATGCCAGGATGACAAAACTCAACCTAATTTTGGCTTAGTTTGAATGGATCACAAGTGGGGCCCGATTATTTCTTTAAAAATGGCATTTAGAAATGATAAAATTGGCTTGGCCTGATTTTCTCCCGGTTTAAATGTGCTGGACCTCTGGCCTATGACCTATTTTTGAAGGATACCCGACTCGTCATATATATATTTTTAAGAAAAAAGACTATTCTTTCAAAAATTTTAGCAACTCCGACAGTAAGGACCTGCTTAAGAAATGTCTACTTGTCGATCTGTATCGGCCTCTTGGCCTCCAGAAAAGCAAGCAGCATCCGTTAGCCCGTTCAAACCGGGCCAAAATAGGGCCGGGCTGGTTTTGCCATCCCTAGCATTGCTGGCCCAGTAAACCAAACTTAGATTGACGACTTATGTTATAACAGAGTGAAGACAAAAGATTCAAGTGGCCCGGCTCGACCCGACCCCCAACCCGCTCCCTGGCGAGCCGTGGGTCGCGAGGGAGCTCGGCCCTGCCCGGCCCGGCTCGTCATATATATATTTTTTAGAAAAAATAAGAAACGATGTCATTTTTGACAAAACGAAGTCGTTTTTAAAGGAATAGTCGGGCCCGGCTCGACCCATTGACAACAATGCGCTCTAATTTTTATTTGCTTTCGTCAATATCGAAGCAAAAACTAGCTCTTAATCTCTTACACATTTACGTCTGTTTTTACCATTGTTATAAATTCTTTATTGGTACTATCAGAACTGAATTTGGTTTTTGTATACTATAATAGTATTAATTAATATTTGGTACTATTTTAGGTAATTTTTAAATTTATGAAATAGTTTCTGAAATTTTTAAAAATTACAAAATAGTTTATTAGTATATTATATTGTATATTTTATAATTTTACGTTCCAAATCTCTTGCACATTTACATTTGTTTTTACCAAGATTATAAATTCCATATTGGCACTACCAGTATTGAATTTGGTTCTGGTATAGTACTATACCGGTACTGATTAATATTGGGTACTATTTTAGGTAATTTTTAAATTTATGAAATAATCCTTGAAATTTTTAAAAATTACAAAATAGTTTATTAGTATATTATATTGTATACTTTATAATTTTACATTCCTAATCTCTTGCACATTTACATCTGTTTTTACAATGTTATGAATTCCATATTAGTACTACCAGTACTGAATTTGGTTCTGGTATAGTACTACACCAGTACTGATTAATATTGGGTACTGTTTTAGGATTTTTTTTAATTTATAAAATAGTCCTTGAAATTTTTAAAATTTACAAAATAGTTTATTAGTATATTATATTGTATACTTTATTATTTTACATTAACCCTGTCTCCAAAAATCATATCAATAAAATTTTAAAATAATAACAATTTATTTATTTTTGTTAATGTTAATTTTCAAATATTTCACATATAAAAATAACTATAACTAATATGAACAAAATATTATTTAATTGTCATACAAATATAAAATTAAAAACAATACAAAGTATTTAAAGTATTACAATTTCATCATATAATAAATAATAATTAAATGAAAACATCAAATAAAAAGAATAATAAATATCCTTAACTCTTTAACTATTACAATTTACAACAAGAATTCGTGATAAAGAAATAACCAATTTGAAGTAAAACCTTAAACAAAAACATTTACAATTACATTGCATATATAGAATTTAACATATATATCAAATATAAGTAAAATTGAAAGAAGAGGAGAAACAACAACTTGGAACTTCATTCAATTGTCTATAGGATATCCGCTATAACTCCATTGACTCCAATTCTCATTTGGTACAGAATTCTCATTATTTAGAAAAGTCTCATCATTACTATCATTCAAATTCATTGCACCAAATGACTTGTCAATGCTTTCTCTTCCAAGATTATCTTCCAAGTCACTCTCATCTATCAAACCCGGTTCTTCATAAACTCAATCCGCCATAGATTGATATTATCAATCCAAATTGGATATACTAAACCACTTGTTCTATTAAGATTCTTAGTAAACAGTAAAATTAAATTATTAAAAAATTATAAGAAATTATATCTAACTTAATAATGATAATAACATACATTTCCCAAAGCATTAAATTGTAACGAACGAAGACCAAGTTATTCAATCTTTTGTACTCTAATTTATTCCTTTTCTTAAAACGGATGAATTCAAATATGCTCAAATTCCTTTGACAACATGTTGCACTAATACATTGACTTATAATTTGAATTGCAAACCTTTGCAATTTTGGAACACTACTTCTGAATTGGTCTTACCAAGAAACTGTAAGTTGTAAGACAACAAAAGTAATGTTATAAATATAATAAAGTGATAATTAATTTTGGACAAGTAATAAAAATGAAAAAAATATATGCCTAGATTAAGTTTTGCTCTTTGCAAAATAGCAATTGACATCCTAAAATCCCTAGAAGACTCCTTATAAATCTTTTTTTGTGAGATTAGAAGATCTTACATCATCTCATGAGCAACAACTATTGTAATAGTTAATAGCATTCCCCTATTAACTTCAGCTTTCTTTGTAAAAACTGGTCTAAAATAGACGTTAGGATTAAAAATAGCCTTGCTGCAAACAACGGAGAGTAAATTTGCCTTTCCTATCTTTCATTGATGACTGCAAGATAACGTGTGTTCAAAGAAGACCTATTTTCACATATTGACCTTGATTGCTTCCTTCCCCCTCTCCATGACATCATAAAAATAACCCATTGTTGCCTTTTCATTACTATCAATCAAAGAAAGCACCCCCACCAAAGGTTCACAAACTTGGATGACAAATTGACATTGAGACCAAAATTCAGTATCTTCAAGTATCATTTTGGAAACCTTCAATCCAGCATTAGACCTATTACGGTAAGATGCAACTCACTTATCACTTATAAATATTTGTCTCAAATCTTTCTTCATCCTAATAATATAATGAAGTGATAAGAAATTTACTGCAGATCTTGTAACAACCGGACGACACAAATTTCTACCATTAGTAAAATACTTTCTTACTAAATTTAAGACTTATGCACAATTATAGATGAACTTGATAACTTTTTTTGCTTTTTGCATAACCTCATCAATATTAGGAAAATACCTAACATCCCTTATATTTTTCAGCATTAAAGTCAACGCAATGTGCAACACAAGGAGATCCAAGAAAAAGAATTATACTTATTTTGTAATATTCTTCTCACCACTTTATAAGCAAAATCATTTCAATTATAAACTGAACAATATTTTTTAGCCTTACTTCTTTCCCAACTTCATTGAATATTTCAAATAAAGAATCAGTATTTCTAACAAGGCTAGATGCATCAATAGACTTTAAAAACATTGAGTCCATTGTAGAATAAACTAAAATAATAATAATAGACTCATGTCTCCTATCTGTCCAATCATTACACATGATTGAACACCTATAGGTAGCCCAAGTCATTCTTCTCTCTTCCAAATAACTTTTAATTTTATAAACATAACTACTCAAAAGTTTACCTCTGTAGTCATCAATAATAGGATCTTTGTATTCTAAACTGTAAGAGGCTATAGCATCCACTATAGGCTGATAATAATAAGATTGAAAACCATTGAATTCTACACCCAAATCATACCATCATATAGCCAATGTCATATCTATATTGTGTGTCGCTTCTCTTGATTGCATAAAACTACAAATTGAAGGCTAAGCTCTAGACGTTGTTCGTGGTGCAAATAATTCGATACGTGCCTTCTTCTTTTCCTAACATCAGGTATAGATGTAACATTCACTTCTTCCTAAATTGGTTGAGCTCTATGACGCACATAATGCTTAATAGAGCCTAAATATAAAACGTTAGCAATTATTACTAACTAATAACTGAAGAAAAAATGTAGAAGTTAATATAAATTACCTTTCACAAAGTTTTGTTTCATATGGTAAGTGAATCGTCAAATGCACCACAACATCAAAAAATGATAACAAAAAACTAGTTCAAGCTTACATAAAATCAAAACTATGTCTTTTTCTATTTTTTAAGCTCTTCTAATTTCAATGTCTTACAATATAATTGCTTAACAACTCCCCCAATTATGCCAAATTTATGGACGCTTCTTTCAGCAAACACCCATATATTCTAACATGAAGTAATCGATGTAGAACTATATCACAATCATGGCTTTTCAACCCTAAAACTTTTCCCTCATTAGCATTGACACAACGGGTTATATTAGATACATACCCATTAAGAAACCTAACTAATTTAATAAATTGATAAAAAGTTTATTTCTCCTTTTTTGACATATTGTAACATATATGTGGAATCATATATGATCAATCATCTCTTCTCTTCAAATGTAAATCTTTTCTTATATTCGTGTCTTCCAAGTCTAATATAGCCTTAATTGTGTCTTTTGATTTTCCATCAATTCTCATCAAGGTGCCTACAATATTTTCATAAATGTTTTTTTTTCAATATGCATGATTTCAAGATTATGCCTCAATAACAAAGACTTTAAATATGGTAAATTGAAAAATATGTTTTTTATTCAAATTAAGATCAAGAAAACTTCGCTTTCGCTTTCTATTACTTGGGTGCTTGTTAGGTGTAAACTCTTGTAAATGTGACATTTATTATCCCCAGAAAAGAGTAAAGGAGTTTCATTATGTTTTATTTTGCTATTAAACAATTTGCTTCTTCGTCATCTATATCCATGTTCTAAGTAACGACGATGTCCCATATAACATATTTTACTTTGTAGCCTCATTGAATAAATTTGATGGTTTAACATAGGACAAGTGATATACCATTTAGTACTTCATCCTGACAAGTTGTTATAAGCTAGAAAATCATTTATAGTCTATAAAACAGCCACATGCATTCTAAAATTTTCACCTTCAACAACATTATAAGTTTCTAATCCAACCTCCTAGAGATGTTTTAAATCATCAATTAATGGTTGCATGTATACATTGATATCTTTACCATGAGCAATAGGTCCTAAAATAACTAAAGAAAGTAACAAAAAAGGCTCCTTTATACACTTACATAGGGGTAAATTGTATGACATAAGAATTATTGGCTGCATGATGTAAAAAGTACTCATATTACCAAATAGAGTAATCCATCAGAGGCTAACCCAAGTTGAACATTATGACAACCCTTTGCAAACTATGAAAACTTTCCATCAAAGTCCTGCCATACCTTTGAGTCAGCTGAATGACACATAATGTTATCATCAATACGTTTTTTTTATGCCTCACCATATATATGACTATTTTTGTTGACATAAAAAGCCTTTGTAGTCATGGTTTAATAGGGAAATGTCTCAAGATTTTATAGGGTCCATCACCCACTTGCCACCTTTATGTACACAAGTGGGACATTCTTAAAAATCTTTAATGTCCTTCCAAAATATAGCACAATCATACTTACAAGTATGATTGATGTATATCTTAATCCAAGGTCCCTTAACAATTTTTTTTTGCTTCATAGTAAGATTTGGGTAATTTGTGGCGAATTGATAATGCATCAATGAGCAACTCATCAACTTGTCAAAAGATTTGTTACTCCACCTATTATATACCTTCAAGTACAACAACTTGACAACAAAAGATAGTTGTGAGAAATTCGAGTATAATGGATATAATTCTTCTTATGCAACCTTCAATAACTTCTCAAAATTATCTTCTATAATTCTACCAAACATATTAGGAAAACTAGTATCATACATAGCCTCCATATAATTCCTCACACCCTCTAACATCTCTCTAATCACATCATCTATGTCGTCATTAATATCATTATCATCTAAATCATTACTGTTACCACCATCATCACCTGTACCAACACTACAACACTTCCAGCATCACTTACTTCGAAACGTTCTCCCTGATAAATCCATAGTGTATAGAATTTATCTAGCCTCGGATTAGCAAGTGATTATATACTACATCTTGACTATGACTGTTGAAATGTAAACAATCTATGCATGGACAATGAATGTCACATTCTAAACCCATTTGATTTTTTACAAATTTCATGAAAGTCTTCACTATTGAGTGGATCATTTTTGATTAAACATCCAACTTTTGTCCATGTAGCTATATAATTAAAATTAAATTACTAAATAACTAAATACAATTTAAGTTGTAAATAACATAATGATAAATCAATTTAAGTTGACATGCCCAGTTTGAATTCTACCAAAGAATGCAATTGAGCATCCTTAGAATAGGAAGCATGAACCCATATCAAAAGCCACATCTACATTCATTTTTATAGACCAAGAACGTGAAAGCCACTTCTAATCACATCCTAACTAGTTTGAAATGAGCTTAATAAAGTGTTTAAGCATGTATCTACAATCTATGTATCTAAGGTTTTATTCAGACTTTCATAAGAATTCAAGTAGTGAGTTTTAAACATACCTCTAAATTCTGAAGCAAGAACTGTAAGATTTGATTCAATGTGTGCTTTCATTATGAGCTTCAACGCCTCCTATTCGACTGCTTTTGTAATTAAACTATTAATATAATATCATCATTCTTAACAAGCATATCAGAGAATTATAAATCAGGAAATTATGTAATATGCATAATTGAAGTCATGGTAGGAAATTTCCTAGGCTTTATGGTGAGTTAGGTTGACACTGAAATAAATTTACGAAAGACAGATGCCATCATTAGCATGCCCTCTCCAAAAAGCAATCAAATAGGTACAAAGGCTAGCAAGGAAGATAGGTTCATCAGGTTTCTTTTCCAAATCCACATATCGCTAATTGCCCTTTTTCAAATCTTGAGTCAACCAATAGAATATCTTTAGAGAGAGAAATGTAAGAAGGCCTTCGACCAATTAAAAGCACATATGTAGAACCCTGCATTATTATCAAACCCAACACTAGCCAAAGACTTATTACATATTGTTGGACCAATGGTGGTTGACAAAATTAATTCCACTTATGTTTTGATAATAACAAGATAGATAGACTTGATTAAGA